>JANUWF010003398.1:1284420-1884420 GCA_026120185.1 Voacanga thouarsii | reverse complement strand
ACCCAAATAAAGTGAGAAAAGAATAAAAAGAAAAACAAAGAAATATATACAACTCAAGGATGTAACTTTATGCAATTTAGACAAGTATCCTAGAAAACATGACAATGAACCAATTAGCAATTCTCTCAATTAACTATCATCCTGGCATCATGAATGAATGCACAGTAAAATTCAATCATTTGTTAAGTCATGAATTTACTTAGGTAAATTCCACTTCGTTTGTCAATCTATAGAATCCTATAATTTAATTCATATTAACAGATGTGTCAATCAAGCTAACATAACCAAAACCTGCATTATGCTCATCATTTATATCTTGATTCAATTAGTAGATTTGTCAATCAAGCTATTCTAACCAAAACATGCATGAATCTCAATTCCTTAAAAATATGAAATTAGCAAATAACCTTATGTCAAGGTGAAATTAACTTAACGTTTGATCACTTAGTTCTAAATTTCTAACTTTATTGTTCAAATCCATCAACATTTAACAAATACAAAATCAATGCAACGAAACTCCTAATATTGTTGTGTTGAAGTCAATTAGAAGAACTCGCATCAATAACAAATGATAACCAGTAATCAAACACCAACGATGACAAAGAATTGATCAAATAACTAAATTAACACAAAATCATGAATCCCAAAATAATATTTAATTACAATAAAAGCATTGAATAATTATTTCTGGAGGAAAAGAAGACAAATAAAGAGAAAGCACTCATAGACAAGCCTATTTCTTCTTCCTTGAAAACTCCCTTTGAATAATCCTCCTTGACTTAGATGAACACTTCCTTCAATAAGCGAATTAGAATTTTTTCCCTTTAATTCACCTTTCTATATTGTATATATATCAAATCCTTGTATTCTCTTCTGCTTTTATAGGCCTCTTGGATACCAATTCCATGGCCAAGGAAGTCTTGGCCAAGTAGGAATAGGAAAATACCAAAATCATTAGATAAGCTCTAATTTCACGTATAGAATTTCCACCTCTAGAGTATACCTGGCATCGGGTACTTTCGACCCACCTGGCGCCAAGTGCATTACGTTCTTTCCCTGTTTTTGCTCTATTTTTGGCTGCTTCTCCTTGACAGACAGAATGGACCCGGCGCCAAGTGCACTTGCCAGAACTGGCACCAAGTTTATATTGGAAAACCCCTAAAGCCTACTCAAATTCTGTTGCTGGAGCATAATAGACCCTGCGCCCGGTCCACTAGTTGGGCCTGCCGCTAGGTACATTCTGGTTTTATGCACTTTCTGTTCGATTTTAACTTAAATCTGCACATATTTTCCAAAAACACCTTTTACAAGCAAAATGTTAAATAAGAAGAAATATACCTAATTATTACAACAAATGTATCTTAAAACACCCTCAAAAAATTAGGAAAAGAATGGTGATTTTAACCCTATTACATATGTAAAACCCCACCTAAAGCCAACCCTAGAGTAAGGGGGTCGGGATGCATATCATATTATTTTGCATGAATATATATATTTTTGAATGATTTTATGTGCTTTAGAATTGTGGATTATAGGTTAAAATGCTTAGTTATGCTTATTGAGTGGGAGGGGTAAAATGATAATTTTGCTTGAGGTCAAAATAGGAAGATAGCTTGGGGATTCCATAAGAAGAATATGTGGTTGAGAAAATAGGAACAAGAGTTGTTGTGGTTTAGTGGTTAGAGCTTGGTGAATTAATTTCTAAGGTCATGAGTTCAAATCTCATCACTTAAGCTTTTGTCATGATTATCTCAACTAAGTTTGAATTTTTGTTTTCTTGCATTCCATGAAAATAGGAATGTTGTCTTAGGGTAGACATGAAGAGAATGTCCTAATCTTATCCTCATGTCCTAAAAAGAATTCTAGAGGAATTCTTGTCCTTTTTATTACCTATAGCTTGTCCTAACATCTTTATAATTTAAATCCATTAAATATCTTCCTTTGAATTCCAAAAATTCTGTGATAATTCCACTACCTTGAATTTCAAAAATCAGCTTTGTAGGATGGGGAGTTGGCCGAAAGTAGGAAGGGAAATAGGAAGGGTTTCCAAGAGAAATCAAACACCATGAAAGAACCTTCAAAAATTCACCTTCATGTTGTTCATGTTTTAGTGAAGGGAAATCTGGAAAATTTTCCAGAATTTTTGCAGAACATCTCTTCGAAAATTCAGCCAGTAAACCTCTTCATTTGCTGCCAAGAAAATGGTCATTTCATGTGGCTTGAAGGCTGGAAAATCTGTGCAATTTTCGGACTGCACAAACTGTGCAAAACCAGAAAAAAATTCTGGACATTTTCGCAGCTTTCAACCAAGGAAATGAAGCTGTTTTAGTCCATCTTCAAGCCAGCAAAACTCCTCTGTATTTCTCCAGGAAGAAGGCTGGAAAACCACCTTAGAAATACCTTCAAACCCTCTCAAGAAACAGCTACAAATCGGGTTGGAGAAGTGCAGCAAATTCTGCACAAAAATCCTTCATCAACCTTCGAAACTCTTGAACCTTGAAACCAGAATTTTTCCAGTTTTGCTTCCTTCAAGCCTAGGCCGAAAATCACCCTTCAACTTCTGTAAAATTGACCCTTGTTCAGCCATGGACTAAACATCATGACCTTCACACTTACCTTGAGCATATGGACTCTATAGCCACACCTCAAAACACTCCTAAGATCACTCCATTCAAACTCTTTTTGAACTTCAAATAATTTCAGATTTTTGCTCCATGAAAACACTCTTGTATCAAGCTAATAAACCAGAATTTCTTTGTCATCTTAGACTGCATTTCGGCTAGCCTTCTAACTTGAACAAGCTTCACTCATTTCAGCAAAGGTAGCTAGTTCAACCGGCACCATTGAAGAGCATAGAAACCTTCCTTGATCAAACACCATAGCTAACCTCCTACCTTAAACAACTCCACAACTTCCTCCATTTAAATTTCAAAAAAAAAAAAAAAAATCTGATCACTCTCTCTCCCACAAGCTGAAAACCGAAACTCCTATCCACCCCAAACCATTCGGCCAACAGCTCTCCAGAAAATTGTGAGCCTTTTCTCTTATTCTCTCCATCTTTCACCAAGAACACCAAGAACACACACTAAACTTCTTCAAGCCTAACCCTACTCTAAACACTTCCAATCACTCTCAAATACTCTAGATCACTTCTATTTAATCCCTAAACTTCATTTCTGGGATTTATAACACAAAACCTCGCAAACAAGAATTTTCAAACGGATCGAAATTAGCCTTTTCTCTTGAAGGTCTCAAGAACATCAACAAGGTAAACAAAGAACAACCTTCTTGTTCATCCTTTTTCCATTCAATTCTTAATATACCCTTCTAATGCTCTCTCTCTCTCTCTCTCTTCCTCTACCAAAATGGTTGATCAACCATCAACCATGGCTGTTTTGCCGGTGGATCACTCAAGGCTCTCTATCGTGCGTGGACCTTCTTTTGTCTTCATCAAAGCAATCGACAATCAAGTATCTATTCTTAAATCCTTTCTTTTTAAATTCTGAAATCATGTCTCCTAGGTGTTGATAGGGAGATAGAGTATGAATGGAGATTGAGTATATGCATGTGGATTAAAAGGATGGAGTTAAGACATGATGAATGTTGTATATGGCTAAGTTGTATGTGTTTTCTTTTTGAATCATTGTATGTTCTTCGTGCTTAATGAATTTTATGGATGTTTGAAGCATGTTAGAGATCATGACACCAAAGGTGATTAGGCTCTTATGTTTCTATTTTCCATTGAAGCCATTAATGATGATTATGCCTAGAAGGAAGTTAGCCTTGTGATAGTATGTGTGAAGTCAAGCATGTGTTCATGAATGGATTGGTTTATTATTTGATGTTGGAGAATGTGTTTATGAATCTTTCTAGCAATAGGAAAATCATGGTGAAAGAGTATTTCCTTGTTAGGTCCAGGTTATTTTTATTAACAAAATTTTATTACTTTAAATGGAATTACTACTATATTTTTCTCTATAAAATTCGAAACTCTAGGAAGATTTGGATTGGTTTATTGATTAAAATATTAATATTTTCTTTATCAAATAAATGAGGTATTTTATTAAAAATAATGTATATAGTAATAAATCTTTTATTAGAATTAATGACCTTGTAGACCTTAGTTCAAACTTTTGCCAATAATCCTAAATATTATTTATATTAAAACCTATTTGTTATTTATTAATTAAAAATTTAAAATAATTCATTTATTATTAATTTTATTTATTACTAATTAAGTATTATCTACTAAAAAAATTAATTAAAAATTATTTGTAATTTATAATTTATTTATAATAAAGCTATTTTTAAATTACCATTTATTAATATTATTTAGGACTTAATATTGTTCAATATTCAAACCTTAGTTTATTTATTAATAATAACACTCAAGAATTATTAATTAAGTCTATAATTTATTAGCAACTAATTTAGAACCCTAGTTATTTTAACTTATCAAACTAAAACTTATTTTATAAATTTCTTTATCATCTAGCATTAAAGCTTAGGACATGGTGGTCATAGTTAGTCATGGTTGTAACTAGTTGAGCTAGGATTATTTTGTGTAAGTGAATTTAGTTTGAATGTAACCTTAAGTTTTGTGTTTACCCCAGGCGGGGTTAGGACAGCCTTGGAAGACTTTTGAGTTGAGCAAGCAAAGAATCAGGTAAGCTCCTGCATGGAGTTTTGTGAAGACCAAAAAGTTATTGTGGCAAGCCAAATGCGATGTATATGGACATTTATTTTGTAAAGGCAATTAAGGACTGTTTTCCTTTTTATTTCAGTCAAGCAAATCATTTGAAAATTAAACAAGCAATTTTACACAAAATGCTAAACTTTTCCTAAAACCCAACTTTGACAAGACTTTTAGAAACCCTTATTTGCTATTTCTAAATAAAGCAAAGTATGATCAATTTTCTCCCAAGTGGAACAATCAACGTTGAGTACTCAATAAGGGTAGACCACTGGGACTAGTCTTTGAAGGGTTAGGGTAAGTCTCTCAGTAGGTGTCCACCTCTGAGGGGTGAGTCCTTCCTGGATAGGATGCCAGTCCGGTAGGTCATGCCGGTCCGAGCTAGCAAGTTTCAGTCATGTGGACTGTGTGTTCCGGAGTGGACAATCGGTAAGTCTGGGTGTAGAGATGGAGGAGTATCTCACCCGGTAGGCCGTACACCTACCTTTTGTCAGCTTGCACAAAGTGTGGCATTCTGAACGTTATTTAGTCATGGGGCCCAACGTGTGGTAACCCATGGCTACCCATTTGAGTGGTTGTATTTATTGTGCACATGTATGGTTTGAAAAGCAAAACACCACTCTTTATTTTCAACACTTATTTATTGCTTGCCAGCACCTTTTTCTTATGAAACTTTTATAACTTGCATACATGAATTATTTTACCTGAAACACTCAAAGCACACACGAGCTTACTGAGATTTTTATCTCACCACCTTTTATGCCATGTTTTCAGGAAGATCCTGATGTGGAGGTCATTAGCTAGATTGTTGCCTATGCTTTGAAGACTCATGTTATTTTCTTTATGAGATGTTTTGAGAGATTGTTGCAAACAGTTTATTTTATTATTATTTTTTTTGTTTGCTCCTGTATTTATCTTTTGGGGTTGTAATAAGTTTAATTCTAAAGTATTTATTCTATTTTATTCTATTATATGGGACCTAGTTACAAAGACCCCTTGTCCATTGGACGGGGCGACATCCCCGGCCCTGTTGGGCCTAGGTAGTGGGGTGTTACAACATACCCCCACACTTGAACATTTGCTTGTCCTCAAGCAAAATACTTTAGTCCAAGAAAAAATTCAAGAAAACACAAGTTTTTTCTCATTCAAAAGTTTCTTCATCATAGCAAAGATCATGTTTTACTTTCAAACTTTAGATGCAACCCTTGTTATTCATACCATTTGAAAATAATTTCAAACTTTGAAACATTAGACAAGGCATCACAAAACTCTTGAAGTCAAATTAATCAAGTGCATACCTTAGCCTAAGAAAAATATTTCACTCTTCATGTAAAAATATAAATAATATGAATTATATAAGTCAAGTCATCCACCAATTCAAGCATTATAAATTCAAAAATTGCACACTCAAGTTATGATGTGAGGAAAGTACTCTAATTTTTTTTCTCTCGAAGTTTTTCAATGACTTACGGAATTGATAGCCTCAAGTGCATGGATTTCTCTTCACACACCGTATTAGCCCCCTTTTCAGTCATCACTCGTCATTTTTTGTTCAACAATTCTTTTTTCCATGCTCTTTCTTACCTTTTTGCCTTTGGGATAACCTCAAGAGAGTGCACCGAATTCACTTGCTACTTCTCCCCATATTGACCCTCTTTTCAGCTAAAGGTCTTTAACGATCATCAATAAGAGCATTTTTTTTTCTCAATTCACACCAACAATAGTGTTGTTTCCACTCATTATTTTTTTTTTCAACTCAAATCAAAAAAAATTTCAACATGCTTCACAATCTTTCCTCTTAAAGATCTTTTTTCAACTCACATTTTTTTCTTCATAACTCAAAGCTAGCAAAATTTAAAGTCATAAAACATGAGTTAGCCAATAAATCTTTCCATATTCATCATATCTTCTATATTTCAACTAGATAAGTCAAATAACATTCAAACACTATTGCATAAACAAGATTAATCAAAATTCTCAAGTCTTAACAAATATCTTTTCCAATAAAATCAATTTCATCAAACTCCACCTAATGAATGACAAAACTCATATCTAAGTAAGAAAAAGAATTAAAACCTTGCTTAACAATGAAACCACTGAAATTTTTGAAAAAAGTTATCACAAACACAAAATATATTCACCAATATAATATGGAAAAGCACTTCTTCAACCTTTATTCTCCCCTCCCCCCCTCCCCCACACTTAAACTGGATATTGTCCCCAATGGCTAAAGATAGAATAATAAATGTACAGCCAAGAAGACCAAGATGAATAAAAAAGAAGAATAAAGTGAAAAAGATACTTCCATTACATTGTTGTACCACTAGGTTTTAATCCACCTCAAGGAAAGGTTAGTACAAGAGGACCTACTAAAGAAAAGAAACAAAAAAAAAAAACATAAATCTAGAAAAATAAAGTAAAAATAAAAGAAAAGAAAAGAAACAAAAAAGAAATGTAAAGACACCTACAAGCTAATAAAGGTCATTAAAATTTAAATGAAAAGGAAATAATAGAAAATAAAATACAAAAGCGTGAGTTAAGAGTCATCCTCATTATCATCATGGTCATCATTGTCAGCTCTATGACTAGAAAATGCACCAGTAACTATTGGATCAAAGTGGCCAGCTTTTAATCTTGGACATCCTAGCGGTGACGAATATCAACAATGGAATCGCGGAGTTGGAGGAAGATAGTCATCTGGCTCTCTATCCGTGCCACCATTCGTGCCACAAAAGCAGTGCGTGAATGAGATCTAGTAGCATGAGGGGCTGGTCTAGTAAGTGGCACCTCTTCATCCTCCTCTTCCGGGGGAAGCTCCTCTCTTATGGGGTACTGCACCTCATATGGTCTCTTCCACTGTTTGGCCCGTTAGTGTTATGCCCTAGAGGTAATCACTTGTATATTGTATATGACACATTTTATTTTAATAAAAAGTATTATTTATCTTACAGTTTCTTTTGGTTACTTTTAAGTAATATAACTGTTTGAGTCCCTAGTATAATACTATGTTAAGAAAATCATGATAGAGATCATGATATGAGATTCCTACTACACTGTATAGTGTTAGTGCTTAAATAGTCCATAGTCGTAGTATTAATGAGACGGGACATCATTAATGCGTTAAGACTAGTATGTGTTAGACTTCTTGATTTGATCAGGTGGTGGTTCTCATATCCGTGAGTATTGAGATACACAAAGTTAACACATGGATACTTGTTAATGGAACAAGTTCATTGGGTGACCTAGCTTTGAGATAATCACATGGATAACTATTTAGTGCCAGTGATATAATCTCAATATAGAAAAATTGCAAGTATCCTTAGACTTGAGATCTCCAAGGTACTTTGTTTGCTGAACATTGTACTTTGATTCCAATCTCCGGAGCTCGATCGAGGACCGCCTATGGGATGGATATTGGGTATATTGTGAGGTAAACAAAAGCAGTTAAGAGGGTCAATAAAGGATTCACCACTCCTAATAGTAGGGGTAAATATCTCACGGCCACTTGTAGGAATTACTACTCGAGAAGTCCTTGGCCAAGGTGATTGTGTATTGGAAATAGTTCCAATTAATACACATCTAGAGTAGTGGGTTTCTGGTACAAGTACTATTGTATTCGGGCCAGAATTAATTCTAGAGGGAGTTGGCACTAATTCCGTACTCCAAACTGAATGAGATACTCTAAGGTGAAATGAGTTAATTACACTGTAGTTTGTTATTGAAAGGTTCATGTCAAGCCACTTGACTTGCTGGACTCTTGGGTGGTCATGATGTGTTGCTAGATACCGCTCATGATCTGGGAATATGGGTCTATTAATTGATGAATTAATAAACCAATCTTGACTAAAATTAATAGGATTATTTCTAATTAATTATAGATTATTAATCTCAAAGACGTTTGGATTAATTCATGTTCGCTACCAATTGACTGGGAAACCTAATAGGTCACGCACAATAGAATATTATATACTCAAGATGTTATTTGATAACATAGTAGGGTTAATTGCGAGGAAGCGAAGTTGTTATGGATAAATTATAATTAGTTATAATTTGTGGTCCAAATTGTAATTGTAAGAACTTGATGTTTCCAATTACAATTAGGGAACTCTAATTATTTTAGAATTCCAGATTTTCAGTAAATTTTTTAGTTTTTATGATGATATAACCGAAAACCCTACGAGTGGAATTGACATGAAAATCGCAGCCACCTAAACCTTCTCTTCTTCTTCTCTCTCTCTCGATTGTTCTTGTGAAGAACCATAGCCTCCATCTTTTTCAGCTAGCACAGGAAATTTTGGTCCTTGAGTATTCCTCTGTGTGGATTACTGTTAGAGATAATCATACACTGTGATTATAGTGGTTAGACGTCCAACCCTCGTGGAGTTTGCACAAGAGGATTACTGGATCGCACCTCGACTTGAAGAAGAAATTTTGTTCTTTGGACGATCAAACAAAGGTAAAAGTTGTTACCTTTATTATCTTTATATCTTGTTTTCCACACATAGGCGGGTCTTGGGATAGTATCTCATTTTATTCTTCTGCTGTGCCATATATGATATGAGCCTAAGATACCCAACATGGCCCTCGTCATCATAGCGATACCCACACTGAACCAAAGTATGCTCCATCACGAGGTCGCGGTCCGTAGTGGGTTCAATCAACTCTCCATCTAGTCGTACTCCAAAGTCCCTCAAAATACGCATAATAACCAAAGAAAATTTGAGAGTTTTGGCTGTAATGTTAAAGGCCACAACCTCACTCATAGAGTTAATGATAATTAGAGCAATGAGAATAGGCACACGGCTCCTCATCTTATCCAGAATATAAAGGTCAAGTATCCTAGACTCATTGAAGCCACTAGCCTTGGGATAGACATTAAAAGCAAATATATAGACTAGGGCACGCCACTAAGCCTCAAGGTCATTGTTGGAGTAATATTGATATTAGCCTAGCCCTTACAACCCCCACATCCCAGGTAAGTTTAGAAATGATCTTTTGGTTATTATGATCCACAGCTATCCATGGTCCCTTATCCGGGATTCCTAAAATTCTAGCTAGTCTAGCCCTATCAAACTCAATAGAAAACCCTTTGACCATAGTGGAAACGACTTTGAGAGTATTTTTCTTTTTGTCCTGCATGTTGGCGTAAAACTCTCTCACACGCATAGGACAATAAAGACCTTCCATTCTAATGATGGGCTCCTACCCTAGGCGTCAAAACGTAGTAGAAAGCTGTAAGGAATTGTCTAAATATGGCTTGTATCGCTTTTCTACTACAATCTTATTGTGTTGGTGTCTGTCATACCCAATTTGGCACATAGGATCAGAAAATTGCGTAGGTTGGATAGGTAGAGGCTCGAAGGAAGGTGTAGATAAAGATGCCTCTTGAGTTCTCTTAGCCCCCGGTGCTAACCTTCTAGGTCGTCTAGACATGATGGGAGAATGAAGAAAGATGATAAAAACATAATATGAGGTTCTTAAGTCACTCTTTACAACAAATGTTCAACTCTCAACAGTCTCACAATCACTACACCATACAACACCACCACCACTTAATGCAAAACACCCCAAGATAATCAGTAAACACCACTCAATGCCCTCCAACAAACATGCAAGAAAATAAGACATATGCCAATCCAAACACCTTATCAACTAGTTTGATCAAATCCCCAATGTTCAATATTGCTCAAAGAAACCATATTTAGGTTAGAATCACAATGCTCAATCAGCTATACCATTTATATCATAATACAAAGCTTATCAGCATAAGGCTAAGTGAAACATTGAACAAGTATCCTTTATCCCAAAAGTTAATCACAATGCATTCATGCTCAATCACTTCCAAAAAAGGTGTAAACTATCAATAGCATTCATAATAAAGTAGTATCCATGATATTCCCATGCCAATGCAAGCTCAAAGAAAGCAATATTAACAATCAAATTCTTCACTAGAAGATATTCAAGAATTTTTGCCCAAAAATGCATAGAAAATTACCTAAAATTCATAAGAAAAACTTAACCATAGAAAGTGTAGAAAATTCATACCATAATGTTCTCCAATGCATGGGCAATGATTCTATGCAAAAAGTTTAAAGAAATTGTGCTCCCAATGGAAGGATCAAAAAATGGATTTTAGGTGAAAATGTTGGACTTTTCCTTATTTTGATCCAAACCTTCAAGAACAAAGTTAAGATTTTATGTTTTGGAAGTGTTTTGGAGGTATAGAAAGTGATCTAGCAGTGTTTTGAAGATGAACCCCGCGATGGGTTGAGAGAAAATTGAAGATGAGTGAAAGTTTTTTAAACAAAAATGGCCAAGAAGGCCATTTTTTAGTGTGGTGGCCGAACAGGCCTGGCACCGAGCCTATGGACTGGGCCTGGCATCGGACCTATTCTACTCGCGCTTCTATGTTGGGCCGTGCTGACCAGGCGCCGGGTTACGGTTTGGGCCCAGCGCCACGTCAACTCTAGCCAAAAAATTATTTTTTTTTACGATGCATTTTAATGGAAATAAAGACAAAAGAACAAGAAATCATACGAAGCATGCAGTCTCATAGCTAAATAAATAAAAATAGACGAGAATTAAAAAGATTGTTCAGCAAAAAACTAAAGCAGTTCAAAAATCAGCGTTTCCCACGGTCTTGGTCCCGTGGGTTGGTCTTCGTGTTGCCTAGCAGTGTTCCTAGTAGATGATCACGAAAGAGTTTGGCTAACTGTCCAATTTGATACTCAAGGTTTTGTATGGACGCCTCTAAGTTTCTCGTGGTCGTATCAATTCCTTGGAACTATGTTTCCGTTCCACTTACCAGTTTGGTGACCATTTCCTCTAAGGATGGTTTAGTTGGTGGGGCGTTGTATGGCTGAGGTGGTTGAGTTCTTTCCATCCCGAAATTCGCAAAAGCTTGCCGAGGTTGGTTTTGGTGATTCCAAGAAAAGTTATGGTGATTCCTCCAACTTGGGTTGTAAGTATTGCTGTAAGGATTATTATCTTGCCAGCTATTGCCTACAAACGCCGCTTGTTCCAATGCTTCTTGCGAAGATCCCACATTTTAGCACTTAATGGTTTGGATGCCCTTCCCCACAAAAATCACAAGTCACACCCATTACCTACCCTTGGGAAGAAGGTATTACCAATTGATTCATTTTCTACGTGACTGCTTCCATCTTTGCCTCTAAGGCAGCCATTGCATCCACCTTATGCACTTCATGTACACGAGCTTTAGACCATGAACTCCTCCAGGCATAGTTATTTGTAGCCAAATTTTTAATTAAATCAAATACCTCTTCTAGGGTTTTGAAATTGATGGAGCCTCCTGCAGATGCATCCACTAATTGCCTTGTAGCAAAACTTAACTTACTGTGAAAGATCTACATTTGCATCCCCAACTCAAATCCATGGTGAGGGCATTTTTTCAGTATCTCTTTGAACCTCTCCCAACACTCATAAAGATTTTCGGCCTCTAATTGTTGGAAAGCAAAAATGTCAATCCTAAGTTTGAAAGTTCTAGCTGGTGGAAAATATTTAACCAAGAAGTTTTTAGCTAACACATTCCAAGTAGTAATGGATCCAATGAGCAACAATTTTAGCCATGATTTTGCTTGATCTCTCAAGGAAAAAGGGAAGAGTCTTAGCTTGATGGCATCCTCAGAAACACCATTCATCTTAAATATGTCACATATCTCTAGAAAGCTCGCAATGTGGGCATTGAGATTTTCCTTAGGTAACTCATCAAATTGGACTATATTCTAGATCATCTGGATCACATTGGGTTTTATCTCTAAATTGCTGGCCTCTATCCTAGGCCGTGCAATACTAGAGCTTGTACCTGAGATTGCTTGTTTTACAAAGTCATTCATAACTTGCCTGTTTGCTCCAACGTTACCACAATCGTTTGACTGATTTATCTCTATTGCTTTCCTTACCCAACCCTACGCCTTCCAGACTTTAGTGAGAGTTCTCTCGATTTCCGAATCAAGGTCGACTATCTCAGCTTTGAATCATCTAGTCATAAACCTAGAGCAAGGTCTACATAAGATATAAAATTTTTGAGATAATAGAATTTTTAAGTTAAACAGTTAGGTTACGTTTACAAATTAAGTTACAAGGAATTACAACATACAGATACATTAAAGTACAACTATTCAAGAAAACAAAGTACAACACCTAATCTTACAAGGAACATATATACATATTCATATATTTACATATAAACATATTAATATAGTTAAATCAACAAAATCCAAGCTTTCATGATATTGTTCTCCGGCAATGGCGTAAATTTTGGATATATAAAATCATCAATTTTAATTCCATCCCTTAATCAATTTTTAATTAAAATATTAATCTAAAATACACATGATCGCAAGTATACTCATCGCAAGTATAGTATAGGGAATTAACGAGTATCGATCCTCAAAAGAACAAGTACATACTAATCACTTTTCATTCATTGATGAACCAACCCAAATAAAATAAGAAAAGAATAAAAAGAAAATTAAAGAAATATTTACAACTTAAGGATGTAGGTTTATGCAATTTAGATAAGTTTAGAAAACATGATAACGAACCAATTAGCAATTCTCTCAATTAATTATCATCTTGGCATCAAGAAGGAAAATATAGTAAAATTTAATTGTTTGTTAAGTCATAAATTTACTGAGGTAAATTCCACTTCGTTTGTCAATGCATGGAATCCTATATTTTGATTCATATTAACATATTTGTCAATCAAGCTAACATAACCAAAATATGCATTAAGCTCATCATTCAATGAGTGAATCAGAATTTATGCCCTTTAATTCACCTATCTATGTTGTATATATCAAACCCTTGTGTTCACTTGCACTTTTATAGGCCTCTTGGATGCCAATTTCATGGCTGAGGAAGTCTTGGCTAAGTAGGAATAGGAAAATACCAAAATTATTGCATAAGCCCTAATTTCGCTACAGAATTTCTGCCTCCAAAGCCTACCTAGCACCGGGTACCTTCGACCCACCTAGTGCCAGGTGCACTATATTTTTCACCTGTTTTTGCTCTATTTTTAGCCGCATCTCCTTGACAGACAAAATGGACCCGACGTCAGATGCACTTGCCAAAATTGGCACCAGGTCTGTTCTGATAAACCCTAAAGCCTGTACAATTTCTGTTGTTGGAGTAAATTAGACATGGCGCCTGGTCCACTAGCTGGGCCTGGTGCTAGGTACATTCTGGTTTTGTGCACTTTCTGCTCAATTTTAACTTAAATCTGCACATATTTGCCAAAAACACCTTTTACAAGTAAAATGTCAAATAGGAATTAATATTCCTAGTTATTACAACAAATATTTCTTAAAACACCCTCAAATAACTAGAAAAAGAATGGTGATTTTAACCTCTATCAAGCATGAAGCCCAGTAGGGCTTGATGATTTCGGCCATTAGGGCTTGAGAAAGCCCTAAGGCTAGCCAAAATTAAGAGAAAAAGAGAAGAATAGAAAAATAATGAGGTTAATTTTTTTTCTTGTTCTCTCTCGTGTGCCGTCTCTTCCTCTCTCTCTGTTCCATGTTCTTTTCTTTTTTCTCTTTTGGAGAATCTTGATTATCCAAAGAAGGAGCTTTCACCAAGTAAACCAAAGAGCAAGATAGAGTTATACTCTGGAAGACAAAGAAAGAAAGCTTGAAGATGCTTGATGCATAGGAGTAGTAGATTAGTAGGAATACCAGTCGAACCACAACGCTTTCTTCTCCCCTTCTAACGTAAGTTCCAGTGCAACTCAGCCCCTTATTGGTTAATCCATGACCAATTAAGAAAAGTAAGTACTCTCTCCTAGATATGGCTCAGAAAACTAAAAACATTTTCTACTTGTGTTTTCTTTGATATTTTCCATTTTGATCCTTCAGACAGGAACAAACTGATGCTGGCTAGGGCCCTATAATTGGCACTGGCCATTATTTGGAACAAATGACTACCTACCCAGAAACCAACTGGCGTTGGCTATTTCACACTAGGGGACCCTGGCCGATTTTTAGGGAGAGCGCATTTTGACTTTACTTTATGTGATTTTATGGCCAAAACATATATTTTGAAAGGCTTTTCTGTTGTCTAGTTTGTGAGGCATATTTAAGTCATAAAACTGTTATAGTTTAGACAACTAGAATTTGGATATTGAATGAAAAGTTTTCTCTCTTGAAGGCTAGAACTTTTGGAGTGAGGTAAGTTCTCCCTAGTTCAACTTCTTTCCAAGATCAATCTAAGGATTCTTCCATCTTATGTTAAGTCTAAACTCTTAGATAATTTAACTAGTTTTCTTATTGGGTCTTAGAGTTGTTTTTTTTTTTTTTTTTTGGGAATCTTCAAGTAACAAGTTGAGTGCCTACAACTTAAATCCATCTTATTCTTGGTCGTTTGATAGATTAGAAGGATCAGGTGTGGTTGTAGAACACCTAACTTACCATCTTATGAGTCCTAGTAGCCTAGATCGCCTAGGGTTCTTGATTTATCAATAAAGATGTGTTCTTTGTGCTTTATTTCATCCATTTATGACATGATAGCATCAAGATAACATGGCACAACTATGTGCATTACCTGAGCTATCTATAATTGGATGAAATAAAGAATAAAAAACACATCTTTTTGTGCTCTTTTTCTCCTTGAATCTACTTCTAATCTCAAATATTTTCAACTTGCATTAAATAATGAGAAAAATACGGGATTAAATGGCAATCTATAATGAATATTAAATAATTTAAAACATAAATTATATGTAAAATATACATATAATGAGCAATTATCAATTTTCAAGGACATTTTCAAGCTCACAACACCTACAAGCCAAAGACCAATAGAATTGTCAAGACTTGGGTAACCAAAGGAATGATAATGGAAGACAAAAACCCTACGTCTTTTAAGTGGAGAATCAAAAAGAGACAAAAGGAGAGCTTAGAGAACATTTTAAAGCTCAACAACCACCAAGACAAGAACAAATCGATGCCGGCTAGGGTCCTATAATTGGCACCGGCCATTCATTGGAACAACGACTGCCTACGTAGAAACCAGCCGGCTCCGGCTATTTCACACTGGGGGACACTGGCCGGTTTTTAGGAAGAGTGCTTTTTTATTTTACTTCCTGTAATTTTATAGCTAGGACTTATATTTTGAAGGGCTTTTCTATTGTCTAGTTTGAGGGCCTTATTTAAGTCATAAAACTCTAGTATTTTGGAAAACAAGAAATTGTATATTGAATAAGAAGATTTCTCTCTTGAAGGCTAGAGCTTTTGAAGTGAGGTAAGTTCTCTATAGTTCAACTTCTTTCCAAGATCAACCTAAAGATTAGCCCATCTTATATTAAGTCTGATGCGTATAGATTTTGGTATAAAAATAAGCACATTCTTAATCAAGTTTAAATTAAAACATTAACCCCAAATTACACATATGAGCAAGCGTACTCATCATTAAGCATAGTATAGGGTTCAAACGAGTGTTGATCCTCCAGGAACAAGTATGAATTAATCACTTTTCTTTCATTGTTTAACCGACTTAATAAAGTGAAAAAGAAATAAACAGGAAAATGAAATGAAATAAAAGAAAATAAAAGAATATATACATGTCAATGATGGAGAATTATGTAACTCAAACTATTATTTTGACAAATATGATCTTAAAGTACCTAATCATCATCATAACTAATTATTCTCTTAGTATCATGAAGGATTAAGATAGATTCACTTCTTTGGTCAATCCATGAAATCACTATCTTCTAGATAAATTAGCATTACTTGGTCTCGTCTCAACTAATTTACCCAAAAGATGCATTAAATACAATCCTTGGCTAAATTTCCTTGGTCTAGGCAAACATAAAACATGAAGCTAACTAATGAATCCTTAGCCTTGGCAGACATCAATTAACCTTTAATTACTTAGTTCTGAGCAATTAATCCCTTTGGTCTCAGTGAGTTAATAGACAATAAATATGAAATCAATAAATTGAAACCACCATCAACCCTTTTGGTCTTAGCAAGTTAATGGAAAAAAATAACCCATTTATCTCGTAATCAGCTCAAGTAATTAAACACTAAGAATAATAATCAATTAATTAAAAGATCAAAGTAACTCTAAAAATCATGAATACCTAAACAATGTCAAATTACAATAAAACAATTAACACATCATTATTCATGAAAAAGAAAACAAAGTAAAAGAAATCACTCATAGACAAGCCTCCTTCTTCTTCCTTTGTAGACCCTCTTGTACAATCCTCCTTGAATTGAAGAATTCCACCTTAATTTGAGTGATTTTCTTTTCTAATTTTTGAATTCTCTCTTTTCCCTTATGTTTTTCCTCTATTTATAGGCTTTTAAAGTGCCTAAATTCGTTCCTCTAGGGTTTCTAGCCGATTAGAAATAGAAAAATACTAAAACTCTGCAAATTGCCAACAACTGTGCATGAAAATTGAGGCACTGCCTCAGTATTAGGGCACAGCCGATGCTGCCTCCGGCCTCCTAGCCGGCACAGGTTGTGGTCTATCTCTCCAATTGTTCACCAATTTTTCTTGATTTTGGCTCCAACCCTTCCAGAGTGCAGCTAGCGCCGCCTCTAGCCTCCCAGTCGGTGCCGATTTGGTTCTGTTCTTCTCTGTTTCATTGGTTTTTCATCACCTCAAAGTGCGTGCCAACAGCACATGGCCGGCGCCGGTTCCCCTGTCTTAGTCGGCTCCACCTCTACTCTGTTTTGTAACATTTTTGTCTTATTTTTCCCCTAAAATCTAAAATAAGGCATAAAATACCTTTTCAAGGGTAAAGTCTGAAATATGAAGGAATATAACCAGTTATTGAACAAAATGTATCACAAAATAGTCTCAAATAACTAAGAAATATATGGCTAATTTAGGCCCATCAAAGTCTCTAAACTCTTAGATTATTTAACTAGTTTTCTTATTAGGACTTAGAATTATTTTCTTTGAGAATCTTCAAGTAACAAGTTGAGTCCCTACAACTTAAATCCATCTTATTCTCATTGATATTCTTCAAAGAGCCACTCATATCCTTAATATTTTAAGGCATTTCAAAGATCATATCAAGTAGTATTTGAGTAAGGCAAAGCTTTAATTTTTATCAAGACTTGAAGATATTGAAATAAGCCACCAAAAGCTGCAATCCCGTCGCTCAAAAAGGCCCCTAAAATAGGTCAATTTTTACTTGCCATTTCTTGTGTTTCTATATAAAAACTTGTTCCTTGATAATGTACTGATCCTTGGAGATGAAAATTCTTGTGCTATTGTAAAAAAATTTGGGATTGTGTGGGTAGAAAATCATTAGTTTGTAGAGTTGTAAAATCTTGCATACAAGGTGTTTGATAAAATCCCTATAAGGGATATTATAGCTTATTTAGAGATTGTTATTCTTACAAATTGTTTGTTGGGAAGCTTATTATGATACACGCTATATTCTTTCAAAATTTTCACTTTAAGTCTCTAAATTGTTGATATTTATTGGCTAGTTAAAAGTATCTTGTGATGTTTGTTCCTACTACTACTCTTATATCCTTGTTTTCTTTTATTCTTGAGTAACCTTGTTGATTCCTTGTTTTGCTTACTTCCTATACTCTATCTACTTATTGCTTGTGATTGTTGGGTGCTTATTTTCTTTGAACTCTTATTGACCATGCCTGGAATCTTGGTATCCTCTAACTATTTGACAAAACTCCCTTAATTCCCCTAGTTGAAGAAACCCTAATAGTTTAGCTAGATTGTCAAGCAAAGTAAACCCAATGAAATTGAGGAGAAAGTAGGTTGAACCCTATTGAGGACTTGAGTAATTGAAAAGCGCAAGAAGGTGAGTTCATTGTGATAAAAACTAATAAAGAGTGCAAACACAACTATAGCGTGACTCACAATTGAGTGTAAACACTAAGGGAACAAGGTAAGGATGATATTTTTTTATCTCTATTAGCCTAAAGGTTTTTCTCCTGTGTTTTGATAAATGACAAACATTGATGTAGACTAACATGTGCGATTTGTATATGATAGGCTTTTTGTATTATGACATGTTTAACCACAGTTCTTCAAGTCCTACAAAAAGGATTGCTAAATGACATATAGATAATGAAGTACAAGAATGATTGATCAAGTCAAGATCCTACCTAAAGAAGTTGCATACCATGAAGACTTTTGAAGAATTATAGACTAGGAAATTATGGTTAAGGTATTATTTGTATTTCCTATGTCTCTTTACCTTAAGTTCAATTTGTTTCATATTGAAAAACTCAAAACTATTTCAAAAAGAGGTTATTCTTCTTATCCATATTTTGTCTATAAAAAGAATTATTAGAAGAAAAGTTTTTGGGATTTTGGTAGAGTCATTTTTTAACGGACATTTGAATCCAAAATGCACCTCCAAAACTTGTTTCCAAAGTGCTAAAATTTAAAGTTGCTCAAAATATACTTTGTGGCACAAAATGTTGTTTTGGATGCACTTTTTGGATGCACAATTTTTTATTTTGTGAGTCTAAAATCCTGCAAAATTTAATAGTAGCAACTAGCCATTACTAGCCATTGTGGCTTTGATTTTTATCCCAATAAAAGCTATTTAAACATGATTTTCAGTAAGGGATTTGCAAAAACACTTTTAGAAATATCCTAAGACACTTGAAAAACAAAAATCCCTCATTCACATTGTGCTTCAAAGTGAGATCTATTATTCTAAAGGTAAAAAGTTAAAGTTACTTTATTTAGTGTACACTCACTCAATTTGTGAGCTAAATCTGTATTCTCTCATAAATCTGAATCATGTCAAGGTTAAAGAAGTAAAACCCAGTTGGGATAAGCCTTGATTGTTAGGTATATATAGAGGTTGGAAATAAAACCAAGTGTAGTAACCCTCTATTGTAAGATTAGTGTTACCTACCACCATTGATTTGGGAAAAAGGATTTAGTGGATGGGTTAAAATCCTTAAATGTGTCCTTAAGGTAGTGGATGTAGATCATTTGATAATCAAACCACTATAATTTTTTGAGTCCATTCTCTTGCGTTTATTTGGAACTCTATGACTGAAAATTCATTGTTCATCTTATTAAAAAACATAACACTTCTATCTTCATTTGTTGATTTGCTTAAACATATTTATGTTGAAGAAAAAATTAGTTGTTGATCTACTATCTATCCTCTCTGACATAGTTTATTTCCCATCATCTAGTAGAACTTTGAAAGATCCCTGACTGCACTTAAATCTGGACTAGAAATGGCTCTATTTTGAAACACACCCATTTTCAGTATTATTCTAGATCTTAGAAAATCTTTGAAAATCTGTATTTATTTGTTATAACCTTATTCACCCCCTCTAAGGTTTATTAATTGGTATCAGAGCGTTGGTCTACATTTTTTTTGGCCTAAGAGCTTTGTAAGAAAGATCTTGATGGCAAACACTTCGCCCCTACTATACATTGAAAGGTCTTCAACAAACTGACCTCCATTGTTCAATGGAAGCAACTATACATTCTGAAAAAATAGAAAGAAGATCTATATATGCTCAATTAATTTGACCTATGAAATCTTATTAAAAAGGGACCATTTATTCCATTCAAAACTGTTGAATGCAAAAAAAGTGCCTAAGCAGAGTGATGAATATAATAGTGAGGATAATTCAAAAATGACCGTGAATTTTTAGGCAATGAACATATTATGTTTTGCTCTTGATGCAAATGAATACAACCGGGTTAATGGTTGTGATTCAGCTTATAAAAAGTGAAAATTACTTGAAGTAACCCATGAGGGGATAAATCAACTAAAAGAATCAAGTTAGGACTCTTAGTCCGTGACTATGAGTAGTTTACCATGAAATAAAATGAGAACATTACTGAAATATTCACTAAATTCACAAACATTATGAATGGATTGAAGGTTTATAGGAAAATATATTCCCTTGAAAAGCAAAACAGAAAAATATCAATGCCTTGTCAAAAAGCTGGCTGCCTAAGACCTTAGCTATGGAAGAATCTAAAAAGTTGCATAATTTACCAACTGAAGAACTAATTGGGTCTCTCTTGACTTATGAAATGAAACTTAAAAGGTTTCAAGAACATGATGATGATAGAGATAAAAAAGGAATTACCTTAAAGGGTGCTGATAATGAAGCTAATAGTAAACATCTGAAAGTGACTATAGCACTGATTTAGACACCGAAGAATTGGCTATAGTTGCTAGAAAATCCAAGAAGATGTTCAGAAAAAGCAACTTCAAAAGGGGTAAGAAATTTTTCAAAAAGAATGGACAAACTTCGTCCTTCAAACCTCAATGTTATGAATGTAAAAGCACGGATCATTTTATTGCTGGCTGACCAATAATTAAAAAAAAAGGAAGGTCAAGTAGAACAAAAAGAAAAGAAAGCACATTAAGGCCAAGAAAGGAAAAAAGCTTATTAGGACTTAGGATCAAGATGGATCTGGAACTGAAGAACATATAGTGAATCTAAAGCTAAAACAACCAACATATGCTTCATAGCCATAGGAGAAAAAGTAAATCTTACTCCTAGTTTTGTATCAAAATTACAGGATTGCACTTTTGAAAATTTTGATGATTCCAGTGAGCTACTTGTTGACATGTTCCATAAACTCAAAAAGCTGTCTAGAAGAAACAAGGAAATGAAAACGAAGATTGATTGCTTGTTAGATAACAATGCTAAGCTATTGAGTGACAACAAAACTCTACTTGATTTCATTAATTGTTCACATATTGAAAAGGATGTTATCTCAACTTCTTTCCATTGTATATCACTTGAGAACAAATACTTAAGGGACAAAGTAATATCTCTTGAAATTATGCTTAGTGATTTTGATGACATGAAAAAAAGAGGTGATGATCTTTCTACATGCATTAAGAAGTTCACAAATGGCAAAAACAATCTAGATAGATTGCTTGGAATGCCACGTGTTGCTAGAGACATAAATGGTCTCAGATTTAGGCAAGTGAACAAAGCCAGAAATTACAAATCTCATTTTGTGAAAGCTAGCTCTTCATATATAACTCATAGCTGTTGAACATATTGTGGCAAAGGTGGACACAACGCATCTAAGTGTCATGTTAGGAAGAAAGTAGAATCCGGGGTGAAAATAGTGTGGAGAATTAAAGGAACCATTGCTAATCCTCGAGGACTTAAGAAAGAATGGATACCAAAAATCACTCTTCGATCTTGTATATAGGTACATTTACCACAAAAGATGAGCTCTACAAAGTGGTTTTTGGATAGTGGATGTTCTAGACACTTAACTAGAAATGCAACACTAATAGAGGACATTCAAGCTACAAAGGATGGAATTATCACATTTGGAGACAAGAAAAAGGGAAAAATTCTCGGCATATGTAATGTTGGAAAGGAATCCTCCACTATTATGAAGCAAGTATTGTTGATTGATGGATTGAAGTACAACTTGCCTATTATTAGCCAATTATGTGACAATGGAAGTAAACTTAAATTTGAAAAAGATTCATGCACTATCATTGATAATTCTAGTGATGAAATCATCTTCGTTGCAAATTGCATTTGTAATGTCTATGTATTATATCTTGGTGATCTTATTGCTCATAATATATAATGTCTTTCCATGAATGATGATGATGGCTATTTTTGGCATAGAAGGTTAGGCTATGAATATATTGATTTGCTAAATAGATTGTCTTCAAAAGAGTTTGTTAGAGGACTTCCCAAAATGAAATTTGATAAGTGCTGGTTGTGTGATGCTTGCCAATTTGGAAAATAAACAAAAACATCTTTTCAACCCAAGAATATAATTTCAACATCAAAACCTCCTGAACTTATTCATATGGATTTATTTGGACCTATGAGGACCACTAGCCTTGGTATTAAGAGGTACGCTTATGTATTAGTAAATAATTTTTCGAGATTTACTTGGACTTTATTTCTTGCACAAAATGATGAAGCATTCTCTAATTTTCAAAATTGCTCAACCGTGTTCAAAATTCCTTAGAAGCAATTTTATTTCAATTAGAAGTGACACTGGGGGAGAATTTTGCAACTGTAAGTTAACAAAATTTTGTGAAGAGAATGGTGTTTTCATAACTTTTTAGCTGCAAAAACTTCTCAACAAAATGTGTAGTTTAGAGGAAAAATAGGACTTTGCAAGTAATGATAAGATCAATATTCTGTGAAAATTCCCTTCCATAATATTTTTGGGCAGAAGAAGTAAATACAACATGCTACATTGTAAATAGAGTTATACTAAGGCTTTTTCTTAGGATAACACCGTTTGAACTTATATTTGAAAAGGTCCCATCCATTTCATATTTCAAAGTTTTTGGATGCAAATATTTTGTACTCAATACTCGAGACAATCTTGGCAAATTCGATAGCAAATCAGATGAGGTTATATTTCTTGGATACTCTTCCAACAAAAAGGCATATAGTGTATACAATAAAAGAACTCTATATGTGGAAAATCTATAAGTATTTGATGAATCTAACATGTATAACTCTAGAAAACATGATGATGATGATGATGTAGGTACTTCAAAGGAAAATGCCATTGAACATCACAAGGCTCCATTCTTAACAACCACGCTAGAGAAGAAGAATTAGAAGAATAGCAAGCTGAGGATAGTGAGCAAAGAGTTGAAGATCAAGTTGATCAAACTTACCAAAGGAATGGAAATACAAAATCGGACATCTAAAAGAATCAATTATCAGAGATCTAAGCCGTGGTGTCAAAACCAGACGATACTTTATTGATAATCTCGCCTTATTTTCAAGTGTTGAATATGATTGCATTGATGCGGCTTTGTGTGATGATTTTTGGATTATGGCCATGCAAGAAGAATTAAATTAATTCAAGAGAATTCAAATTTGAAAACTTGTTCCTTGACCCCTTGACCATCCCGTGATTGGCACCAAGTGGATATTTAGAAATGAACTTGATGAGCGTGGTATTGTTTTTAGAAACAAAGCTAGACTTGTTGCACAAGGATTCAATCAAGAGGAGGGCATTGATTATGATGAAATATTTGCACCCATTGCTAGACTAGAGTCTATTAGAATGTTGCTTGCTTTTGCATCTTTCAAAGGTTTCATGCTCTATCAAATGGATGTTAAAAATGCCTTTCTAAATGGTTTTATTGAAGAAGAAGTATATGTGGAGCAACCTCCTGATTTTATTCATGAACATTTCCCAAATTATGTCTTCAAACTTTTCAAAGCTCTTTATGGTTTAAAACAAGTTCCTCATGCTTGGTAGGAAAGACATAGAGTCTTTCTCTTTTCAAAAGGTTTTTCAAGAGCTATTATTGACACTACATTATTCATCAAAGCTAAAAATTTCGATGAACTCTTGATTATTCGAATATATATTGATGATATTATCTTTGGAGCTACTAATGAATCTTTATGTAAGAAGTTTGCTAAGGCTATGCAACAAGAGTATTGAGATGAGCATGATGGAAGAACTCAACTTTTTTCTTAGGTTACAAATTAAGAAAACTAAGGATGTAATCTTTCTAAATCAAGCTAAGTATGCTAAAGAACTGCTCAAAAATTTTGAAATGAATCAAGCAAAGGAAATCAGTACTCCTATAAGCACTTCATTAAAGCTTGACAAAGATGAAAAGGGTAAGAAGTTAGATGAATCAAAATATCGAGGTTTGATTGGAAGCCTTCTATATCTCACTATTAGCCATCCTAATATTATGTTCTTGGTTTATCTTTGTGCAAGATTACAGTCGTATCCCAAAGAGTCACACTTATGCATTGTAAAATGTATTTTTAGATACTTGGTTAGGACACTTAATTATGGACTATGGTATCCTCAAACTAACTCTTTTGATCTTATAGGATGTGTAGACGCAGATTATACAAGATGTAAAGTTGAATAAAAAATCTAAAGTGGGCATTGTTAATTTTTTAGACATTTATTAGTTTCTTGATACAGCAAGAAGCAAGCTTGTGTGTTTCTTTCAACAACCAAAGCTGAATATATAGCTACAGGAAGCTGTTGTGCTCAAATCTTATAGATGAAACATACTTTACTCGATTTTGGCCTTAATTTTAAGTGTGATCCCATTCTATATGCCAAGACTAGTGTTATAAATTTAACTAAAAATCTTGTTCAGCACTCAAGAACTAAGCACGTTGAGATTAAACAAAATTTCATTCAAGATCATTTGCTTAAGGGTGATGTTTGTGTTGAATATATGTCTACTAATGATCAACTTGTTGATGTATTCACAAAACCATTAGCTAAAGATAGATTCAATTGTCTAAGGAGAGGCTTGGGAATTGCCCGATTATGAAATTAACTTTTTTTTTTAGTTAATTGTTTATTCTTGCAGGATAATAACGAAGTCTAATTTGGATGGAGATGTTGGATACTGAAATTGGATGAAGTGAATCTAATAAAACCCTCACTAGAATAGTCTCTCAAATCAAAATACATTATGACAAAATTGGATGGGCACTTTGGACTCTGTTTCAAGTAAAAAATTACAGCATCTTATTGCCAAGTGTAATCCATGTTTGGACAGACAAATCAGATGAATGATTTCTATGCCCAAACCTTTCAAAATTTCAAACTCTAAATATCTGCACTTTTTTTTCAGTTACAAATACTCTCTCTCTCTCTCTCCCATCGAAATATCTTTTCAAATCACTAAAAAATCACATTTTTCAATGTACTTGATTGTACTTATCTACTTAATACCTCATAAAGCTAAAAGGATTTCAAATCTACTTGAATTACTTTCTCTTTTTCAAAATCAGAAGTTGTCAACTCTCTCTATCTCCTCTGAACATCGTTCTCATGCCAAAACTAGAGAGATTAAACCCTTGAAATTTCATCTGTCTGCCATGGCTAAACTTCCAAAAACTAGCAAAAGGACTGAACTAATGGCAAAAGAGACAAAGAAAGGCAAAGCAGTGGGAAATAAATCAATCGCCACTACTCAAGCAGTTGGAAAGCAAAAGGACAAGAATGTGGCACTCGATGAACCCTCATCTCAAGCTAGTTCATTGGAACAACTATCTAAGGGAGAAAGCACTGATACTCAGGTACCCCGATTTCTTGACTTGAAATGTGAGACTAATTATAATGATTGGGTATTTAGGAATAGAATAATCATTGTTGGTTATTGGGTTGATGCGGGCACCTTTTTAAATTTCACAAATGTTCTAAAATTGTTTGAATTGATTGGCTGGGGAGCACAATTTTATGTGAATGAACAATCATACACAACTTTAGTTTGGGAATTTTATTCAAATTTGAGAGAAAGAAGACTTGAAGAAATAGAAGATGGTTTTTTAGTGCAGTGGTACACCTCTCAGGTTAGGGTGTAAATTTTGAATTTGACCACTGAATGCTGAACAGAATCTTTGATGTTAGAGATGGAGGAGTAAAGTTCTTTAAGATGAATAAACTACCTGAAAATTTTGATTTATCTGAGTTAAGAAGATTTGAAAGAAAGTTCACTAGCAGGAAGAGTTTTAAAAACTCAAGTGACCACAATACTTAGTGGCTGAATGGTATGGGTAGACTACTTTATCACATGGTTTCAACCATGGTCATTCCAAGTTTTGGGCATAAAATATTTCTAAGCAATATGCAAATAATGGTAATGATGGCCTTGTCAGAGGGCAAGCCAATTAATTTTGGATTTTTTGCTGCAAGATTAATAACTTAATCCTGAAATACCACCAATAAAGCTTTACCCTTTGGAAATCTCCAAACTAAGCTGTTTAGACATTTCAATGTGGATCTGAAAGTTGCCCCTAAGAGTTTCAAGGTTAATGTCTACAACATAGACTCCTTTGAAAATATAGGATTTATCTGGATGGATAATCAATGGACTCTGTTGAGGGATGCCACAAATAAGGAAAAAGAGAGACTACTCAAGGTTAAGGCTGAAGACAATAAACTTGCCTCTACTTCCACGGCTAGAACAAAAAGAAAAACTGAAAGTCAAGAGGAATCCTCTAGCAAAGCTAAGCAGAAGATGAAAGAAAGTAGATTGACTCAGAGCATTCTGGATGCTCTATATCTTCTGTCTGCCAAAGTGGACGGGCTAAGTACTGAAGTCAAGACTGAACTACAAACTCTGGGAAGTCGACTAACTAATGTAGAAAAGATGCAGTCTGAAACTATAGCAGTCTCTGAAGAGCAGATTCATCCACAGGAGCAAGAACCAGAAACCGTTCTCCCTTCATCAGCTAAGCATGCTAAAAAACCTCCTGCAGAACCTACTAAAGAACCCCCAGCTACCAAAACCATTAAATCTATTGCTACCTCAGTTCCTCCTAAGCAGGCCAACCTAGATGCACCAGGTAGCTTCTCAGACTGTCGGCAAAAGCATGTTGTGGTCAAAGAAAATCTAGTAGACTTGCCAGAAAGCACAAGAAGGGTGGCGTTGATGATAAATTGGAGACTGTAGTAATTCGAGGTGACATGGCAATTTCTACAAACAAATATATGTAAAAATCATAAAGAAAATTGGTTGACATATTCCTGAACAACCTTCATTACTTCACTGACCGACTTTTATATTCTTGTTGAATAATTTTTTATATTCTGTTGTACTTACTTATTATTCCTACATTTGCTTCTCTTTGCTATATTATGCTACATTTGCTTGTCTTTTCTTGTTCATTTGCTCTTACTTCTCATTCTTTTTTAACCGATGCCAAAGGGGGGAGAAATAAATTGTGGATGACGGATTGTGTGTGTTAGGATAAATTAAGAACTGGATTTTGATGTTGATGAATTTTGAGAATGGATTGTATAGATTGTTGTGTAATGTGATTGGATATGTGTGATTTAGACTGAAGTTGGGATTAATTTATGAAAAAAAATTCTTTTGGATTGTTTGAGCTTCTGTCTCAACCCTGCACAAACACAGGGGGAGGAATCCTGAACCCAAAATCCCAATCCGAAACATGTTCTTACAAATGTTGTATTTCTCCCTTTTGGATGCATTTTTTGGAAGTCCAAAATCACAAAATCAGTTTTATCTGCTAGTACATAATATTATCCTTCTATCTACTAGTCATATGCATATAGAAAAGGGAAGCAATAATAATTATTTTCTATCTTCTATATTTCCATATGCACACATGTACATATCATTGTGTTGAATCTTTGTGCTAACGTATTTATATATAATGACCATTTCTTGGCTATTTACTTATGAAATAGACCTTTAAAATGGAAGAAAAGAGGATACAAAGGTTAGTATAGGCTCATTAAACCCGATTTATGACACTATGATTAAACTTTCTAATATTATCTCATAATCACTCCTTGATTTTTATGATTAAGAGATCACACATAAAATGACTATAAATTCTTATATCTCTCAGTTTAACATGTTCATACAGGATTTTTTTTATCACAATCCATCAAGTTTGTCATCATTCAAAAAGGGGGGAGATTGTTAGCCCAAAAGGCTTTCTCCTGTATTTTGATAAATGACAAACATTGATGTGGACTAACATATATCATTTGTATGTGATAAGCTTTTTGGATTATGACATGTTTAACTACGATTCTTTAAGTTTTACAAAAAGGATTGCTAGGTAACTTATAGATAATGAAGTACAAAAAGGATTGATCAAGTCAAGATCATACCTAAAGAAGTTGTATACCATGAAGACTTTTGAAGAATTATAGATTAGGAAAGTATGGTTAAGATATTATTTGTATTTCCAAAACCTCTTCACCTTAAGTTCAATTTGTTTCATATTAAAGCACTCAAAATTATTTCAAAAGAGGATATTCTTCTTATCCATGTTTTGTTTGTAAAAAAAAAAAAATTAGGAGAAAAGTTTTTGGGATTTTAGTAGAGTTGTTTTTTAATAGACCTTTAAATCCAAAACACCCCTCCAAAGCATGTTTCCAAAGTGTCAAAATTTAAAGTTGTTTAAAATATACTTCATGGCACAAAATGTTGGTTTGGATGCACTTTTTGGAGACACAATTTTTTATTCTCTGAGTCTAAAATCCTGCAAAAGCTACCAGTAGCAACTAGCTATTACTAGCCATTGTGGCGTTGATTTTTACCCCTATAAAAGCCATTTTAACATAATTTTAAACAAGGGATTTGCAAAACCACTTTTAGAAACATCCTAAGACACTAGAAAAACAAAAATCCTTCATCAACATTATGCTTCAAAGTGAGATATATTGTTCTAAAGGTAAAAAGTAAAGCTGCTTTATTTGGCATACATTCACTCAATTTGTGAGCTAAATATGTATTCTTTCATAAATCTAAATCGTGTCAAGGTTAAGAAAATAAAATCTAGTTGGGGTGAGCCTTGATTGTTAGGTATATAGAGATTGGGAGTAAAACCAAGTGTGGTAACCCTCTATTGTAAGATTGGTGTTACCTACCACTATTGATTTTGGAAGAAGGTTTTAGTGGCTGGGTCAAAATCCTTAAGTGTGTGCTTAAGGTAATAGATGTAGATCATTTGAGGATCAAACTACTATAAATCTTTGGGTCCATTCTCTTGCATTTATTTCAAACTCTATGACTAAAAATTCACTGTTCATCTAATTAGAAAACATAACACTTCTATCTATATTTACTGATTTGGTTAAACATATTTATGTTGAAGAAAGAATTGGTTGTTGATCCATTATCTCTCCTCTTTGACATAGTTTAGTTCCCATTATCTGGTAGAACTTTGAAAGATCCCTGACTACATTTGAATCTAGACAGAAAGGCTCTCTTTTGAAACTCACCCATTTTCGATCTTATTCTAGATCTTAGAAAATCTTAGAAAATTTTTATTTATTTGCCATACACCTTATTCACCCTCCATTAAGGTTTTTAACTGGTATCAGAGTATTGGTCTACATTAATTTTAGCCTAACAACCTTGTAGAAAAGATCTAGATGACAAACACTTCGTCTCTACCATACACTGAAGGGTCTTCCATAAACTGACCACCATTGTTTAATGGAAGCAAATATACATTTTGGAAAAATAGAATGAAGATCTATATATTCTCAATCAATTTTGAACTATGGAATCTTATTGAAAATAGACCATTTATTCCATTCAAAACTGTTGAAAGCAAAAAAATGCCTAAATCAAGTGATGAATTTGACAGTGAGAATACTTCAAGAATGACCCCGAATTTTTAGGCAATGAACATATTGTACTTTGTACTATACTCTTGATGCAAATTAATACAACCGCTTCAGTAGTTGTTATTCAGCGTATAAAATGTGAAAATTACTTGAAGTCACCTATGAGGGGACAAATCAAGTAAAGGAATCAAAGTTAGGACTCTTGGTATGTGACTATGAGTTGTTTACCAAGAAATCGAATGAGAACATAATTGAAATATTCACCAAATTCACAAACATTATGAATGAATTGCAGGCTTTTGGGAAAATCTATTCCCATGGAATGCAAAATAGAAAAATACTCGATGTCTGGCCAAAAAGCTGGCTACCTAAGACCTTGGTTGTGGAAGAATCTAAAGACTTGAATAACCTACCAACCGAAAAACTGATTGGATTTCTCTTAACTTATTAAATGAAATTCAAAAGGTTGCAAGAACATGATGATGATGGTGATGATGGTAAAGGTAAAAGAGGAACTATTTTAAAGGGTGCTGATGATGAAGCTAATAGTGAACAATCTGAAACTAACTATGGCACTGATTTAGACACTAAAGAATTGGCCATAGTTGTAAGAAAATTCAGGAAGATGTTCAAAAAAAAGTAACTTCAAAAAGGGTAAGAAATTTATCAAAAAGAAGGGACAAACTTCTTCCTTCAAACCTCAATGTAATCCATGTAAAAGCACGAAACATTTTGTTGTTGATTGTCCAATAATTAAAGAAAGGGAGGTCACGGAGAACAAAAAGAAAAAAAAAGATATTAAGGACAAGAAAGGAAAAGGCTGATCGAGACTTAGGATCAAGATGGATCCAGAACTGAAGAACATAGTGAATATGAAGTTGAAACAGCCAACACATGCTTCATGGCAATGGGAGAAAAAGTAAATCTTACTCCCTCTAATTCTGTATCTAAATTACACGATTCAGCTTGTGAAAATTCTAATTATCTGAGTGAGCTTCCTGTTGACATATTCCATGAACTCAAAAAGCTGTATAGAAAAAACATGAAAATGAAAACGAAGATTGATTCCTTGTTAGATGAAAATGCTAAGCTGTTGAGTGAGAACAAAACTCTGCTTGATTCCATTAATTGTTCATACATTGAAAAGGATGCTATCTCAACTTCTTTGCATTGTATGTCACGTGAAAACAAATGCTTATGTGACAAAGTAATATTACTTAAAATTATGCTTAGTGATTTTGATAACCTAAAAATGAGAGTTGATAATCTTTCTACATGCATTGAGAAGTTCACAAATGACAAAAACAATCTAGATAGATTGCTTGGATTGCAACGTGTATCTAGAGATAGAAATGGTCTTGGATATAGGCATGTGAACAAAGCTGGAAATTAAAAATCTCATTTTGTGAAAGCTAGCCCTTCGTATATAACTCATACATGTTGCATATATTATAGTAAAGGTGGACATTATATAACTAAGTGTCATGTTAGGAAGAAAATAGAATTCGGGGTGAAAATAGTGTGGAGAATTAAAGGAACCATTACTAACCCCCGAGGACCCAAGAAAGAATAGGTATCAAAAGTCACTCTTCCATCTTGTATATAGGTACATTTGCCACAAAAGATGAGCTCCACAAAGTGATTTTATTACTAATCCACGAGGACCCAAGAAAGAATAGGTACCAAAAGTCACTCTTCCATCTTGTATATAGGTACATTTACCACAAGAGCTCCACAAAGTGATTTTTGGATAGTGGATGCTCTAAACACATGACTAGAAATGCAGCACTAATAGAGGACATTCAAACTACAAATGATGGATTTGTCACCTTTGGAAACAAGAAATAGGGAAAAATTCTCGGCATAGGTAATGTTGGGAAGGTAACCTCCACTATTCTTAAGCAGGTGTTGTTGATTAATGGATTGAAGCACAACTTGCTTAGTAATAGCCAATTATGTGACAATGGAAATAAACTTAAATTTAAAAAAGATTCATAACCTATCATTGATAATTCTAGTGATGAAATCATCTTCGTTGCAAATCGCATTGGTAATATCTTGATGATCTTATCGCCGATGATATAAAATGCCTTTCCATGAATGAAAATGATGGCTATATTTGGCATAGAAGGCTAGACCATGTATCTATTAATTTGCTAAATAGCTTAGCTTCAAAAGAGTTTGTTAAGGGACTGCTCAAAATGAAATTTGATCAACATTGGTTGTGTGATGCTTGCCAACTTGGAAAACAAACCAAAACATCCTTTAAACCTAAGAAAATGATTTTAACATCAAAACATCTTAAACTTATTCATATGGATTTATTTGGACGAATGAGGACCATTAGCCCTAATGGTAAGAGGTACACTTATGTATTAGTAGATGATTTTTTGAGATTCACTTGGACTTTATTTCTTGCACAAAAGGATGAAGCATTCTTTGATTTTTCAAAATTGCTCAACCGTGTTCAAAATTCTCTTGGAAGTAAATTGTTTTCAATTAGAATTGACAATGGGAGAGAATTTTGCAACCATGAATTTAAAAAATTTTGTGATGAGAATGGTGTTTTTCATAACATTTCAGTTACAAAAACTCTTCAACAAAATAGTGTAGTTGAGAAGAAAATAGAACTTTGCAAGAGGTGAAAATTCCCTTCCAAAATATTTTTAGGCAGAAGCTATAAATACATCATGCTACATTGTAAACAGAGTTATGCTAGGCCTTTTCTTAGGAAAATGCCCTTTGAACTTATATTTGACAAGGTCCTACCCATTTCATATTTTAAAGTTTTTAGATGCAAATATTTTGTTCTCAATACTCGGGACTATCTTGGCAAATTTGATAGCAAATCGGATAAGGCTATATTTCTTGGATACTTTTCTAATAAAAAGGTATATAAAGTATACAATAAAAGAACTCTATGTGGAGAAGAATCCATCCATGTTGTATTTAATGAATCTAACGTGTATTACTCTAGAAAAGATGATGATGATGATGATATAGGTACTTCAAAGGAAAATGTCATTGAATATCACAAGGTTCCATCACTTGACAACCATGCCAAAGAAGAAGAACTAGAAGAACAGTAAGCTGAGGATAGTGAGCAAAGAGCTTAAGATCAAGTTTGTGAAACCCCAACTAAAACCAACCCTAGAGTAAGGGGGTCGGGATGCATATCATATTTTCTTGCATGCATAAATATATTTTTGAATGATTTTATGTGCTTTAGGATTGTGATGTATAGTCTAGAAGGTTTAGTTGTATTTATTGAAGGGTAAAATGGTAATTTTGCTTGAAGTAAAAAATACGGAGATAGCTTGAGGATTAAATAGAAAGAGTGTTTAGGAGAGAAAATAAGAAAAGAGTTGTTGTGGTTTAGTGGTTAGAGCTTTGGAATTAATCCTTAAGGTCTTGAGTTCAAATCCCATCATTTAAGATTTAGCATGAATAATTTTATTTTGTTTAAGGATTGGACTTTTCGGCCTTTGTATCCCATAAGTAGAACTAAAAGTGTTGTCCTAGGAGAGACATGAAGGGAATGTTCTAGTCCTATTCTTGTGCCTTAAAAGAATTCTTAAAGGATTCATGTCCTTCTACTCTCTAGCTTACCTTAATTCTTTACCAATTAAGTTGTTCAATTTATCCAAAGCCATTTTTATTTCCAGAAAATTCAGCAAGGTTTATTAACCTTAGAATCTAGAAAATGACTCTTAGAGGATAGAGTATTGGCTGAAAATGGAGAAGGAGTTAAAGAAGGTTCCCAAGAGAATTAATCTCCATGGTTGAACCTTCAAACTTCACTCCATAAGTATTCATCTTCTTCATGGTAGCAATCTGGAAATTTCCCAGCTTCTTGGTCAGACCAGCTATCGAAAACTTCAGCCATTTTTCTCACTCAAATACTGCCATAAAAATAGCCAACTTGTTCAGCTTGAAGACTGAAATCCTTGGCTAAAAATCAGACTGCACAAAGCTGTGCAAACTAGTAAAAAAATCCTGGACAATTTCACAGCTTAGCAGGCCAAAAACCAAGCTGTTTCTTCTAGCCTTCAAACCAGTAATTCACCTCTATATTTCCTCCATAAAGAAGGCTGGAAACCAGCCATAAAGAACCCTCCAATACCTCTTCAAACTCACTGCAAGTCGGCTAGAACATTATAGAAAAAACTGCACAAAAATTCCAGCAAACCATTCGAATGAACAACCAGAAATTCCAGCCTTGCTCCCTCTTCAAACCTTGTCCGAAACTCACTTCAATTTTCTGTGAAACCAACCTTAGTCAGCCATGAACTGAACTTCATCACCTCCTCCATTGATCTGCACGAAATGAACACTATATCCACTCCTTAAATTCCTCCATCAATTACTCCAATCAAGTTCCTAATTAGAATTCAAAATTTCAGCAAATTGCTCCATGAAACCTTCCATGGATTAAGCTTCAAATAACTAGAAATTCCCCCACCCTTACACTCAAAATTTTGGCCACCCTATAGTTTCTTCAAATCTCATTCATCTCAGCAAAACCCCAGCAAAATCTAATCGGCCATGGCAGCTCCAAAGAACCTCCATCAATCAAACCACTCTACCATATCTTCTACCTTAATTAACTCCATGAATTACTTCTTTTGAAATTCAAATGATCAAAATTCCCTCTTCTCCCTAATCTGAAAATTCAATCACAAGAATCCTCTAACCATTCGACCAACATCTTTCAGCAAAATTCGTCCAGCTTTCTCTCCATTCCCTCCATTTCTCCAAGAACACACACCATCATCCTCCAAGCCTAAGACCACTCCAAACCTCACCAATCCCTTCCAAAAACTCCAGATCACATCTACTCACCCTCTAGAGGCCATTTTTTGTATTTTATAACATCAAACATTGAAAATAAAATTCTTCTATCGGATCAAAAATCAAAATTTTTCTTGAAGATTCAAGAACCCTCTCAAGGTAACCAAGAACGATTTTAATCATCTTATTTCCTTTAATCTTTAAACATAATATACTAATTTTCTCTCTCTCTCTCTCTCTCTCTCTCTCTCTCTCTCTCTCTGCCAAAATGGTTGTTTCAACCATAACCATTTCTCTTCTTCTTCCTTAGACGATTCAAGCCTCCTACGCGTGTGGACCTCCTTAGATCTTCAACAAGATTATCATCAACCAAGTATTTCTCTTTAACCCTCTTTTCAATTCTAAATATCATGTCTCTTAGATGTTATTAGAAAAGGATAGAATATGATTGGAGATTGAGTATGTGTTTGTATGAAGGAGTTGAGATTGGAGCATAAGGATGTTTTGTCATGGTTGAGTGTTATGATATTTTGTGGTTTGTTGCATAGTCTTCATGTTGTGAGTAAGTATGGATGATTAAGCATGATAGATATTATGTCACCTTTGGTGAATAGGGTTTTATGTTCTTGTATTATTGTTGAGGCCACCTCCAGAAGATGAACTCAACTTGGAGAAGCGACAATACTACTTAGTCATGCCGGTCCGAGCTAGCAAGTTTCAGTCATGTGGACTATGTGTTTCCGAAGTGGACAACCGGTATGTTTGGGTGTAGAGAATGAGGAGTATCTTACCCGGTAGGCTGTATACCTACCTTTTGTCAGTCTGTACAAAGTATGGCATTCTGACCGTTGTATGGTCATGGGGCCCAACGTGTGGTAACCCATAGTTGCCCTTTTGAGTGGTTGATTTTATTATGCACATGTATAGTTGGAAAAGCAAAATGCCACTCATTATTTTTAACATTGTCTAATGCTTGCCAGTACTTTTTCTTATGAAATTTTTACAACTTGCATACATGAACTATTTTACTTGAACACTCAAAGCATACACGGACTTACTGAGATTTTTATCTCATCACCTTTTATGTCATGTTTCAAGTCGATCCTGCTGGGGGGATGAGTAGCTAGAATGTTGCCTACTGGAAAACTCTTATTGTTTATTTTATATGTTGCTTTGAGAGTTGATAGTGAACAATTTATTTTGGATTTGTTCTTCAATTTTTGGGTTGTAATAAGTTTTAATTTTAAAGTATTGTTTTATTTTCGTTTGTGTGTCCTAGTTATAAAGACCCCTTGTCCTTTGGAAGGGGCGACATCCCCAGCCTTGTTACGCCTAGGTAGTGGAGTGTTACAAAGTTGATAAAACTTACCAAAGGAACAGAAATACAAACTCAGACATCTAAAAGAACAAATTATCAGAGATATGTGCTGTGATGTCAAAATCAGACGGTACTTTATTAATAATCTCGCCTTACTTTCTAGCGTTGAACCTAATTGCATTGATGTAGCTTTGTGTGATGAGTTTTTAATTATGGCCATGCAAGAATAATTAAATCAATTCGTGAGAAATCAAGCTTGGAAACTTCTTCCTAGACCATTTGACCATCCCATGATTAGAACCAAGTAGGTATTTAGAAATAAACTTGATGAGCATGGTATTGTTATTAGAAATAAAGCTAAACTTGTAGAACAAGTATTCAATTAAGAGGAGGGCATTGATGTTAGTGTTGTGCCCTAGAGGCAATCACTTGTACATTGTATATGACATATTTTATTTTAATAAAATGTATTATTTATCTTACAGTTTCTTTTGTTTACTTTTAAGTAATATAACTATTCAATAAAGTCCCTAGTACAACACTGTGTTAAGGAAATCATGATATGAGATTCCTACTACACTATATAGTGTTAGTACTTAAATAAACCCTAGTCGTAGTATTAATGAGACAGGACATCATTAATGCGTTAAGACTAACGTGTGTTAGACTTCCTAATTTGATCAGGCGGTAGTTCTCATATCCGTGAGTATTGAGATACTCAAAGTTAACACATAAATGCTTGTTAATGGAATAAGTTCATTGGATGACCTAGCTTTGAGATAATCACATGGATAACTATTTAGTGCCAGTGATATAATCTCAATATAGCAAACGTGCAAGTATCCTTAGACTTGAGATCTCCAAGGTACTTTGTTTGCTGAGCATTGTACTTTGATTCCAATCTCTACAGCTCAATCGAGGGCCGTCTATGGGATGGATATTGGGTACATTGTGAGGCAAACAAAAGTAGTTGAGAGGATCAATAAAGGATTCACCACTCCTAATAGTAAGGGAGAATAACTCACGGCCACTTGTAGGAATTACTACTCGAGATGTCCTTGGCCAAGGCGATTGTGTATTGAAAACAGTTCCAATTGATACACATCTAGAGTAATGGGTTCCTGGTACAAGTACTATTGGCATAAATTCTGTACTCCAAACCGAATGAGATATTGTATGGTGAAAGGAGTTCATTGCACTAAAGTTTGTTATTGAAGGGTTCATGTTAAGCCACTTGACTTCCTGAACTCTTGGGTGGTCATGATGTATTGCTAGATACCGCACATGATCTGGGAAGATAGGTCTATTAATTCATGAATTAATAAACCAATCCTGATTAGAATTAATAGGATTAATTCTAATTAATTATGGATTATTAATCTCAAAGTCGTTTGGATTAATTCATGTTCCCTACCAATTGACTGAGAAACCTAATAGGTCACACACAATAGAGGATTACATACTCAAGATGTTATTTGATAACATAGTTGGGTTAATTGCTAGAAAGAGAAGTTGTTGTGGACAAATTATAATTAGTTATAAATTGTGGTCCATGTTGTAATTGTGGGAACTTGATGTTTCTAATTACAATTAAGAAATTCTAATTATTTTAGAATTTCAGATTTTCAGTGGATTTTGGAACATATATTGGATATGCTCGAAACCCTAATAAAAAGGTGATTCACACGAAAATAGGAGACAAAAAAAATCTTCTCTCTCTCTCTCTCTCTCTCTCTCTCTCTCTCTCTCTCGTTTCGTAGTGAAAACGTGGAGAAGCCCTAGCCGCCATCTTTTTCTGCTAGCACAAGAAATTTTGGGGCTTGAGTATTCCTCTATGTGGATTACTGTTAGAGATAATCACACACTGTGATTATAGTGGTTAGACGTTCAACCCACGTGGAGTTTGCACAAGAGGATTACTAGATCACACCTCAACTTGAAGAAGATCAATTTTGTTCTTCAGACGATCAAACAAAGGTAAAAACCGCTACCTTTATTGTCTTTATATCTTGTTTTCCACACATAGGTGGGTCTTGGGATGGTATATCATTTATTTTCCACTGCGCCGTATAGGATACAAGCTTGTGATACCCAAATAGTGGTATTAGGCCATGTTATGTGTGGTCTATGAACATTGTTTTTGCATGAAAAACTATTTTCATGTATTCGTGTTTGTATTTGTTCGCTATGAAAATCATTTTCACTCAAGTCGAAATCGTTTCAAGCTTTGTAGGTTGGGTCCGTAGCATAATATGATTGCGTAAAAGTTATAGCATATTTCGAAATGTGCTTTCTTTATGAGCTGAAAATTTTTTGCCAAAAAATGATTTCTTAAACATAGTAGTTGCCCTCCGTTTCATCTTGTGAATTTGATTTTCTGTTTTGTTTTGTCTAAACTAACAAATTAGTTGTTGTTTTGAGCTTCAAAACAGAAAATTCTGTTGAGAATTGTTCTCACTAAAATTCTGCAGAAGATTAGGGCACCAGAAATTGTTTCTGGAAAAATTTTCTGAAAATTGCCGCCACTTCCCAACTACAGTGGCGCCGGCTCTTGCCTCCAAACTGGCGCTAGTTACGTTCTGTTTGTGATGTCCAGAAATCATTTTTGGAGAGAAAAATTTTGGAAACCAAAACAGAGCTGGCACCGGCTCTGGCTTCCAAACTGGCACTGGTTATGCTCTATTTTGCACGAACTAGCTATTTAAAAAAAAAATTGGAATCAAATTTTGAAAAGGGAAAAATCTCATTTGATGAGAGGTGACAAAAATAAAAATTTTTGCACCCTTGACCCCCGCCCGCTGGCCGGCCAGCGAGACCACTGTTATTGTTGCGAGACAGGACCTAAAAGCATTTTCTCAAAATTAGTTTTGAGACAAATAATTTTATTTTTCAAAATAGTGATTTTGAAAATTTAAAATTAATGTGTTTTTCTAAAATGTTGATTTTAGAATTTGTTTTATTTTTCCAAAATAGTGATTTTGGAATAATAAAAGTATATGTTTATTTTGTTTATGCATAGTTAATGGCATGGTGGATGGTTATGGACTAAAACTAATTATATCTGTTCATGCATTTTACGGTTTTGGTTTTTTATGAAATAGGGCTTGCGTGTCCTGCCTTTTCTAGAATTCTTGTGTAATTCTCTACTCATCTAACTCCTCTCGAATGTAACTCGAGGTTTTCTCTCTTTAGGAAATTATGTAATTAGTTTACATAGGCTAGATAGGAGTAGAATTATTTTTAATTTTGAAGATGGAAACCAAAACAAGGCAAGATGGTAAAACCTTCTACTTAAATCATGCATGAACACATAGGGTTAACTATGTTAATTTCTTTTATAGCTCAAAGAAATTAATTTAGGAAAAGTCCATAACCATACCACGTAATCGCTTTACTACCATAATTATCAATTATGTGATTTATTGATTTTTATGTATGTCATTCAATGAAATCACTAAAAGGAACAAATCCCTCAATTAATATTAAACCTAATTCCTTCCGTTAATATAGTAAGAACGAAAGTCCTTTTTCGAGACCAGGTTGTTGGTCAAACCCAAGCCTACTTGACATCAGGCATGTTCAAGCTATGGAATTAAATTCCTAATTAATGGGTTGGGTTTAACTAAATTCTTTATCCCGGTTTGGCAAACTCAAGCATAAAGAAATTTAGAGGAAAAGTTGGGGTAGCCCAAAAGGCTTTAAGGTTAAAAACTGTTAATCACCCAATGATCCGTTAGTTACATACGATGTAATTGGTATTGGATACCTACCAATGAACTCAAGGGTGGCTTGTTGGGCAAACCCAAGGTTATTTTTGAGAAATTTGGATACCGGTCCACTAGGAAAGCTTCCAACGGGCTTTCCCGAATCAATAGTGGGGGCTATTGGTTTGAGTAAAATAGTGGAGTAAAAATGCATTTCATTAAAGTCCTAATTACTTGCATATCATGTGCATATACACGTAGCTAATGCTCTCTATCTTTATATCTAGGTCACTTGCATCATGTCTACAAACCTAACATACGTAGCATCTTGGAAACCAACAACTTAACCAAATCAAACTATCTCGACTGGTATAAAAATTTGAGAATCGTTCTCAAATAGGAAAAGTTGCTCTACGTGCTAAATGCTCCTATTCCACCACCACCAGCCCAAGATGCTCATGTTGATGAGCATGCTATCCACAAGAGACACAAGGAGGATAGTGGTACAACATCATGTATTATGCTGGCATCCATGACTCCCGAGTTACAAAAACAGCACGAGCATATGGATGCTCAATCGATTATACTACATCTTCGAGAGCTGTTTGATGCCCAAGCCAGAACTGAGAGATATGAGATCTCGAAGCAACTATTTTGTTGCAAAATGGCAGAGGGTTCTTCTATGTCCATTCATGGCCTGAAGATGTGGGCTTAATAGAGAAGCTTGGATCTTTCGGGTTTGCAATGGATCATAACTTAAGTGTTGACTTAATTCTACAGTCATTACCTAATAGTTTCTCATAATTTGTGATTAACTATCAGATGAATAAAATTGAGTCCACCAATCCTAAGTTGATCAATCTCCTCAAAACAACAGAGTCCTCCATGAAGAAGAATTCCAATGCAATTTTATTGGTAGAATCTTCCTCTTCTAAGAAGAAAGTTCAAAAGAAGAAGAAGAAGGCTCCCATGAAGCCTAAAGGTGGTGAGAACAAGAAGGACACAGCTACCAAGGGCCCATGCCATCATTGTGGGAAGATAGGCCACTGGAGGCGCAACTGCAAAGCTTATTTGGAGACCATTAAGGACAAGAAATAAAAGGAGAAGCTTACAAGCACTTCTACTTCTACTCCGGGTATGTTTATGATTGAGATAAATATTGCCTTTAGAAATGAGATATGGGTATTAGATACCGGATGTGGATCTCATTTGTGCAATAACTTGCAGAGACTACAAGTGCAGTAGAAGGCTAGAGAAAGGCAACGTAGACCTACGTACTACAAATGGGACAAAGGTTGCTGCATTTGCTTGTGGGGACATACAGAGCTGAACCTACCTTTGGGATTAATTCTAGAACTGGAAAACTGTTATTGTGTACCAGTTTTAATGAAAAATATTATCTCAGTTGTGTGTTTAGACTTATGTGGATTTCATTTAATATTTAAGAATAAATGTTGTTCTTTTTCATTGAATGATATTCATTATGGTTCAGCAACTCTGGTTAATGGTTTATATGTTCTAGACTTGGATAATCCAATTCTCAATATAAACAATAAGAAACCCAAAATGGATAACTCTAACACCTCTTATTTATGGCATTGTCGTTTGGGCCATGTAAATGAAAATAGTGTTTCTAAGTTACATAAGCTTAGTGACTTAAGGTTATTTGATTATGAATCATATGGCATATGCGAGTCTTGTTTACTAGGTAAAATGACTAAAACTCATTTTCTAAGAAAAGGAAAACAGGCCAAGTTATTAGAACTCATACATTCTGATGTATGTGGCCCAATGTCAATACATGCAATAGGAGGTTATAACTATTTCATAACCTTTATCGATGATTTCTCACGATACAGGTATTTGTATTTAATGAAATACAAATCTGAGGCATTTGAAAGGTTCAAAGACTTCAAAAATGAAATAGAAAAATAACTTGGCAAAAGTATAAAGACTCTAAGATTTTATCGAGGAGGAGAATAATTGAGCCAAGATTTTCTGAGTTATCTAAGAGATAATGGGATATTATCCCAATGGACTCCACCACATACACCTCAGCATAACGGTGTATCTGAGAGAAGGAATCGTACCCTTCTAGACATGGTACGGATCATGATGGCTTCTGCAGACCTACCAAAATCATTTTGGGATATGCACTAGAGACTTCTATTTATATACTAAACAGAGTTTCGTATACTACCCCATTTGAGATGTTCTTTGGTAAGAGACCAAAGTTATCTCACTTACGAGTATGGAGTTGTCTTACCTTTGTCAAAAGGCCACAGTCAAACAAACTTGATAGTAAGTCTGACAAATGTTTGTTTGTTGGATATCTGAACCAATCTTTCGTATATTACTTCTATCTACCCTCTGAAAATAAATTGTTTGTTTCGAAGCATGCTGTCTTCTTAAAGAAGGAGCACATGCTCAGAGGGGACAGTGGGAGTAAGATTGAACTTAGTGAAGTTCATGAAGATTAAACAAACGAGGATCAACCGTCTAACCCCACATCTATTGAGAAAATAGATGAACCTTCTAATACATAAGAACCTCGTAGATCTAGTAGGATACGTGTGGCACTTGAGAGATATGGATTTCTCATTAGAGACCACAATGACATATTGCTAATAGATAAAGATGAGCTTACTACCTACAAGGATGTTCTGAATAGTTCAGAATCTGGCAAATGGCTTGAGCCTATGAAGTCAGAGATAGATTCCATGTACGACAACCAAGTATGGACTTTAGTTGATCCACCCAAAGGAATTAAACCTATTGGGTGCAAGTGGGTTTTCAAGAAGAAAACAGACATGGATGGTAAATTAGTTACCTATAAAGCACGACTAGTGACGAAGGGTTATCGTCAACAACATGGTATTAACTATGATGAAACCTTCTCGCCAGTAGCCATGTTGAAATTCATCAGAATACTCCTAGCCATTGCTGCTCATCATGATTATGAGATTTGGCAAATGGATGTAAAAACAGCTTTCCTAAATGGAAATCTGACTGAGGAAGTGTATATGACACAATTTGAGAGTTTCACATCCAATGATAGCACAAAGGTGTGCAAGCTGCAAAGGTCCATTTATGAACTTAAACAAGCTTTTAGGAGTTGGAACATCCATTTTGATGAAACAATCAAAGAGTTCGGTTTCATTCAAAATATGGATAAGCTTTGTGTGTACAAGAAGGTTAGTGGGAGTCGAATTGTTTTCTTACTGCTTTATGTAGATGACATATTGCTAATAGGAAACGATATACCTGCCTTGCAAATGGTTAAATTTTGGTTGTCCAAACAATTCTCCATGAAAAACCTTAGAGAAGCAACCTATATTCTTGGAATAAGGATCTATAGAGATAGATCCAAAAGGTTGTTTGATTTTTCACAGTCTACATACATAGATAAAGTGCTAAAGCGGTTTAGCATGGATTAATCCAAAAAGGGATTCTTACCCATGTCACATGGTGTAAGCCTTTCAAAGTCGATGTCTCCCAAGACACAAGTTGAAAGGGATCACATGAGTAAGATTCCATATGCCTCGGCAATTGCATCTATCATGTATATTATGATATGTACTAGGCCCAATGTATCTTGTGCTCTTAGTTTGACGAGTAGATACCAATCTGACCCTAGTGAGGGTCAGTGGATGGCTGTAAAGAACATTCTTAAGTACTTACGAAGGACTAAGGATATGTTCTTAGTATATGGAGAAGGTAATTTAAATATAAACGGGTATACTGATGCCAGTTTTCAATCTGACAAAGATAATTTCAAATCATAATCCGGCTACGTGTTTACGTTGTGCGAAGGGACAATAAGATAGAAAAGTTTTAAATAAGAGACTATTGCCGACTCTACGATAGAAGTTGAGTACATGCCTACTTCTGAAGTAGATAAGGAAATAAAAATAGAGAGAGTTCTCACGGATGACAACATAGTTGACCCGCTTACAAAAGCACTATCCTAAAAGAAACATGATTGTCATGTTCTCACGGATGACAACATAGTAGATACAAGAATGATTGGCTCTAGTGTAAGTGGGAGTTTGTTAGTGTTGTGCCCTAGAGGAAATCACTTGTATATTGTATATGACACATTTTATTTTAATAAAAGGCATTATTTATCTTACAGTTTCTTTTGTTTACTTTTAAGTAATATAACTGTTCAATAAATTCCTTAGTACAACACTGTATTAAGGAAATCATGATAGAGATCATGATATGAGATTCCTACTACATTGTATAGTGTTAGTACTTAAATAGTCCCTAGTTGTAGTATTAACGAGATAAGACATCATTAATGTGTTATGACAAGCATGTGTTAGACTTCCTAATTCGATCAAGCGGTGGTTCTCATATCTGTGAGTATTGAGATACCCAAAGTTAACACATAAATGCTTGTTAATGGAACAAGTTCATTGGATGATCTAGCTTTGAGATAATCACATGGATAACTATTTAGTGCCAGTGATATAATCTCAATATAGCAAACGTGCAAGTGTCCTTAGATTTGAGATCTCCAAGGTACTTTGTTTGCTGAGCATTGTACTTTGATTCCAATCTCTACAGCTCAATCGAGGGCCGTCTATGGGATGGATATTGGGTACATTGTGAGGTAAACAAAAGTAGTTGAGAGGATCAATAAAGGATTCACCACTCCTAATAGTAAGGGAGAATAACTCACGGCCACTTGTAGGAATTACTACTTGAGATGTCCTTGGCCAAGGCGATTATGTATTGAAAATAGTTCCAATTGATACACATCTAGAGTAGTGGGTTCCTGGTACAAGTACTATTGGCATAAATTCTGTACTCCAAACCGAATGAAATATTGTATGGTGAAAGGAGTTCATTGCACTAAAGTTTGTTATTAAAGGGTTCATGTTAAGCCACTTGACTTCATGAACTCTTGGGTGGTCATGATGTATTGCTAGATACTGCACATGATCTGGGAAGATAGGTCTATTAATTCATGAATTAATAAACCAATCCTGATTAGAATTAATAGGATTAATTCTAATTAATTATGGATTATTAATCTAAAAGTCGTTTGGATTAATTCATGTTCCCTACCAATTGACTGGGAAACCTAATAGGTTACACACAATAGAGGATTACATACTCAAGATGTTATTTGATAACATAGTTGGGTTAATTGCTAGAAAGAGAAGTTGTTGTGGACAAATTATAATTAGTTATAAATTGTTGTACATGTTGTAATTGTGGGAACTTTATGTTTCCAATTATAATTAGGAAATTCTAATTGTTTTAGAATTTCAAATTTTTAGTGGATTTTGGAACCTATATTGGATATGCTCGAAACCCTAATAAAAAGGTGATTCACACGAAAATAGATGACACAAAAGAAAAACATCATCATCTTCTTCTTCTTCTTCTTCTTCTTCTTCTTCTTCTTCTTCTTCTTCTTCTTCTTCTTCTCTCTCTCTCTCTCTCTCTCTCTCTCTCTCTCTCTCTCTCTCTCTCTCTCTCTCTCTCTCTCTCATTTTGCTGAAAACATGGAAAAGCCCTAGCCGCCATCGTTTTCTGCTAGCACAAAAAATTTTGGTGCTTGAGTATTCCTCTATATGGATTACTGTTAGAGATAATCACACTCTGTAATTATAGTGGTTAGACGTTCAACCCACGTGAAGTTTGCACAAGAGGATTGCTGGATCGCGCCTCGACTTGAAGAAGATCAATTTTGTTCTTTTGACGATCAAACAAAGGTAAAAAGCTGCTACCTTTATTGTCTTTATGTCTTATTTTCCACATATAGGTGGGTCCTAGGTTAGTATCTCATTTATTTTTCGCTGCGTTGTATAGGATACATGCCTGAGATACCCAACAATTGATTATGATATAACATTTGCACGTGTTGCTAGACTAGAATCTATTAGATTGTTGCTCATTTTTGCATCTTTCAAAGGCTTCATGCTCTATCAAATGAATGTTAAAAGCACCTTTCTAAATGGTTTTATTGAAGAAGAAGTATATATAGAGCAACCTCCTGGTTTATTCTTGAACATTTACAAAATCTTGTTTTCAATCTTTTTAAAGCTCTTTATGGTTTTAAAGAAGCACCTCGTGGTTGGTATGAAAAACTTAGTGGCTCTCCTTTCAAAAGATTTTTCAAAAGGTGTTATTGACACTACATTGTTCATCAAAGCTGAAAAATATGATGATCTCTTGATTGTTCAAATATATATTGATGATATTATCTTTGGAGCTACTAGTGAATCTTTTTGTAAGAAGTTTGCTAAGACTCTATGGCAAGAGTTTGAGATTAGCATGATGGGAGAACTCAACCCACGTGTATAGGTGTGCTACTATGCTGAACTTTATTGTGGTCCCATACCTCTACTACAGCTTAGTCCAAAACTTTGAGATAAATCTAGGATCTCGATCTGACACAGTACTAGACGGTACTCATGCAGTATGATTACTTCATCCATATAGATTTCACTTAACTGCTCTAAGGAATTTCATTAATTAATAGAAATGAAATGAGTAGACTCAGCCAGTCGATCTATCTTTACCCAATTGTATCTTGCCGCTCCACTTTCATAAGTAATCCTGTAATGAGGTCTATAGTAATTTCATTCCATTTCCACCATAGAGTAGATAATGGTTGTAACCCTCCAGGCCATTATTGATTGGCTTTTCTTTTCTTTTCTTTTTTTTTTTTTTACATATTAAACATTGTTTTCAAAGTTCGAATTGTCCTTTTCCTTTCCAATCCACCAATAATGCTATTTTAGGTTCCAATACATCTTTGCGGCTCCTTGATGGGTGGTATACTTACTCCAAGGTGCCTCTGCTAAACATCTTATCTCCTTGCATATTGTTTCAAAATACAATGCTGGCCCCAATAGCAATTAATCCCATCATCGTCCTTTCAAAACGCATCTCCTCCTGTATTCGCCTCCTTCTGCACTAACTTTTGTGCTTTTCATCTCCATCTTACTCTCTTCCCGACTGTTCTAGGAAGACAGGTTGAATGGAAGTATTACTTATCCTTATTTCTCCATCTACTGCAAACACTTTTAATTTTGAAATTTGTAACGTCCGAAGAGCTGATAAATTGACCTCCCTACTAAGGGCATTTACTATTGTATTTGCTTTTCCAGGATGATATTTAATTAGACATTGAAATCCTTACAAAAATTCCATCCATCAACTTTACCTTATGTTCAAATCCTTTTGAGTAAAAGCACACTTCAATCTCTTGAGGTTGGTGGAGATTTCTAACTCAGCTCCACATAAATAATATCTCTACTCCAAAAGGGCAAACACAAAAGCAATTAACTCCAAATCATGTATAATGTAATTCTCTTCATGAAGTTTCCATTTCCTAAAGATATAAACTACCCCATTTCTTTCCTGCATCAATACTCCTCTTAATCCTTCCTTTGACATATTTATGTACTCCTCATAAGGTTTGTCCATCATTGGCAATGTTAAAATAGGAGTAAAGCTTAATCCTTTTCTCAACTCCCGATATTTTCCCTCATACTTTCTAGTCCAAACATAAGGAACTTTCTTTTAGGTGAGTCGACTCAAGGTAAAGTTATCTTAGAAAAAATTCTCAGTAAATCTCCAATAATATCCTGCAATTCACAGAAACTATCATATTTAGTCAGAATCTCAGGACGTTTCTAGCTTATCACTACTTTAACTTTTGTAGGATCTACTATACTCGCGACTTTAGATATCACATGTCCCCATAACGCTAATTCTTGTAGCCAAAACTCACATTCACTGAATTTTGCATATAGTTTGGACTTTCTTAGCTTTCCTAATACTTTTTGAAGATTATTATTCATGATCTTAGGGATCTTTGGAGTACACTAGAATATCATCTATGAATAGAGCTACAAACTGGGCCGAGATGTCCAGAGCATTAGATCTATGAAACAATAGGCATCAGTGATACCAAAGGGGCATCACTACAAGCTCAAAATTCCATATCGTGTTAAATGCAATTTTCAGTAGATTTTCTTGCTGATTTCGAACTTAATAATATCCTTACCTCAAGTCTAAATTTGAGAATCATCCTGTCCTTCATAACTGATCGAACAATTCATCAATCATGGGCAATGGATATTTATTCTCCCTTTTTTTTCTGCATTTAGCCTCATAAATCTATATACATCCGTCGTAACTCAACTTTCTTTCTAACAAACAAGATGGGTACTCCCTAAAGTGGAGTACTAGCCAATGTAATTCTGACTCCATTAATTCCTTTACTTATTTCTTAAACTCCTGCAATTTTATAGGTACCATTCAATAAGGAGTTCTTGAAATTAGCTTTGCCAATGTCACTAACTCAATAGAAAATTCTACTTCTCTCTTTAGTGGTATTTCCTTCAATTTTACTGGAAAAACATCCAAATATTCATTTATAATAGGAACTTCTTCAGGTTTCTTAACCCCTCATGACTTATTAATTACATAGGCCCAGTGCACCATTTCCAATTATCTTCCGGGCCTTGAGTCCCGATGTACAAGTATTACTTTTCCTCCCAGACTCGTCTACAATTTCAAATACAGGTTTTCAAATTGACAGAATTGTACTACTTTATATCTTCAATCAACTTGATTACGATGCTGGGGTAGCCAGTCCATGCTTAAGATAGCATCTTAGTCCTCTATGGGCAGGCATATCAAATCTTCTCCAAAATTTCACTTCCTACTAAGATCTTGCATTCCTCATGTACTTCCTCACTATTCATTTATTTTGCCAATGGGGCACTGACAAGAATTTCTTATGAAATTTTCTTCCTCCTTTTTATTTCCATAGCATCAAGAAATACATTAGCATTAAAGAATGGGTAGAATCTACCAATACATTAGCATAATGATTTAAAGCTAAAGAGTGTGCCTTTCACTATTATAACATAATCATCCATCTTCTTTGATACAATCACTCAAGCATTTACTTGGTTTAGCAGATTCGGCTATAGGAATAGAAGCCTGTCTAGGTTCTCTCTTTCTAGTCCTGACCCATGTCCCTCGATTATTTCTTCTTGGTCGACTTTATCTTCCTATCCTTTAGAGGTGATGGCAATTAAAACTCTTATGCCCTTCCTTCCTACAGTTAATACATCGAAAAAGGGTCGTCCCCCCCTTGGGTCTCCCTTCCTCTACATCTTTCCTTTCTTCTGCCATCGGGGTCTTCTAAATCTTTTCTAACTTATACCCCAAAATTCACATCGATTTCTCCTACTCATATCCTCATTTATACCAACATTCTCTTTGGTTTTGATTTAGTAGGAGTTGTATAGGATCCAGCTGTATTGAATCATTCACATTTCTCTGCATCAGGGTGTAACCAAACCAGCATATCTGAGTCCATTTCCAATTTATCCTTGAACTCTTCGACCACAGGTACCTTCATCTCGGGTACCTCCTGATCTTTTCCTATCTCAACATCCTTGAAACATAACATCTCATCTTCTAATATTCCCAGAGTATCCCCGCCAAATTCCTTCTCATTATCCTCAGACAATACTACACCATTAGGGACACTATCCTCTTCATCACTATTCTAATGGCGGGATTCAATATCACCATCGAATTCATCAAAATCGCCACCCATCTCCTTATGTGATAACGATATCCTCTCGAGATTAGGTGTCCTTTCCAGACTTAGGTCTTGCACAATTAAGGTAATGACAGGTATTACAGGGTCAAATGCACTTTCAATGAAATAAGGTGTATGATGGTGGCCAAGGTCGGATCTTGTCCAAGTGAAGCGTCATGGCACACTTGCTCGGCGGATAATCTTAATCCTTTCAAAAAATTTTCACACCCGAGTGCTAACCTATTTTTTTCTTCCCATCATCGCTATATTCATCTATTGGGTACTTGCCCTTGTCATCCTTATTCATCATACCTCACAATGAAAGAGTTCTATCAATCTTTATGATGATACCATAGTTCTATGAAACTAGGCTTTAATACCAATTGTAACACCCCTACTAAAAGTACAGCGGAAGTATATCAACACCGGGTGTCGCCCCGTCCAGTTACCCAGACAAGGGGTCTTTATAACGGAAATCAATAGAGTATGCAAGTCCAGATTCATACAATAACCCATACTGATGGTCAAGTGCACACAAGTAATAAAGAATTTCATACATGAAAGTTTCCATTCAACCTCAGTAATAAGGTATATTATCCAAAAAGGGAAACGTCTGAACCTTTTCTACTGTCACTGTGGTATCGTCCTCTATCTTAGATCCTTTCAACTCCGGATCCTACAAAAAGGTAAGGTAAAAGACACGTGTGAGTGGAAAATCACTCAGTAAGTCCCATGTGTGCTAATGTTTTATTAAAGAAGTAGAGTACACAAAACTTTTATGAAATAACATATCATTTGTGTTAGTGTTGTGCTCTAGAGGCAATCACTTGTACTATGTATATTGCATATTAAATTAATAAGAGGCATTCTTTATCTTTCAGTTTGATTGTTATATCTAAATATGTGTACAAACCGTTAGATAAAGTCCCTAGCACAACATAGTGTTAAGGAAATCATGATAGAGATCATGATGTGAGATTCCTACTACACTATGCAGTGTTTGTACTTAAATAATCCACAGTCATAGTATTAATAACATGGGACATTATTAATATGCCAAGACTAGCACATGTTATATCTCTTGATTGGATCAAGTGGTGGTTCTCATATCTGTGAGTATTGGGATACTCAGGATTAACGTGTGGATGCTTGTTTTGGAACAAGTTCATTGGATGACCTAGCTACGAGATAATCACTTGGATAACTATTTAGTGCCAATGATAGAATCTTATTATAGCAAGTGTGAGAGTATCCTTAGACTTGAGATCTCCAAGGTACTTTGTTTAACTAGCGTTGTACTTTGATTCTAATCTTTGGAGTCTTATCTAGGACTGCCTATAGGATGGATATTGGGTACAACGTAAAGTAAACGAAAGTAGTTGAGAAAGTCAATAAAGGATTCACCACTCCTAATAGTAGGAGAGTATATATCAAGGCCACTTGTAGAAATCATTACTCATGAAGTCCTTGGCCAAGGCGACTATGTGATGGAAATGGTTCCAATTGATACACATATCGAGTAATGGATTTCTTGAACAAGTACTAAAATATTCAGGCCAGAATTAATAATATTCTGGAGGGAGTTGGTACTAATTCCATGCTCTAGACCGAATGAGATATTGTATGGTGAAAGGAGTTTATTGCACTGATAATTTGCTATTGAAAGGTTCATGTCAAGCCACTTGACTTTCTAGACTTTTGGGTGGTCAAGAGTCATTGCTAGATGTCGCTCTTGATATGCTAAATATGGATTTGTTAATTAGAGAATTAATAAATTTAATCCTTTATTTTATTAAGGATTATTAATTCTAATATTGTTAGAATTAATTCATACTATACTACCAATAAGACCAGGAAACCTAATGGGTCACACATAATAAAGGTTTGAATGCTCAAATATATTATTTGATAATATTGTGGGGTTAATTAAGAGAATGGAATATATTTATAGGTGAATTATAAGTTTGTTATAATTCACGGGACCTAATTATAATTAAGTAAACTTCAAGGACCAATTTCCTTAGGGTAAGAGATACAAACTATTCATGCAACAACAGAGAAACCATTTCTCTACCTCTCTCTTGATCAAACCCTAGTCGTCTCTCTCTTATTAATCAAACCTTAGCCTCCTAAATTCTACTAGCATAGAATTGTGAGATTGTGAGCGTTTGACCCTGTATGGATTATCATTAGAGGGAGTTCTTTCTTTGACTTCAGTTGAGCTGCTGTGAACCAGTTTTATGATCTGGATCGCGCTTGCGTTCTTGGAACAAGAAAAATTTAAATTCCGGCTTCAAGAGGTAATAAGCGTGATCTTCTCTTTTTCCTGTTTCTACTGCAAACCCGTTATCCATGGCTTGGATTTCTTGCTATTTTCCACTACGTTTAATATGTTTAATTAATCTAGAAATCCTACAGTGGTATCATTAGAAATGAATCCAAAACTCTTTAATGAAGAGTGTATTCAGAACTCAATAATTTTTTGAAAAACGGTGTTTCAACTTTCAAATCATTGCCCCATTTTGTTTCCAATCACAGGCACTTCACCAACAGAAGGTCGGCCTGTATGCAAGTCCCGTAGCCCTTGCCTTTGACTATACGGTCTCTTGTGCCACGGACTACACCTTACAGAACATCACATGTGTCATGCCGGAACGGTGAGCAGCGTACAAATGTACCTCACCTTATACTTAGGGATCTTTTACTTGCCACCATAAGCCAAGGGTCCCAATCCTGACGTCAATCACCATCGAGGTGGCAAGGGATTGAACACACTGAGTGTACCCGCCAAGTATCATGTGAATAATCCACCATCATAATCAATAGGCAATTACCAGGCTCAAAAGGCTAGCCAGGACTGTAATACCCCACCCAAAACCACCTTGGACCTATGGGGGAAAAGTCATGCATTGCCTAACATTTTGTATTTCATTTGTTATTTTAAAATAAATTTTGCATGGGTGCATGTGATATTTAATGTTGTGCTTGCATTAATTTATTTAATGAGAAATCGCTGTGTTGCTTGCATTATATGAGAATCGTTTTAAGTGAAATTTAGTAGAGAAGATAGAGGGATGAGAATTAGAGTGAAAGGAATTTCTTAAAGTTATATTAACACCGGAGTTGATTTGGAGTAATGGTTAGATGGTAATTATCCCTTGGTGACTTGAGTTCAAATCTTACCTATTGCGAATCTTAGCTTCCTTTTTGAATTTTTCTTCTAGGGTTTCCTCATGCTTTGGCTGAAAACCTTAGCTACTCTCTTGGAAATTCAGCCGCCATTTTCTTAGGAGATAAATCTACATATTTATCGTCTAAACTCAAGGATTTTTTATAAGGATAAAGACTAATTTTATTCTAGCTTTTATAATTTTAATTTTCGAAAATCCTAGCTAGGAACAATTAAATTCCAGCTTGTATTTAATCAATCAGATTTTATGTTAGTTAGCTTCAATTAAATCAATTATTTTCCTAGCAAAATATTTTGTTGATTTTGAGAATAAAACCCTAGCTAAAAATATGGAAAATTCCAACCATGTTGCAGCCACCTTTAGGAGCAATCTAAGCTCAACTCAAACTCTTCCAAGCTAGGGAAGCTTATCCTAAATCCTTTAGCAAATCTGATTTTATTTTATCTCCAAACAAATCAGATTTATTTTAGCTAAACAAACCAGATTTTTGTTCTCTCTTTTTCCAGAATTTCGACCAGCTTTGCACACACCAACACTACACGAAAATCTGCACTCCAAAACACACCAAAACTCTTTATTGATTTAGCCAAATTACAATGCCTAAAACTCTCATTTTTCCTCTCTAAATTGCGACAAAACAGCAGCAAAAAATCAGTCTAGAATTTCTCTCTTTTCCTTAATAATTTTCGCATAGCACAAACACGTTCACTTGCACAGAATTTTGGTTGTCAAAGCCACGCAATTTCCTTCTTGTTTTGGTCAAAAACTGAACACACATACAACCTATCCTTGTGCACTATTTTCGGCCAACCTAGGAGAGCAATTTCAAATTGCTTTTCTTTTCTCAACACCTCTCAATTTTGGCCAGCAAAAAGGTACAGCAAGCTGCCTGTTTTCGCCATTGCTGCCAAAAAAGTTTAGAACCATTAGGAGTCCTTTATAGCATCATCCTCTAAACCCTAAATCAAACTCTCCTAACCCTAAACCAAAACAGCCGTCTATTCTCTCCTTGCTAGCACGAAAATTTCCATCAAACTCTCCACTACAATTTTCAAAAAACTCAAGAGCAATCACTAGGCAAAAATCAAACGCTCCCTAAGGTAAGTAAAAGTCCTCTCAACCTCTGGATTCCTTTCCTTCTATTGATTCTCTTCTTCTTCTTCCCATGAACCACGCGATATAGGGACTGATTTCATTTTTCTTTCTTAACTTTCGATCAAGAGGAATTAAGAAAGGCAGCTTTCCATTCTTCTCAAGTGAGCTTGTGAAGATCATCATATGGGCATCTTGATCTTGTTAATCAAGTTGTTGTAAGGTAAAGGAATTCTTATCTTTGATGACGTAATTGAGGTTTAATGTGATTGATGATGTCTATGGGAGTATAATAGCATGATGAATGTGGTTAGTTGGGATAGATGAATATTTTGAGATGAGTATTGTGTTAAGCATGTTCAATGGATAGCGATGTTATGTTTTGTTATGATAATGATGGTTGTGAATTTTGATGGTTAAGTTGAGACCTTTTTGATATATTGCACATGTCTTTGATGGGTATATGTTCATGGTATATTTATTTCATGGAATGGGTGATTTATCTGAAGTTAGATGATGAGTCATGATGTTGAGCATATTATAAGGAATTAGGAATGTGGTTTAGTAATTTATATGGGTTAGGTACCGTACATGATTTGTTTATGGGAATAAGTGAGTTTATATGCATGCTGGAGATGATTGAGATCCAGATCATGATATTATGTGATTCTAGATAATGAGGTTATTTGAAGGAAGCAAGCAGTTGATTTTTATCTTGTTTATCTGAGGCGTACCACGTAAGTCCTTGCATAAACTCTTCTTGTTAAATGCTTGTGGAGGCAAGTCAAATATTGTAAAGCTTTATGAAGCTATTTTTGAACTATGATTACTTGGGTTGTAAATGTGGATGGTTATTCTCTAAATGATTTTATCAACTAACGCCTTCATCAAGAACTGTCTTTCTCTTAAACGTTTTGAAAACTCTTTTTTTAAAGGAAACCACATTTTACACAGCTATGGTATGGAAACACTGTGGATCAAGAATTGACGGATATGTTCGTTGAGTACTCAATAAGGGTAGGCTAACAATACTAGTCTTGGAGGGCTTGAATGAGTCTTTTGGCAGGCGGCCACCTCCAGAAGATAAGCTCTGCTTGAAAAGATAACTGTATTGATTGGTCAAGCCGGTCTGAGTTAGCATTTATACCTGGTAAGGTATTATTTCCAGGTATGGACACTCGGATTGTTTTGTTAGGTGTAGAGATGGAGGAGTATCTCACCCGGTGGGCCGTACACCCACCCTTGATCAAAATGCCCAAAGTGTGGTAATCTGATCTTGTCAAGGTGCACAAAGTGTGGTGCCTTGACCGTTCTCTTATCATAGGGCCCAAAGTGTGGCGCCATGACTGTTTCTTCGAGTGGATGATTTATTTTGTACAAAGTGTGGCAATGAGAAAACTCCACTCCGTATAAAGAGAAATTATTTATGACTTACTAAATATTTTTGCAAATGTTTTCAGCTATACATACACGAACAGTTCAAAGTACCATATGCACACATAAGACTTACTAAGATATTAATCTCACACTGTTTTTATATCATGTTTTCTAGAGAATGACACTGCTGAGCAAGCGGGATGTCTAGTAGTTGGAGCTTTTGTTACCTTATTTATGTGTGAGGGGTAGATGTTCATTTATGTTTTTTGAATCGATGTAGGCATATGTTTAGACTTACTCAAGTTTGATTCTGATGTAATAAGAGTTTCCCTTTATTTATCTAAGTTTTGACATCTTTGGTTTGACTTTATTCAATGTACCTCATTTTAAAGGCCCCTTGTCCTCGGGACGGGGTGACATCCGTGCCCTTTGTGGGTGCGTAGTAGGTGGTGTTACAAGTGGTATCAGAGCCTATGTCTAGGCAATTACTTGACTTGCTGGATTTTTATTCCTTAAGTATTTTGATCTGGTTATACTATGTGCGTTTTGTTCATAGGATAGTCAAAAGAGTTGCATCGGCTATCAGAGACTGGCTCACTAGTTGCGGGAATCTACTTGCCCAATTACCTATAGCAAATCCACCCTCGTCTGATTTAGAGACAGAGCCTTAGGGAGGTTGGTTTTTGAGTGAGGACGAGATGGAGCATGAACCACCTATGCTAGATGACCAGGCTGTTGAGGCAAAGATGGAGGTCGATGGGGGCGTAGGTGAGTACGATTGGGATAATGAGGGTGAGGCAGATGAGTTTGTTAGTGAAGGTGAGGAAGATGAAGAGATGGCTGAGTTGGGTGAAGGATAGGCAAATGAGTTTGGGGATGAGGGTGATGGTGTGAGTGAGGGAGAGATGGATGGGATAGAGGAGGAGGATGAGGATGCGATGAAGGCTCCTCAGACCCCACAGATAGGTGAGTTTAATAATACTCCTACTTACTATGACCTCAAGGAGTCCAGTGATAAGGGACACGGGCTGAGGGATGGAGTTACCCCGGCAGTGAGGGAACTTAGGCAGCCCGCTTTAGGGATGGAGGATAAGGGAAAAGAGAAGTTAAAAGAGGGTCCTAAGAGGAGCGGACTTCGATATGGACTGGGGATAGATGCTAAGTTGAGGAGAGAGGGATTGTTTGACCTATATGACCCGAAAGATGGAAGGACTGCACCTAAGGGTGCGATTAAATTAGCTTTGAAAGAGTTTTATGTGATAGCTATGATAACAAGAGGGGCAACAATGTTGATTTAGGTCAGCCAAGTGAGAGTACAAATTAGGTTGGCTTTATAAGGGATTATGTGGGGAAACCCAATAGCTCTGTGGGATGGCTCGTGGAACCAGCCTCTGATGATCCAGATGCCTTTGCTAACTCTAGCGACGAGTAGAGTATAGAAGACTAGCAACATTTACTCTCTCTCTCTCTTTTGAGATTTACATTCTTTTGTTCATTTTTTTTTCTTCGAAGAAGCATATTTCTTGTAGTGTTTAATTATTTTACTGAATAAAAGGGTATCGCGTGTGATAATCCCTTCTTCATGAAAGTATGATTTTTATGAAAAGCATAAGTTTTATTTATTACTTGGCACTTTTCCTAAATAATATCATCAAATTCTCTTTTGGAATAAGTAGATGTCATTATTATCATCTGATCATGTATCTAAGCATACTTCTTCCCCATGGTAATTGTCTGACTTTGAGTGAATGTGATCAAAGATGGCACCCAGACACAGGACTGATCATCCATAGCAGAACCGTTCAGGAAAGTGAGTCTTCAACTCCAGAATTTGAGTAGGTACATCGTTCCTCACCTGACATGGAGGAACACTTGCAGCAGGAGCAAGAATTAGCTTCTGAGAGACCTCGAGACGTGACTATGGGACAAGCTTTTGACAAGATGGCTTCGATCCTTCAGAATTTGACTGAGAAAGTGGACAAGATGGCCAAGAAATCACCGCGGGGAGAGGATGAGGCCCTGGAGAGTTTTTTGAAATTCCATCGTCCCATGTTTTAGGTGGAGATGGAGCAAGATGAGAAGGCAGAATAGTGGATCGAACAGATGAAGGATATATTTGCTACTTTATAGTACGAGGAAAATAGGATGGTGAAGTTTGCTACTTTTCGACTAAGGGGACCATTGCGAGCATCGTGGCAACGAATACAGAGTGATTGGGAGAGAGAAGAGCAAGAATAGACATGGGATAACTTTATTGAAGCTTTTCGTGCTAAGTACATTCCCCGATGGATAGTTGAGAAGAGGGAGGATAAGTTCCAAACCCTCAAGCAAGGAAGCATGACAGTTGCTCAGTATGCAGCCCGATTTACACAATTGTCCAAGTACTGCAAATGCTTTGTCGACACGAAGTAGAAGTGAACTTGACAGTTTGTGAAGGGGCTGAGGCCATATCTGAGGAAGGCATTGGCTCCATCGTCGCTAACGTCATACACTACCGCCGTTAACGTAGCATCCCAGACAGAGAATGAAGATTGGTACTGATCGGTGAGTAGGCCTTTCCAATCGACTCGTCCACCAATGAGGCCTCCGAGTAACAAGCGACCTGCTGACCCTATGCAGTGGGGAAACCGGAGAAAGCAACCTCGAGTGCCTGTGGCAGGTTCAATGCAAAGTAACCTCAATTGCCGACGCTGTGGGAAACGTAGCCACACCGAGAGGAATTGCTGGACCAATGGGGGAGTAAAAAGGTGCTTCAACTGTGGAGACCCAAGCCATCTAAGGAACATCTGCCCTAAACCTCTAAGGATTGGCCAGACGGCCCCGACTCAGCCAATTGGAGTCAACCGAGGTGTTGCTACTGGAACAACTGGAGTGGGAGGTCAGAGACCCCAAGTGAAGGCTAAGGTCTTTGTCCTGAACCGAGTAGAAGATGGAGTAGATGCAGCAGTGATTGAAGGTAACCTTTCTATCCAAGGACATCTTGTTAATATTTTGATAGATCCAGGATCCACACACTCTTATGTGAGTAAAGTATGTGCATCGCATTTGGGTTGGGAAGGAAAGGAATTGCCCTATACCTTAATAGTAAGCTCCCCTTGGGAAAAGTAGTAGAAGCGGGAAAATTAATTGGAAGCTGTCAAGTTAAGGTAGGGAAGGAGATTCTGGAAGTGGGTCTTATAATTTTGCCCATTGACGATTATGACCTGATCTTGGTCATGGATTGGTTGTCGAATCATAGAGCTCGTGTTGACTGTAAGGTCATGACGGTGCAATTTGTGAGACCCGGACGAGATGTGATTGAATTTGACGGTAAGCGGGTAAGGGAACTGAAATTCTTGATTGCTAGTACCAAGGCTCGAAAGTTGCTTAAGAGAGGATGTATGGGATATCTGGCGTATCTTCTGAACAAACCCAAGGATCAGTGTACCTTGGAGGGTACAGAGGTGGTAAAAGACTTTCCAGACGTTTTCCCCACTGAGCTCACTTCTCTACCCCCTGAACGGGAAGTTGAGTTTACCGTGGATCTTATTCCTGGAGCAGAACTTGTGTCAAGAACCCCATATCGGATGGCACCAACCGAACTGAAGGAATTAAAGGAGTAACTAGAAGAGTTGGTGAGGCAAGGCTATATTCGACCGAGTACGTCGCCGTGGGAAGCACCGATGTTGTTTGTTAAGAAGAAATATGGTACTTTGAGATTATGCATCGATTACCGGGGATTGAACAACTTAACGATCAAGAACAAGGACCCTTTACTCTTGATTGACAAGTTGTTTGATCAACTTCAAGGCTCAGCTTATTTTTCGAAATTGGACCCGCGGCAAGAATACTACCAGGTGAGGATTAAGGAGGAAGACATACCCAAGACTGATTTCAACACGCGGTATGGCCACTATGAATTTATGGTAATGCCGTTCGGTTAACCAACGCACCAGCGGTTTTCATGGACTTGATGCATCGAGTTTTCCAGCCACATTTGGACAAGTTTGTAGTCATTTTCATTGACGATATATTAATCTATTCCAAGAATCCAGAGGATCACGCGGGGCACTTAAGGTTGGTTTTGGAAAAGCTGAGGGAATTCAAACTCTTCGCTAAGTTTAGCAAATGTGAGTTTTGGCTAAGCTCGGTATCCTTCCTCGGCCATGTGATATCCAAGGATGGAATTAAGGTGGACCCTGCCGAGGTGGATGCCGTAGAAAATTAGAAGTAACGGGAGAATACTACTAAGATACAAAGTTTTCTTGGATTGGCTGGGTACTACCGGCGTTTCATTAAGAATTTCTCCACTCTGGCTTCACCAATGACGCATCTATTAAAGAAGGATGTTGTTTTTGCTTGGGGCGAGAAATGCAAGAAGAGTTTCCAAGAGCTTAAAAGGATATTGGTTACAACGCCAGTGTTGAGCTTACCCGAGGCCAACAAGCCCTATGCACTCTATACAGACGCATCTAAGGAAGGTTTAGGAGCTGTGCTGATGCAGGATCGGGAAGGTCATAGCTTATGCGTCTAGGAAGCTAAAACCACATGAAGTCAATTATCCGACTCATGATTTAGAGTTGGCAGCCATAGTATTTGCCTTAAAGAAGTGGCAACATTATCTGTACGGAGCACAGTATGAAGTCTTCACCAACCATAAGAGTTTGAAGTACATTTTTACACAGAAGGACTTGAATCTTTGGCAGCGTAGATGGATGGAGTTCCTAGAAGAGTATAGGTGTCCCATTAACTACCATCCTGGCAAAGCAAATATGGTGGCTGACGCTTTGAGTCGTAAAGTGAAGATAGCACACTTGAGAATACAGGAAGTGTTAGCAGTGCAGAAAATCCTAGAGCATGAAGCAGAAGTTCAAGAGAGGAAGATCTGTGTAAGTAACTTGACCATGAGGCCCGATTTAGAGCAAGAAATTATTGCAGCCCAGCAGGACAGTGTGGAGTTTCAGGTTTTCAAAGAAAAAGAGATTGGGAGAGGAGGTAAAGAATTTCGAATTGACGAGGAAGGGATACTGTATTTTCGGGACCGGATATGTGTACCTGACACCCAAGACTTAAAGAAAAGGATATTGGATGAAGCTCACAGGAGCAAGTACACCATACACCCTGGGAAAGTAAAGATGTATCATGACTTGAAGAAGAAATATTGGTGGGCTGAAATGAAGAGAGATGTGGTTTGATATGTATCAGCGTGCTTGATATGCCAGAAAGTTAAGGTGGAGCACAAGAAGTCTGCAGGTCTATTGCAACCGTTACCGATTCCTGAGTGGAAATGGAAAGAGGTGACTATAGATTTTGTGACTGGCCTCCCTATGACCAAGACACGCAAGGATGCAGTTTGGGTGGTAGTGGACAGATTGACCAAGATAGCACATTTTATACCGGTGAACGTAAGAGACTCTATGGAAAAGTTATCTCAGACTTATACTCGGGAAATTGTAAGGTTGCATGGTGTACCGTCAAGTATCGTATTAGATAGGGACCCCAGGTTCACTTTGAGATTCTGGAATAAGTTTCAAGAGTCTCTGGGTGCTATGTTGAAATTCAACACCTCAGCACATCCGCAGACCGACAGTCAATCTAAAAGGGTCATTCAGATATTGGAGGATATGCTCCAAGCGTGTATTTTGGATTTTGGAGACAAGTGGATTGAGTATTTGCCGCATGCAAAATTAGCATATAACAATAGTCATCAAGCATCGATTGGGATGGCTCCGTATGAAGCATTATATGGATGAAAATGTGAAGTACTGATATATTGGGGATGGACAAAAGAGGAGCATATTAGGAGGACTGGTGAGGTATGTATACAAGAAATGATGGACAAGGTTAGGGTCATTAGAGAATGACTAAGAGCAGCGCATAGCTGACAAAAAAGCTACACGGATACTAGGAGAAGGGAACTAGAGTTCCAAGTGGGTGATTGCATGTTCTTGAAGTTGACTCCTAGCAGAGGAATACTGAGGCAACCAAAAGGAGGAAAGTTAAGTCCTAGGTATTTAAGACCATTTTCAATAATGGAAAAGGTTAGGCCGGTCGCCTATAGATTGGATCTACCCGACGGATTAATCGGGATACATGATGTCTTCCATGTGTCTCAGTTAAAGAAGTACAACCCCGATCCAAGTCATGTACTTAATGAGGAACCTTTGGAATTGCATCCGAATCTGAGTTATATGGAGAAACCAGTCAAGATTTTGGAGCGGAGTATCAAGACAATTCGAAACAAGAAGATTACCCATGCTAAAAATACTTTGGGATCATCATGGAATGCAGAATGCAACGTAGGAAACTGAAGAATGGTTAAGACGGAAGTATCAAGATATGCTCTAGTGGTATGGAATCTGAATTTCAAGATGAAATTCTCTTAAGGGGGAGAGAATGTAATACCCTGCCCAAAACCACCTTGGACCTATGGGGGGGAAAGTCATGCATTGCATAGCATTTTGTATTTCATTTGTTATTTTAAAATTATTTTTGCATGGGTGCATGTGATTTTCAAGGTTGTGCTTGCATTAATTTATTTAATGAGAAATAGTTGTGTTTCTTGCAATATTTGAGAATCGTTTTAAGTGAAATTTAGTAGAGGAGATACAGGGATGAGAATTAGAGTGAAAGGAATTTCTTAAAGTTATATTAACACCGGAGTTGATTTGGAGTAATGGTTAGGTCTGGTAATTATCCCTTGGTGACTTGAGTTCGAATCTTACCTCTTGCGAATCTTAGCTTCCTTTTTGAAATTTTCTTCTAGGGTTTCCTCATGCTTTGGCTGAAAACCTTAGCTACTCTCTTGGAAATTCAGCCGCCATTTTCTTAGGAGATAAATCTCCATATTTATCTTCTAAACTCAAGGATTTTTTATAAGGATAAAGACTAATTTTATTCTAGCTTTTATTCTTTTAATTTTCAAAAATATTGGCTAGGAACAATTAAATTCCAGCTTGTATTTAATCAATTAGATTCTATGTTAGTTAGCTTCAATTAAATCTATTATTTTCCTAGCAAAATATTTTGTTGATTTTGAGAATAAAACCCTAGCTAAAAGTCTGGAAAATTCCAGCCTTGTTGCCGCCACCTTTACAGAGCAATCCTAGCTCAACTCAAACTTTCAATGGATAGCGATGTTATGTTTTGTTATGATAATGATGGTTGTGAATTTTGATGGTTAAGTTGAGACCTTTTTGATATATTGCACATGTCTTTGATGGGTATATGTTCATGGTATATTTATTTCATGGAATGGGTGATTTATTTGAAGTTAGATGATGAGTCATGATGTTGAGCATATTATAAGGAATTAGGAATGTGGTTTAGTAATTTATACGGGTTAGGTACCATACATGATTTGTTTATGGGAATTAGTGAGTTTATCTGCATGCTGGAGATGATTGAGATCCTGATCATGATATTATGTGATTCTAGATAATGAGGTTATTTGAAGGAAGCAAGCAGTTGATTTTTATCTTGTTTATCTGAGGCGTACCACGTAAGTCCTTGCGTAAACTCTTCTCGTTAAATGCTTGTGGTGGCAAGTCAAATATTGTAAAGCTTTGTGAAGCTATTTTTGAACTATGATTACTTGGGTTGTAAATGTGGATGGTTATTCTCTAAATGATTTTATCAACTAACGCCTTCATCAAGAACTGTCTTTCTCTTAAACATTTTGAAAACTCTTTTTTTAAAGGAAACCACGTTTTACACAGCCAAGGTATGGAAACACTGTGAATAAGGAATTGACGGATATGTTCGTTGAGTACTCAATCAGGGTAGGCTAACAATACTAGTCTTGGAGGGCTTGAGTGAGTCTTCTGGCAAGCGGCCACCTCCAGAAGATAAGCTCTGCTTGAAAAGATAACAGTATTGATTGGTCAAGCCGGTCTGAGTTAGCATTTATACCTGGTAAGGTATTATTTCCCGGTATGGACACTCGGATTGTTTTGTTAGGTGTAGAGATGGAGGAGTATCTCACCCGGTGGGCCGTACACCCACCCTTGATCAAAATACCCAAAGTGTGGTAATCTGATCTTGTCAAGGTGCACAAAGTGTGGTGCCTTGACCGTTCTCTTATCATAGGGCCCAAAGTGTGGCGCCATGGCTGTTTCTTCGAGTGGATGATTTATTTTGTACAAAGTGTGACAATGAGAAAACTCCACTCCTTACAAAGAGAAATTATTTATGACTTACTAAATATTTTGCAAATGTTTTCAGCTATACATACACGAACTATTCAAAGTACCATATGCACACACAGGACTTACTAAGATGTTAATCTCACACTATTTTTATATCATGTTTTCAAGAGAATGACACTGCTAAGCAAGCAAGATGTCTAGTAGTTGGAGCTTTTGTTACCTTATTTATGTGTGAGGGGTAGATGTTCATTTATGTTTTTTGAACCGATGTATGCATATGTTTAGACTTACTCAAGTTTGATTCTGATGTAATAAGAGTTTCCCTTTATTTATCTAAGTTTTGACATATTTGGTTCAACTTTATTCAATGTACCTCATTTTAAAGGCCTCTTGTCCTCAGGACGGGGCGACATCCCCGCCCTTTGTGGGTACGTAGTAGGGGGGTGTTACAAGGACGACTCATCTCAATGTCCTGTCGCCTTGTTTGGAGTACGGCAATCCCTAGAACTGATTAGGTTACTCAGGGTCATCTATCTCTAACATAGGCTAGTACAAAGATCATAGTCCTTGCTGAGTACTCAATGTCACCAATACTAACCCCGTTTGGCTCATCAAGCCAGAGGGTTATCTGTTCACACAGAATTTTCATATCAAAATAGTTTTGGGGTAAAACTGCATTTTTCCAAAATCACGTTGAAACTAGGTAAAGGGTTCTATTCACACATCAAAACGTGTTCCCAAGGGTAACCAGGTCATTTTTCCCGTACTCGATCACAAAAGTCATTTTCAAGGGCATTCAGGTCAATGTACCGATACCCGATTTCCAAAAGATTTTCCAAAGGTATTTGGGTCATTTTACCCTTACTCGATTTGAGAAATATTCATAAGAGTTCCAATAAGGATATTTCGGTCATTTACCGAATACCCAAGTTCCAAAGGTTTTCATAAAATATTCCAATAAGGGCATTTGTAACATTTTCCAAATACCCGATTCCAAAAAGGAACTCATTTAAGGAAATCCAGAATTCTAATTTCAAAAGAGGATTAAATTCAATGTTTCCAAACATATTTCTATAAAATGTTCCAAACGGTAAATAATATAGCATTTCATGGAAAAACAATGCACACTAGCTTTAAAAGAGTTTTAGAAATCCAAGGGACTCACTTCATGTCCTAAGCAATCATTTCCGTTCATGGCCGTTTAACCTTCGTTTCTACCATTTTCGATGTTCCGTTGACCGCTTATCGTTAAACCTACATCAAACATCGTTTTCGGGTCATTTCGTGTTTGGCCGAAAAATAGCCGACAGGTAGCCGACATCCAGCCGAGGTGCCCGGCGGTTAGCCGACGTTCAACCGTCATTTAGCCGATAGGGCCGACGGTTAGCCGACGAGGCCGATGGTTAGCCGTCGGTCAAGGAAAATGTTTAACTTTCATTCGCGTCGTTTTTCCGTCGTTTGATCAATTCTTTCATTTTCCTTTTTCCACATCCTTCCTCCCTTCATAAACAAGGGATTCACTTCATGTTTTCCCCAATTAATTTATCCAAAATCATATAAGTAGTCACCCTTAAGTCCATTCATTTTCGGACTACTTTCTAGAATTTCACTAGTTTGACACACCATTTTGTTTTACATATAACTTTCAATTTACAGCTCTGATTTGGCTCCAGGATATACCAAAATGACCGTAAGACTCTTAAATTTAATTAAATATAGCCTGTTTTTAGAGTTCTGGTTCCAGGATCATGGTTCTGGGCAAAAACAGCCTCAGTAGTTTTGACTTAGTTTCATTATTCATTCTTTCCTTAACATTCTGCAATTTTCCAGTTTGACACCCTAACTTGTTTTGCCCATAACTTTTAATCCACAAATCCAAATGATGTCAAACCAATTTTAAAATATCCTTAAGACATTCCTTTACATGTTCCAATTCATGGAGTGCCAATTCTGTTGTCCATTTTGTTCAATTTTGAACACAAAGATCCAGTAGTAAAATCCCGTTACTGATTTGGCACCTTTTACTATTTTCACCATAACTTTTGATCCGTGAATCCGATTAACCTCAAACTTGTTCTAAAATGTCTCTATGATCCTTAGCTACAAATATATATGTCTTATTTGTTCAAATCCAGAAACGTTACATATTTACTGAACATAAAACCTACCAGAATTTTCTGCACACAAGGACAGCTTTCACACAACTTCACCTAACTAGTTTCCATAATTCACACATAAACTTCTCACAATATATATACCAAAATGATCTCCATGCTTTATATAATAACTTTACTTCAAGTAAGGTAGATCTTTACCTTTTCTTTTCTGCGTTTGGAGGCTAAACAGTCCAAGCATCTTCTTGTTTTCTCTCTCTTTCTCTCCTCTCTTTTTCCGGTTTCTCTCTCTCTTTCTTCTCTATTTCCTTTTCTTTTCTCTTCTCACTTTTATCTCTTGTTTGCTCCTAAATTTTGGCTATCTAAAGCCATTTTAGTTGGCCTTCATGGCCTATATATAGAGAAATATGGTCTTCAAGTCAAAGGTTCATTAAATGGTCTCAAACATTTGGAAGCTCTTGATTGGTCCACCTAGCTACTTAGGTGTCATTTAGAAAATTCAAGAATTCTATGGTGATTTGGCAACTCTAGAAGCCCTTAGATCTTTATAGAATTCAAAAGAAAATTGTGGAATATCCTAGAAGGTCTTGGAATTATGTAGAACCTACAAGAGTATTGGAGAATCTTGTAGAAATCCCTAGGATTCTCAAAAACCATTAGATATTTTCTCAAAAACCAATCACTAAACAAAACTTATTTTCATCCACCAATCATAAGAAACCACACATCCCATTTCCAACCACAATTTCTATTTTCTTCAGAAATGACCAAAATCGGGTCCGCAACGGAAAAATATTTTATTTCACTATCCAACTCCAAAAATTCCATTGAATCCATTGGTAACACTTAAATTTTTCAATTCCCTCTCTACCTGGTCAAATTCACAGTCGAAGTCACGAACGCGGTCAAAATGACGAAAATGCCCTCAATACCCTGTGTAGCACAATTCACACCAAAACGTGCATCTCATTGCACTGATCAATTTCTCTTTCGAGAGTACCCTAAAATTCTTGTTTTATTACTTTTAATAGCCTTCCAAAAATTTAGGGTACAGGTAGAACAAATCCAATAATTACATCTAGGTTCCGACAAAACTTTATTTAACCAAAGTATTCGTCTCGTTATACTGATCAACTTTTGTTCTGGCCATTGATATAAATTCTTATCCCATTACAGGCAGTACTAAATCGGAAGTAAAAAGGTGGGGTGTTACATTTTATATCTCACTGCTTGCCATCCTGATATCATGTCTCAGTTTGCCTTTGTGCAATATTCCAATCTTGTCCCAAGGAGTCACACTTATGCACTGTAAAACGTATTTTTAGATACTTAGTTAGGACATATGATTATGGACTATGGTATCCTCGAACTAACTCTTTTGATCTTATAGGATACATGGACGTAGATTATGTAGGATGTAAAGTTGAAAGAAAAAAATATAAGTAGGCATTGTTAATTTCTTGGACATTCATTAGTTTCTTGATATAGCAAGAAGTAAGCTTGTGTGTCTCTTTTACCAACCAAAGCTGAATATATAGCTGCAGGAAGTTGTTGTGCTCAAATCTTATTGATGAAACCTACTTTACTTTATTTTGATCTTGATTTTAAGTGCGTTCCCATTCTATGTGATAATACTAGTGCTATAAATTTAACTAAAAATCCTACTCAGCACTCAAGAACAAAGCACACTGAGATTAAACATCATTTCATTCAAGATCATGTGCTTAAGGGTGATGTTTGTGTTAAATATATTTATATTAATGATCAACTTGCAGATATATTCACCAAACCATTGGCCAAAAATAGATTCAATCATTTGAGGAGAAGTTTGGGAATTACTCGATTATGAAATTAACATTTTTTTTGAGTTAATTGTTTATTCTTGTAGGATACTAACAAAGTCTAATTTTGGATGGAGATGTTAAATGCTAAAATTGGGAGATGTGAATCCAAAACGAAAAACCCAAAATTATCCTCATTAGGGTAAAGTAATACAAATGCCTAGTAAAGGTATAGTGAGTGATTTTTTAGTATTTGCATTTCTTTACTCTAATAGCTCTTTTTCTTACCCTAATCTACATTTACTTAAACTTAGAATTAGGACTAGCTTGAAAATCATAGAATATAAATAGGCCAAAGTGTTAGGTATTTCAGGCTCGTATCCTATACGGCGCATTGAAAAATAAACGAGATACCATCCCAAGACCCGCTTATATGTGAAAAACAAGACATAAAGATAATAAAGGAAGCAGTTTTTTAGCTTTGTTTGATCGTCTGAAGAACAAAATTTCTTCTTCAAGTTGAGGCGCGGTCCAGCAATCCTCTTGTGCAAACTCCACGTCACGTGGGTTGAACGTCTAACCACTATAATCACAATGTGTGATTATCTCTAATAGTAATCCACACAGAGGAATACTCAAGCACCAAAATTTCCTGTGCTAGCAGAAAAAGATGGCTACTAGGGCTATTTTCGTTTTCAGCAAAACGAGAAAGAGAGAGAAGAAGAAGACGTTTGTTTTGTGGCTCCTATTTTCGTGTGAATCACCCTAGGATTAGGGTTTCAAGCATATCCAATATATGTTCCAAAATCCATTGAAAATCTGAAATTCTAAAACAATTAGAATTTCCTAATTGTAATTGGAAACATCAAGTTTCCACAATTACAACTTGGACCACAAATTATAACTAACTATAATTTGTCCACAACAACTTCACTTTCTCACAATTAACCCCACTATGTTATCAAATAACATCTTGAGTATATAATCCTCTATTGCATGTGACCTATTAGGTTTCCCAGTCAATTGGTAGGGAACATGAATTAATCCAAACGACTTTGAGATTAATAATCCATAATTAATTGGAATTAATCCTATTAATTCTAATCAGGATTGGTTTATTAATTCATCAATTGACAAACCCATATTCTCATATCATGAGCGGTATCTAGCAACACATCATGACCATCTAAGAGTCCAGAATGTCAAGTCGCTTGACATGAACCCTTCAATAACAAACTTCAGTGCAATTAACTCTTTTCACCATACAATATCTTATTTGGTTTAGAGTACGGAATTAGTGCCAACTCCCTCCAAAATTAATTCTGGCCTGAATACAATAGTACTTGTACCAGGAACTCACTACTCTAGATGTGTATCAATTGGAACTATTTCTAATACATAATCACCTTGGCCAAGGACTTTCTAAATAGTAATTCCTATAAGTGGCCGTGAGATATTCGCCCCTACTGTTAGGAGTAATGAATCCTTTATTGACCCTCTCAACTACGTTCATTTACCTCATAATGTACCCAATATCCATCCCATAGGTGGCCCTCAATCGAGCTCCGGAGATTGGAATCAAAGTACAATGCTCAGCAAATAAAGTACCTTGGAGATCTCAAGTCTAAGGATACTTGTACATTTGCTATATTGAGATTATATCACTGGCACTAAATAGTTATCCATGTGATTATCTCAAAGCCAGGTCATCCAATAAACTTGTTCCATTAACAAGCATCCATGTGTTAACTTTGAGTATCTCAATACTCACGGTTATGAGAACCACCGCCTGATCAAATCAGGAAGTCTAACACATGCTAGTCTTAACGCATTAATGATGTCATGTCTCATTAATACTATGACTAGGGACTATTTAAGTACTAACACCATCCAGTGTAGTAGGAAACTCATATCATGATCTCTATCATGATTTCCTTAAAACAGTGTTGTACTAGGGACTTTACCGAATAGTTATATTACTTAAAGTAAACAAAAGAAACTGTAAGATAAATAATGCCTTTTATTAAAATAAAATGTGACATATACAATGTACAAGTAATTGCCTCTAGGGTACAACACTAACACAAAGTTCCTTACTTAATGTTCCTCACAAGTTTCTCATCAATCTCCAAGAAACATAATGTTATAAAATTTACTAAAATATAGGCAAAGCTAAGTCAAATTCTCAAGACTCAGTATATATCACACCAAATGTACACATTTACCAAAGAAAATTCCGTCAAAAAAACCTTAATCCAAATTCGCACATCAAACGACAAAAAATAGTAATTCCAAACAAGTGAAATTATGCCAAAAATTGAAAAAAATTTAGCTCAATTTACGCCCACTTTCAAAGTTTTTCAAAAAATCTTGCAAGGATAAATACTCAATTCTCTCTCTCCTTGATAAGAATCCATCCAAGCAATATAACAAAGCTAAAGAAAGGGGATGGAACTACAAGCCAAACTTCATGGCACCTTGGAAGAATCCAAGACATGGGGGCTTACAAGGGAGAATTCAAGCAAAACCAACCAACAAGCTAAGGAATATAGAGAGTGTGAAGAGATGGGTGCTAAAGAGAAGGCCAAAAAAAGTTGCATTTACCTAATAATTTGTATGGAGGCCAAAGGAGCACAAAAGAAAGTTTGAGATAAGAAAATAAATCAGCTGTGAAGAACAGTGCAAACCTGGTGCCAAGCCCAACAAGGTAACCCAGCGCCGAGTCCGCTCTACCGCTGGTTAATTTCTTTTAGAACAAAGCCGACACCAACTTCCCTATGCAACTCAGTGCTGGCCTACTTCAGGCAACGCCCAATTTTGCTCAATTTTTCCATCTTTGTTCTATTTTATTTCCAATTAAATCTCATGACTTTTATTATGTAATAAGGATATTTTAGAACTTTTAAAGGTTTGAAAGGCTGAGATTTTGTCTCACCTTAGTTAGGTTTAGATGCCTATATATATGGTATTATAACATTTCAAATGTACGTTAGATATTATTATTGAGATCAAAAGACACTCTTGAAAGAATTCTTTGAAGGTTCTTCTGTGAAGGCCAAGACCAATTTTAGGATTTCATTCCTTGCCTTTGATTTTAGTCTATAAACTCCTAAAAATAGATCAAACCAACCTATCAAAATAGAATCTTAGTTTCTTGCTAATCTAAGGGTCTAGAGTAGAGGTTAACTTTGGTTACCTAGTTCATCTTCTTCTAGTATTCTTAACTCCTTACTTGGGTTGAGGGTTCATAGGAATAAATTAGTAGATTTGATTCTCTTTTCTAGAGTTCTAAATCCTTTATTTTAGCTTAGGGTCCTACTAGTTGAATTGGGTATCTTGTTTCTTCACAAAAATCACTATTTTGAGCTCTTAAATGGGTCTTGCATTTTAACCCAAATTTAGCCACGAAATTCATCGAGAAATCAACCCCAAGATCATATCACTTCCCCACACTTAAAATGCACAATGTGTTCATTGGCTAAAAGAATATGTAATGTGTATACAATGGGACTAAATCTCTTCTGAAACCACTCTCTGCATTCCTCATTAATAAATCTATTAGAGAGGGTAGAGGAAGGCTAGATGAGATGAAGAAGATCCATCACCTCTCTTTCTTTTTAAAGGCAGCTATGTGGCTATATGTTTAGGAGCCATATGAAATAATGTAAGCAAAAGTGAAGAAAGTAAGAAAGTAGAATGGAATGAAGGAAGAAAGAATAAAAGAAAAGAAAAAAATAGAATAAAAAGGGCTAGAAAAGCAAGTGAGGAGTAAGAAGGTAAGCAAGAGAGTTAAGCACCCCAACTACTTAATCAACTTCTAACACACTACAACATAACCCTCTTCACAATATTCACTATAAGTTAACAACCCAAAGTAGTGTGTGCACAAATTACCCTTACTCCTGAACACTTTTCAACACTAATCCCCTCATTCACAAACTATAATGCAAAAATCAACCAGTTCAATCTCAACAATCAAAAGTAATTCAACTCAATTCAATCAACGCAATTAATCTAAGTACACAAACCACCTCACTAATCAATACACATTCAACATCATTTCATAACCATTACTCAAAATCTCAAAGCAAAAATTGACAAGCTCAATTACCAAGCTAATAAATCAAATCCAATCCAAACTACCAACAGCTTCAGCACACAAATCCAACAATGCTCAAAACACTATCAATTCAATAACACAAAGAACAAAAGCTCATGTTCACAATTCTCCCAACACAGGATTCGCAATAACATCTAACAAAAATTCCCAACTAATAACAGAGTTTAATCCCTAAAGTATAACTCAATCAAAAGAGCTCAACAAAGACAACAATAGAAATCAAAGCAAATAAAGCAATAATTTCCAATATCCACAAACAACTCAATTTAACAACTCAGCATTCCAAGTTCAATTCCAATAGTTGCAAAATAATACTATAACAACTTAAAACTTTAAGTATAGGGAAAATCACTCAATCAAATCCATAAGTTAGAAATCACCCAATTTCTACTGGAAACTAGAAGGTAAGCAGTAACTAAGTCGTCCCAAATTTTCCAATAGCAACAATCGAAGAAGAAATCAAAACCAAATTCCAGCACTGTCAAGTCGATTGAAGAAAGAATACTTTCAATCGGTGGAAAGGTTTAAAATTCACAGGAAATTTGAATGTATGGAGAAAATTAAGAAATAGGTCAAGGGAATTAGTGCACGACGATGGAGAGTGTGGGAGAGGATGGTGTAGCTGCCATCAAGGGTTTGAAAGAAATGGAAGAAAAATAAAAGAAGAAAGGGTTTTTATTTTCTGGGACTTGATGATGTACGACACCATGGGTAACGATCTGCACATTGTTGTTGACCTTCTGATGTTTGAAACTAGAAATTAAAATGATGTCGTTAGATTTATTCGTATATACACTATGTCATGAAGCATGACTGCCATAATACCATGTATGATTTTATACTCTGAGGAATGTGTAGCGAAACAACAATGTTGTAGTTCTAATAGGATGCATAGCGCAATCGTACATGACTTGCATGAGGCCGTGTATTCTCTAAACTTTCAATTTTTTTGTAGAATTCAAGGGCATGATGCCATAGAGTATAAACTCCACCTCGTCGTGCAATTCCAGAAAATGTAGAAATAAATATATATTTTTTATTTTATTATTTTTATTATTTTTTATTATTTTTTAACTTCAAATAAAATAAAGAAAGATAAATAAGTGGAAATATATATATATATATATATATATAATCACAAGACTCACAAAAGATGATAAAATAAGGCCATGCTTCGAAACCTAACAACTAAACAAGGCAAAATTTATCTCATAAAGACTTATCAGTCCTAGGATTACTAAAAACAAAACACAAAAAAACTGAACATTTATACATGTCTAAAGTATAGTAGTAGAGAAAAGAATCAAAGCTTTTCACATTCATTATGTGGATTGCCCTCCGTGTTTCTAGGCAAAACTCCCAATGGTCTCTTAGAAAGCATCTTTACAAGTTGTTCAATTTGATTTTCAAGGTTGTGAATTGAAGCTTCTTAATTTCTCATGGATACCTCAACACCTTGGAAGGGAGTATCAGTGGAAGTTACTAATTTAGCTACTAAGTCTTCCAAAAATTATCTTGGTTATGCTTGTGGAGGTGGTGGAGTATATAGTGCATGACTTGGTAGAAGGACTTGGGGTCTTTGATTGAAATTAACTTGAACTCCTTGAGGTCTTTCTTGGTTTTGTCCTTGATTAGTCCAAGAAAAGTTTGGATGATTTTTCCAAGTGGAATTATAAGTATTACCCAAGGAAGTGTTCTCTTGTCTTCCATTCCCCATGTAATCCACATGTTTAACGTCTGTTCACTCCTTGCTCCCATTCCTTGACATTCATGATTAGGGTGTACTCCCCCACAAAAGTCACACATTATAACTTGTTTGGCAAAAGTAACATTCATCTTTTCCAGCTTTTCTTGTAATCGCTTTCAACTTGGCTTCCAAAGAAGCCATGATATCCATATTATACATTTCTTGACTCTTAGCCTTTGATCTTTTCATTCCCTAAGAATTGTTGTTCAATGAGATACGTTCCATTAAATTAAAAAGCACTTCTGGGGTTTTAGATGAAGTAGTTCCTCCTGAAGAAATACCAACAATTTGCTTTGAAGAAAAATTAAGCCCATTATAAAATGTCAACATTTGCAACCTAAGATCAAAACCATGTTGAGAATAATTAGTAATCAACTCTTTAAATCTCTCCCAAGTATCATAAATTGTCTCCCCTTCTAATTGACAAAATAAGAATATATCATTCCTTAACTTAGCAACTCTAGCAGGGGAAAAATACTTAGCAAGAAACCTTTCAACCACCACTTGTTCCCAAGTAGTAATAGAACCGGTAGGTAAAAATTTTAGCCACGATTTAGCATGATCCCTCAAAGAAAATGGGAACAACCTTAACCTTATGGCATCCTCACTTACTCAATTAAGCTTAAGTGTGTTACAAATCTCTAAAAAAGCCGCTAAGTGAGCATTAGGGTTCTCATCTAATAATCCATCAAATTGAATCATTTGTTGAATCATTTGGATAAAATTAAGCTTAATCTCAAATTTGTTTGCATCCACATGAAGCCTCATAATGCTTGAATTTATTCTCGAAAATGTAAGTCTAGCATAATCACCAATTGCCCTTCATCCGTTACCATGCCCATTACCATCTTGCTTGACTTCCATTTTCTTATCTATGTCACTTAAAAGATCTAAGATTTCTAAAGTTTTCAAAGTTCCTTGTTTTTGTTCCCTAATCAACCTTCAAAAAGTTCTCCCAATCTCACATTCAAATTTTTGCCACAATCCCTTCTATACTTACACAAGAATTTTGTCCTACAAAATAAAATAATATTCAACTCAACTAAAAACACAACAAATCAACTTAAAAGAGGTAACTATAATACTATTCCAAATAAGAGAATCACAATAGAAATATACACAAAAGACTAATGAAAATCAAAATAACAATATATACAAAATAATAAGAAAAATAATGAATAACAAAACTCAAGTATTTTTAGAATATTGATAACCGATCCCTAACAACGGTGCCAAAAATTTGCTGGGTGTGTGTTCGTGCACTGTGCATCCCCTATGGATATGTAAAGAAATAAGCCCAAACTCAATTAAGTTTTAAAAATAAAATACCAATTCACACAAAACACACACAATTGGGCAAGGATACCCACCATGTATTATAGAGTCTAGTTGGTAAGTATCGAAATCCTCAGGAACTATGTCGATTACCCCTACTTCCACTTGAATTCTATTGTTCAATCAATCAAAACAAGGAATAAGCTAATTAATTACTAACTACACAAAAGTAACACACAAATGCTGTTAGGATTCGTGGACTCCTAAATGCGAAAAACATCTACGAATCCCTTTCGAGGATCCAAGTAAACGATTAAGAAGATTGTAGGTTTGCAGAATTACCTCTGGTTGGTGAAATCGATATCCTTCGATTCCGATGGTGCTACTGCACGTGCAATCCAAATGATCACCAGGCGCTGCAGTGCGCGAACGTCCTCTATCAAATACACACCGCGAACTCACTCGTCACCCGGGGAGTGCTAACGCCTAGGGTTTGAAAGGGGTTTTTTTTTTCTAGTAGAGAATGGCACGAATGTTCTCAACAGAATTAGACTCTTGAAAAGACAGCTAGGGTTTTCTTAAAAACCACCGAACCTCTTAGAGTCCAACCCTAATAATATCTTATCATATTTTAATTTAAATTCAAATTAAATTAAAACTGATATGATAAGATTCTGCCATTATCTCGGTTATTTAAACAATTAATTTATCGAGTCAGATTCTTATAATCTGGACATTATCCAGATACATCGAATGTGGACATATTTCCAAATTCATTGTATCTGGTAAATTTTCTAAATTCGATTAACTTAGATATATTTTCAAATTCATCAAATCTGGTTACCAGAAAAATAACCTAACTAGTTCGCTTATTGTGTGACCCTATAGGTTCATTTAACACTGGCAGTGTGCCCAAATCATATTTAAATAGCACACAAGTTATAAGCGGTTTCTAGCAAAACATTATAACTATCCAGGTTAAATGAAGATCGATGATCTCTTTGAACCAAACCACAATTTTATATTTAGTCATTTTGTCACATAATATCCAGATTAAGCATAAGGCACAGAGCATGTCATCCTTATTAAGCTTAATCAATTATTTCTTGATTTCATAGTAGACTGTTCAAACAAATAATATCAATATCTTAGATTGATATATTTGAACACGGCCATGCATTTTAACAGTCTAACTTATCAAGGGGCCCATAGATATCTCTCCCAAAATTGAGAGGGACAAATTCCTTCACTATCATTCATATTCCTCTCATTGATTTATTCTATATCCAACAGTAGTCTAATTTATTATTTGATTAAAGACAACTTTAGACAACGTCAAACTATAGAATTTATCAAGTAGGAAACTATGATGAATTTAGGTCGAAGGACTTTTAATATCATTATGGCTAGAAAGTACTTATGATATGTTCCATGAAGTACTCTCATAGTAGGTCATGTCCAAAACAATGTTCTCTAACATTTATTTATGTTTTGACTCGATATCACAAATATCCATGACCAGTAAAACATAACCATCAAGTCACAAACATACTAATCTTAATTTATTATTGTTCTAATAATAATAATCGATCAGGGACAGTTTTAGAATAGTCATTGTATTCATTGTAAGGTTTTACTATCAAGTCACGTACTTGATGACCACAAAATAAAATGCACTATTCATGGAAAGAAAAACCTCATATTTTTATATAAAACATGACGACAATAGTATAAGTACAAATTAACTCTAAGGCATATCCCTAACAAATGCATCAACCCAATTTATAAGGTAGAGTAAAGAATATCACAAGGCATGATTTGAATATAAAAAGGAGATTATCCATGTAATAAAAGAGAACCCCAATAATTACTTAAATAAGAACATCATTTGGTCAATTGAATTCACAAGCATTGGCAAGATTTTCAAAATAGGGTACTCCCTCTCAAGTAGTGAATTTACTATCCTAGGTTCCAACCCATAAATATCTCTATCTCACAAATTAAATCCAATGGTGCATAATAATTGAGAAAATCTCAATAAGCCAAAAAGCTCTAGAATCCCTATCTCTAGGTGATCCCAAATCTCTATCTACCATAAAGTTCTCAATCCCCTAAATCATTTCTTAAGTTTTTCAAGGGAGAAACAAATCTATTAGATTAATATCAAAAGGAAACCCATCTCATACATCCTTTCTCAAGTTCAATATAAGAGAATAATCCAATCAATTAATTCCAATCAATCAAACATAAGTAATAGATTACTCAAAATAGAAATCAGTTAACCAAACAATCATCTAATACAAGAATAAAACAGGGATAACTCTTTGATTACAATTCAATTCTAGTCAAATCAATATCCACAATATCAAATTACAAAGGAAAAAGAAGAAAACTCTTAGACAAGACTCTTCCTCTACTTTGCAATTCTCTTTGTGGAGCTCCTTCTCTCTTAAAATCCCATATTGATCTTCTCTCCTCTCCTCTCTCTTGTGCTTCCAATGGGTTCTCTGATGAAATTTGTGGGTGGCTCTCCCTGGGTTTTTCTAAGGATGGGTTATTTATAGTTTTCCAATGAAAAACCCTAAATGCGATGAATATAGCACAATGTGCGATGTTACACGGTGCTGTGAATGTAGACAGGAACAGCATCGTGCATGCAATGATCCTCTAAATTCAACTTAAAGTGACATTGTAGTACATATTATTGTCATATGCTAGGTTGCAACTCGACGGCATAAAGATCACACGGCATGGTGACGTGGAGCTTCTAATATTCTGTAGCTTCTGAATTCTAATAATGCATAGTGATATGTATGCTGACCTACACAACATCGTGAATGTCCAGAAGATCAATCTCTAAATTTCAGGTGCTGCACGCCAGTATGTATATCATTGTCGACAGTGTCGTGCATCCCTTGTATAGCTCTTTTCAGTGTTTTCTCCTTGAATTATATTCTAACTTCGATTCTTTTGAAGTACATCAAATAAGGAGAAAACTAGGAGAGATAAGGAGTAACCTATAATGAAAATTAAAGAATTTAAGCTCAAATACTATGTAAAATATTTATGAAATAACCAAATATCAGTTTTCAAATTGGAAACTAGCATCAGTATACCCTTTGACTTATATGTCACCTTCTCTATATACAAAGAATACATCATTAGTTCTTCTTAAGCACTTAACGATATTCTTGACAGTCATCCAATAACCTTCACTAAGATCAGATTGGTACCTGCTCATCAAGCTAAGAGCACAAGATACATTAAGCCAGCATATATCATAGCATACATAATTGATCCAATTGCCGAAGCATATGGTATTCTACTCATGTGATCCTTTTTATCTTGTGTTTTTGGATACATAGATTTTGAAAGGCTTACCCCATGTGTCATAAGTAACAATATCCTATTGGATTGATCCATCCTAAATTGTTTTAGCACTTTGTCTATGTATGTTGACTGTGAAAGACCTAGTAAGCTCTTTGATCTATCTCTATTAATCTTTATTCCTACAATATAGTTTGCTTCTCTAAGATCTTTCATAGAAAATTTCTTTGGTAACCAAATCTTGACTAATTGAATAGTAGAGACACAATTTCCTATTAGCAATATGTCATCTACATATAGCAATAGGAAAATAATTAAACTTCCACTAACCTTCTTATACACACAAGGTTCATCCATGTTTTGTATGAAACTAAATTCTTTAATTGTTTCATCAAAATGGATGTTTCAACTCCTAGAAGTTTGCTTTAGTTCATAAATGGATGCTTGCAGCTTGCATACTTCAATGTGATCTTTGGATATGAAACCCTCAGGTTGTGACATGTACACTTCCTCAGTTAGATTTCTATTTTAAAAAGTTATTTTCACATCCATTTTTCAAGTATCAGTAGGAGTATTCTTATAGATTTCAATATTGCTATTGGTGAAAATGTTTCCTCATAGTCAATACATTAACGATAACCTTTTGCAACCAATCTTACCTTATAGGTAATAACTTTATCATCGATGTCAATTTTCTTCTTGAAAGCCCGTTTGCAACTTATGGGTTTTTTCCCTTTAGGTAGATTAACCAAAGTCTAAACTTAGTTGTCATACATGAAATCCATTTCTAACTTCATGGTTTTAACCCATTTGTTATATTTTGAACTTTTTAAAACCTCCTTGTAATTGGTAGGCTTATCTTCTTCTATGAGTAATACGTCATTGTGGTCACTAATAAAAAATCCATATCTCTCAGGTGTCACATGTACCTACTTTAGCTATGAAGTTCTTGTATATTAGAAGATTCGTCTAGTTTGTCAATAAACTCAGGATCAAAAGGTTGATCATTGTTTGTTTGTTCTTCTTGAGCATCATTAAGTTCAATTTTACTTCTACTATCTCCCTTAAACATAAATTTCTTCTCTAAGAAAATTGTATGCCTTGAAATAAATATTTTGTTTTTGGAAGGGAAATAGAAATAATACTCATTAAATCTTTCGGATATTTAACAAACAAACACTGACTTATTTTCTAATTTATCTTATTTTGTCCTTTTCACATCTCAAGTGAGCTAATTTTGGTCTTTTACTAAAAATAACTCATAAGGGGTTATATCAACCGTCTTTAATGGAACTCTGTTTAAAATATAAACAATAGTTTCCAGTGCATAACCTCAAAACGATTTTGGTAATTCTCCAAAAGCCACCATGGTTCGAACCATATCTAAAAAGGTTCAATTCCTTCTTTCGATTACATCATTATGCTAAGATGTGTACGGTGGAGTCTATTGGGATAATATTCCATTATCTCTAAGATAACTTTAAAACTCTTGGCTCAACTATTCACCTTCTTGATCGAATCTTAGAGTTTCACTAAGTTGTTTCTCTACTTTATTTCTGAATGTTTTGAACATGTTAAAGGCTTCAAATTCATATTTCATTAAATACAAGTACCCAAATTGAGAGTAATCATTGATAAATGTTATGAAGTATTGATAATCCCCTCTTGCTTGCAACGTCATTGGTCCCCATACATCACTATCTATTAGTTTTAATAATTGCTTAGCCTTTTCCCCTTTCTTAGAAAAAGAAATCTTAGTCATTTACCAAGTAAACATGATTCACATATATCATATGATTCATAATCAAATGATCCTAAGTCACCAAATTTGTGTAACTTAGAAACGTGATTCTCATTTACATGGCCTAAATGACAATGCCATAAGTAATATGAGATCATGTTATCTTTTTGTTATTTCTTATTGTTTATGTTGAGAACTTGATTTTCCATGTCTAAAACATACAAACAATGCATCAAAGTTGCAATACCATAATGGATATCATTTAATGAAAAAGAACAAACTTTATTCTAAAAAATTAAATGAAATCTCACCAAGTCTAAACAAGCAACTAAGATAATATTCTTTAACAAAACTAGAACATAATAACATTTTGTAAGTTCTAGAATCAATCCGTAAGGTAGATGTAGATGATAAGACCTCATAGCAAGTGCCTCAACCTTAGCTCTATTTGCAGCACGTAGGTCTACATCACCTTTCTCAAGCTTTCTACTACTCTTTAGTCCCTGCAAATTATTAGACAGATAAGATTCACATCTAGTATCCAATACCCATGTCTCATTATTAAAAACAGTATTGATCTCAATCATAGATATAGCAGGAGTAGAAATAGAAGTGTTTGTAAGCTTTTCCTTCTCATTCTTTTCTTTTGACGGTCTCACGGGTAGCTTTTGCAATTGCTCCTTCAATGGCTCATTTTACCACAATGATGACATGGGCTTTTGGTAGTTGTCTCATTCTTTTTCACACCACCTTTTAGTTTGGTTGGATTCTTTTTTTTTTTTTTAAGAAACATTTTTCTTCTTAGAAGTTAAAGAATCAACCAATATAACTATATTGCTTTCTTTCCTCATAGAAGACTTCACAATTTTGAGAATGTTGATTAACTCAGGAATGGTAGTGTCAATCTTATTCATCCAGTAGTTCATCACAAATTATAAAAAACTACTTGGCAAATATTGAAGAATTAAGTCAATACTTAATTCATGATCCATACCAAAACCAAGCAAGCCAAGCTTCTAATCATTCCCAACATTTTTAGTCTATGAATGGCCACATACATGCCTTCTACCATCTTGGAATGGAATAATTGTTTAGAGATCTCATATCTCTCCGTTCTAACTTATTTATCAAATAATTCCCTTATATGTAAGATAATAGTATGAGCATCCATATGCTTATGCTGGTTTTTAAGCTTAGAATTCATTGACGCCAACGTGATACAAGATGTTTGTCACTGTCCTCTTGATGCTTCTTGTGAACTTCATGCTCTTCAACAGGAGCATCTAGCACATAAAACAACTTTTTTTATTTGAGAGTGATTCTCAAATTTCTACACAAGTCCAAGAAGTTAGATTCATTTGGCTTGTTCATTTCTAAAATGCTACATAGACTCAAGTTTGTTGTCATGATGGAAATAACCTAGATGAAAGATAAGAGACAATAGATTATATATATGCACATGAGATGCATTTAATTAGGTCTTTAATTAAACACGTATTTATTTCACTATTTTACTCAAATCAATAACCCTTACTATTAATTTGGGAAAGTTAATTGGAAGCTTTCTTAGTGGACCAATATCCAAAAATTACTTGAGAATGACCTTGGGTGTGCCCAACAAACTATTCTTAAGTTCAATGGTAGGTATTTAATACATTGCATCAAATGCAATTACCGGATCAGTGGGTGATTAACATATTTTAATCTTAAAGCGTTTAGTGCTAACCTAGCCTTGCCTCTAATATACTTTATGTTTGGATATGCCCAAGTAGTATAAAGATATTAGTTAAATTCAACCTATTAATTCGAAATCAAATTCTATAGCTTGAACATACTCAATGTCGAGTAGGCTTGGGTGAGCCCAACAACCTAATCTTGAAAGAGCACTCTAGTTCTTGCTATATTAATGAAAGGTATTATATTTAATATTGTTTGAGGGATTTAATTATTTATTGATGGTCTCATCATTTGGCATGCATAATTTCAACAAATTGAAAAGATTGTAATTTTCATGGCTTGATTATGGACTTTATTAGATTAATTTCCTTAAGCCAAGAAGGAAATTAATTTTGGTCAAACATATGAGTTCATACATATTCGAGAAAAAAAGTCTTTCCATCCTCTCATTTTGTCCTTGGTCGCCATCACCATAAGCTTGTAAAATTAATTTCTATTCCTATCTAACCTATGTAATCTAATTACATAAATTTCTAATGAAGAAACCTCGAGTTACATTTGAGGAGAATTAAATAAAAAGAGAAATTATAAGAGAATTATAGAGAAAGGTGGGACACGCTTGTCATATTTATATAAAATAAAAAATAAAAAATTAATGAGACAAAATTAATTATCAAAATTAATTGATTTAAGTCCATAACCAAGCTAACATGTAAAAATCATGCACAAAAAATATTAAGCAAAATAAATATACATGAAATATAAATTTCTAAAATTATTATTTTGGAAAAATAAAATAGTTAGTCCAAAATCAAATTCTGGAAATAAGAATAAACAAGAGATCCAAAATCTTATTCTAGAAACCTTTCAGGTCCATTTTGAAAAGAAAACTCTTGTAGGTTAAAAGAAAAGAAAAGAAAGAAAGAAAATAAATAAATAATAGATTTTTTTAAATACAAAATGAATAAAAAAATTACCTATTATATTATTTGCTTAGGTCAATGGCCTAGTTGTATAGCTAGCCACCACCTTGCAAACAATTGATTAGGTGCCATGTAAAAGGAAATTGCTTAGGTGCCATAGAAAGGAAATTGCGTAGGTGGTCAGTAACACTCTGTTACCTACATACCCTAAAAGGGGCGGAGATGTCACCTCATCTAAAGGACAAGGGGTCTTTATAACAAGGTAAATAAATAACTCATCCAAAATAATACCCCAAATAAAACTTAACCGTAATACATCTCAAGTAAAACTCAACTAGAGTTTCAAAAATAAAGAATAATAAAGCATTGTCTCTAAGCAAAAACAACTAAAATATCAACTAAAGATCTTGAACTCTATCCCTGACCATGTCAGTAGTGCTCATGAGCTGAAAACTTGCACAAAAATTGTGAGAAATAAATTTCCCAATAAGTTCTATGTGTATGAGAGTGTACATCTAAACAATTTCGTGATATGAAATTTTTAAATACCAAAAGCACAATTGCAATCAAAGTCAGCAGTTTTAAATACAAGAGTGGCATTTTCAATTTGCATTCACAATAAATAACTTTATTCCAAGGATATCATCCACTCAATAATAACGCGGACTATGAAACTTTTCATCATAGCTATAAGTCATAAAACCTGCATCATGACCCTATACTATGAAACCCTGCATCACAGCACTATGGGTGATCGGCCCACCGGTGGGGATACTCCTTCTTCTTCTACATCCCTCAAACTTTTGATTGTCCATTCCGAGAAAAAAAAAAAAAAAAAGACAGTTCCACTTGGAACTGGTTTCTAGCTCAGACCGACCTGATCCACTAGTACTGTCGCCTAATCAAGACCGAGTTCACCTCCCGAAGGTGGCCACCTACTAGAAAGCTAGCTTGCTCCTTCTAAGGCTAGTGCTAGTAGCCTATCTTTATTGAGTATTCAATGATTGTGCAACAAGGAAACTCATCGGCATTAAATAGTAGCCAAAAAGAAAATATTCATCATGACTTGGGAAACCTAGTTCAACACATTTAATCTGAAAAACCAAGTGAGTCGTTTTAAAAATCATTTAGTTTAAGAAATCAGTGCGTTAGCAGAAATAAAGTAAGAAATCTAGCCAAGCTGAACATTTTGTCACAACAAAACATGACATTTGACAACTTGTAATTGTATAGTTTAACAAACGGTTTTAATGCAAGAACTTACTTGAACCGTTTGTCTCACAAATATTATATTCTTCCGATAACCTGATCAGTGGGTCCTAGTCCCGTCTATAGAAAATACAAAGATCGTGTTACAAACTTCCCTATAACCCTTATATTACCATAGTATCCAAAACTAGCTCAACTTCTAACATCGAGTCATCACATAATACAAACCAACTATCAACTCCATTTCAAATATAACAAGCTAAACATGAAATATTGCATACTAACAATTTAATGTATACTGAGACAATTACTAAATAAATGATAAGCTCACATATAGATAAGCAGATAAACAAATGAGTAACTATATAGCTCTATAAATAAATAGTTAGTTAATTAGAATAAAGGTTGCTTGTGAAAGTAAATAACAATTAAACAAATAGGTTAGCTAATATGTAAAACACTAACCAAAGAAATAAATAAATAGATAATTATTTAATTACTTACTTAGCTAATTAAAGTATTGTTTGTTCGTAATAATATAAAAATAAATAATTGAGGATATATATTAATTAATGAGTAGGTAATTTGATGAGTATTAAATAGTAATAATAATGACAATTATGAAAATATTAATAATATTGATAATATTAGTGATGATAATATTGGTAATGTTAAATAAGAATAATAGCATTAATAATAATAATAATATTAATATTAGTAATAACAAAATAATGGTAATATTAGTATTGATACATTAAATCCACTATTATATCTGACTATTGGCATACACAATTATTCCACATAAGGTACACATATAAATTAATAATAGATGTTTCCTTAAAATTTCCTAAGTTGAAAACAATTTCCAACTTGAGTGACACTTTTTCCTACTAGCATAATACACGGAAAGGAAATTCATATTGACCTCAAGTTTTAGAGAGACATACCCAAACACATATAGAACAAAATAAAAGTGGCCTTACATAAAACAAAGGCCTTAATTATGCTCAATAATATATTTTTTGCTACAGTAGTAATCTGTCCAGCACAAATCGGCTTGAAAGAAAAATTTGTAACTTTTAATTCCCTCATTGGAAAATTCTTAAATTTTACACTTAATATATACACACATAAATATACGTTTTGTATTTTTTTTTTTTTTACCTTTCCGAAGTTTAGACTTTATCACCACGAAATAATAGCATCTACCATATTGTACAACAAAAACATGGTACTCTGTCCCTTCAGTTTTTTCAAAACTTATTGGGTTTTATAGTAGGGTTTTCTTGCATGATATCTAGCATAAAACATATCCTAAATATGTCTAGATCACAATATCAAAAGGCCTTGCAACAATAATTTGTTTTTCTATTTTATTTTGAAATAAAACCTACAACTAGCCCATAATCGCAGAATTTCTATATTTCAAGAATAAATGATAAAAGTTTTTTATTTTCACAAAATCTTTAGAAAGGTGGTTTCTTTTTCACAATCTAAGCATGTTCAGATAACAATCATAAATTCTCAATCAAAGAATGCATGTTACAAATTTTAAAACCTAAAACCCCTAATTTTTCACTATTATGGCAGCAATCAAGAAAATAAATGGAAAGAGCTAACTCTGTCATTATCTCTTGTTACGTCAAACTCAAAACAACCTTAAAGGAAAGAGTGGTGTCTTCTAGCCTTTGTTTCCACCAAGAATGTCAAGAAATCAATCTAGAAATGGTGCTTTAAAGTTGTGTTCTTGTACAGAATTTCTTTGTAAGCAATATATTAATTAAACTTTAGCTAAATGAAGAAGGAATTTCGTGTGAGGGGAGAAAGAGAGAGGGAGAAATGGCTGCTAGGGTGAATTAGGGCTCAAAAATATGATTTAATTGGGTTTTTATAGGTGAATTATTTTACGTTTTGGAAATAGAAAAAGAATTAAGAAAATTCCTATTTTTCTCTAGGTTTTGTCTAATAAAAAGCTTCCTTTAATTAATTAATCATAATCCTATGGAATTTGGAGAGTTAGGTGGTAGCACATAAGAGTGGGAATAGGATAGGAATATTCTCCAATTTTTTCTAAGCATTAAAGGATTTGAACTAATAAATTCCCTTCAAGATAATTTTCTAAATACACAAGAATTGAGTTTTCCCCCTTTTTCTTCTAATAAGAGGCTTATAGAAGCCTAATAATTCCCTCAAAATATTCTCTTAGCTAGAATAAATATTTAATTTAAGAAAATTCAATATCTCTCCAAATAAAATAAAATAAGAAGAAAGTCTTGCTAGTCTAATATTTAAATACTACCTAAAATTAATACACAAGTAAATAAATAAAATAAACATATAATGAGTGTTTAGTAAATATATAGTAAATACACAAATATATTTTAAATATATATAAATATGTGATTATTTAACAATTAATAAATAGCTACCTAAATTATTTTAATTAACCGTTACTTAATAATTAAATATGAAATTTAGAGTTAGCTATATTTTCTTTTTTCTTTTTGTGTGCCCCCGCGTGTGTGTGTGTGTGTGTGTGTGTGTCTGTGCGTGCGTGTGTGTGTATTTCCCCAATTAATAGTCTAATGCTAGAATATTCTATAAATCATTATTTAAAATAGTGATTTATTAAACATCACCAAAGCACAACAATTCTTCCACAATCATACTCAAGCAAATTTATTCTTGCCATGCAAAATATGTTTATATGCAAAAACACTCATGCTATATGGGCCATATATTTCTCCATTTCTAGGAGCATTTAGGGTGAGGTGTCACATTCTCCCCCTCTTAAGAGAATTTTGCCCCAAAATTCTTACTATGTCATACCATAAAATATTTTCAAATATTTCCACCTCATCTATTCCTCAGCTTCCCAAGTAGAATCTTGTGTACCATGATAATCCCACAAAACCTTCACCATATGAATCTACTTATTTCGAAGCATCTTAATACTTTTGTCCAAAATATTTACCTATTTCTTGACATGCCTCAGATTAGATTGCAGAATCAATGATTCCTCATTAAGTACATGCTCCACATAAGGTATGCAATCTATCCACATATCTCCAAAGTCCAGAACACACACCCTTAACATGTCTTTTAGAATTTGAATTACTCTCTCAGATTGTCCATCAGTCTGAGGATGTCCTATAGAACTAAACTTCAAAGCGAGAAAATGGTCGGTGTTTCTATTCGCAAAGCAGTGTCTAAAATCCTCAAGGAAATTCGAGGGTTGATTCTTTCTTCCAAGAACGAGGGTTACATCATTTTTTTTATTATTATTATTAAGAGGAAAGAAGTCAATGGTGTTAATAAAAAAGGAGAGACCGAGGGCTTAAGAAATGAAAAAATGATGGCAGCTAAATTTTTAGATTTAAGGCCTCTCAAATTCTAAAAAGAAGAATCATGTATATGGGATTTGGCAAGCCGAAGCTATCTTAAACGAGAGATTATGCACGTTCAATTGATCACTAGAGTGTGTCACTTCATTGTCATCTACTCTAAAGTCTTGATTTCTCTCTCCCACTTCCTTCGTGTTGAAGGCTTGAAATTCTCGATTATTCAATTGAGCATTGATGATTCCTCATTTTATCTCAGCACGATACTCACATTATTCTAATGAATCTCTGTTGCTTCAAATACAACTCTTGTTAAGTAAAGTCAAGCTTTGGGTTTTTATGATCCACAATATCTCATATGTCTTCTTTTCTTCAAGGCAAATACGATTGTTACTAGCTTCAATTGATAAGCAGAATAGTCGATGTCATGTGACTAAAGTTTCTCAATGAAACACAAGTTATAGTCTCAATTTATTTTCTTCAAGGCAGATACGACTGTTACTAGCTTCAAATGATAAGTAGAATAGTCGATGTCATGTGACTAAAGTTTCTCCGTGAAATATAAGTTATAGTCTCAATCTCCTGTACATGCCATTTCTAAAGGCAAATTTGTGAGTTCAAATGGAATAATGTGAATTCAAAGAAAAAATAAGAAAAATGAGTAGGCCAAATTTAATTCCATAAGATGTTTAATAAGTTAAGGAGACATAAATGAGTAAAATAATAAGATTGAAACAATTGATTGTTAAAGAATTTTACTATGGTTGACAAGAATTGAATACTTTTGATGATTGAATAAGAGAAGTTCTTGGATATTCAAGTCTTAATATAAGAGGTATATTTAAAGAAGATGTTGAGCACAAAAATAAGCACATGAAAGTAATATTAATTGAAGAAGAAATAAGAAAGAAGAAAGTTTTGTGCAATAATGAGAACTACAAGAAAATAAAGAGTGAAGTGATTGCAACAATTGATTGTCGATAAAAGTATTATGATTGAGAAGAATCGAACACTTCTGTTGAGTGATAAAGAAAAGTTCGTTGAATGTTCAACCATTAATAGAAGATTTACAAGGAATAATGGGAGACATTGGATAAAGAGATAAGCATATCAAATCAATATCATTTGACAAAGAAAAGAAAGTTTCGAGTGTCATGGAGAATAGCAAAAATAACGAGTGAAAGATTTGTGAAGATGGTGACTTTAGGATTTCAAAAATAAGAGGGGTTAACTAGAGAAGACATAAATCAACGTGTGCTAACTTAAAGGAATCAAATAAAACATGAAATGAACAGAGTAAAATCAATGAAGCAAAAAAAAAAAAAAAAAAGTCATCATAGAGGCAACATAGAAAGCGTTTAGAAGATGGTTGAAAAGATCAATGAATAATAATTGCAAACATTGACTAGAGTAGCAAAGGTTTCTTTAATTAACTAAATCTTTAGAAGAAAATTCACAACAAATGGAGAAGAAAATAGTTAGCAAGAAATAGCTCGAAAGCGAAAGTACATGATAATGTGTGCAAATCAAAAGAACAAAGAAGAATAAGAAATAGATGGAATAAGTCCAATAAAATAAAGAATAGACAGTTAACATGTAAGTGATATAAAGAAATTGGGTACAATGTAGATACATTTGATAATGAACAATTTTCTAACAATGAGTGAAGTAGCTAAGGTGGCCTTCTATAATCAAACCTTAGAAGAAAGCTCATAACAACAATGATAAGTGAAAGGATATAGTTTGCATGAGACAACATAAAAGAAAGAGTAAAGAGGCGAGATTAAGTTAGATTGAATCACCACTATAGGAATTCACCGACACAGCTTTTCCTTCTTGATTTGATGCATCCGCGTATAGCGCCTAAAGTATGACAAATGTGAACTTTGATATTCTCTTAGGTTCTTGGAAATTCTTCTCATTCTTCTTCTTTTACAATTGTAATGTACATCTCCATTGTGGTAGAATTAGAGGTGATGTAAGGATCACAATTTCTTTAATATGCACCACATGTAATCATAGGGCATTCCAAACAATGTCCCACTATTCACACATAATTAGCAAGCATAACAAAAAAAATCACAAATCTCCAAAACACAGATATCAAAATCCTAAATCCTAGCAATAATCACCATTTCTAAGCTCCTATCACCATAAGACGGTCCTATCCATCAAATCAGAACTTGGATAGTCAAAATCGGAAGATTAAAATGAGTATCAAGATCGTATGCCTTCTCATCACATATAGTCCTCATATACCTATAGAATCTCACATAAGGGTACTTATCACATTCCTCAAAATATCTAAGTGTTGTTATCAACATAGACTTTCTCTCACAACCTTATTGATGTTACCATCATGACACTACACAGGGATGAAATTTCCTCCCATATCAACTTATCAACACGTAGCAAGATTTTCAAGTTCGAATCACCAACAAAAAGGCTCAAACATAGATAACCATAGTCATTCTTAAATTTTAAATCCTTGGTTTTAAAGGTAATACTCAATCATAGGCTCAGCTCAACCTAGACTTAACTAACAATTCCAAATTCCACAATCTAAAATCTATTCTATTAATCAAAAGATACCTCTAACCATACTCTTAGGTTCAGTTTTACACTTCTTGAAATATAACTATTCAAGATCATCATCCTGGGCTATCGATCTAACTTCTGATTTTTAATTCCTAAGTTACTACTACCATACAATTCATACATATCAACAAGTGCCTAAGTTATGATAAGTGTGGGGTTTCACAAGGGCCATGGCCATGCGAGCAGTCTTATACATTCTAACAACCTTATTCACATAGAATATGCTTATTTAGCAAAAATTATTAAACTTAAAATTCTAAATCTAATAAATTAAGGTGATTTCCTAATCTTAGGCTCTGAGACCACTTGTAATACCCCGCTATATATGTACCCCAAAAGGGGCGGGGATGTCGTCCCGTCCAAATGACAATAGGTCTTTATAATGAAGTAAATAAATAACTCATCCAAAATAATACCTCAAATAAAAATTAACCATAATACAGCTCAAGTAACGCTTAACCGGAGTATCAAAAATAAAAAATAATAAAGCATTGTCTCTAAGCAAAAAAAACTAAAATATCTAGTACAAGATCTTGAACTCTAGCCCCGACCTTGTCGATAGTGCTCATGACTTGAAATAAGCACAAAACTTGTGAGAAAAAAATTTCCTAGTAAGTTCTGTGTATATGCGAGTGTACATCTGAAACAATTTCGTGATATAAAAATTTTAAATACCAAAAGCACAATTGCAATCAAAGTCAACAGTTTTAAATACAAAAGTGGCGTTTTCAATTAGCATTCTCAATAAATAACTTTATTCCAAGGAAATCAACCACTCAACAATAATGTAGACTATGAAACCTTGCATTATAACCTTGAGTCATAAAACCTACATCATGACCCTATACTGTGAAACCCTACATCACAGCACTATGGGTGATCGGCCCACGCGTGGGGATACTCCTCCTTCTCCCAAACCTCTCTAACTTCTAGTCATCCATTCCAGGAAAAAAAAGACAATTCTACTTGGAACTAGTTGCTAGCTTAGACCGATCTGACTCACTAGCACTGTTACCTAATCAAGATCAAGTTCACCTCCCAAAGATGGCCACCTACCGAGAAGCTAGCTCACTTGTTCTTAGGGTTGTGCTAGTAGCCTACCCTTATTGAGTATTCATTGATTTCACAACAAAGAAACTCATTAGCATCAAATAGTAGCCAAAAGAAAAATCCAGCATGACTTGGGAAACCTTGTTCAACACACTTAGTTTGAAAAACCAAGTGAGTTATTTTGAAAATCATTTGGTTTAAGAAATCAATGCGTGAGTAGAAATAAAGTAAGAAATCCAACAATGCTGAACATTTTATCAAAACAAAACATGATATTTGACAACTTGTAATTGCATTATTTCACAAATGGTTTTAATGCAAGAACTTACTTGATCTGTTTATCTCACAAACATTAGATTCTTTCGATGATCTGATCAGTGGGTCCTAGTCCCATCTAGAGAAAATACAAAGGTCATGTCACAAACTTCCCTATAACCCTTATATTACCATAGTATCCAAAACTAACTCAACTTCTAACATCGAGTCATCACACAATACAGACTAACTATCAACTCCATTTCAAATATAACAAGCTAAACATGAAATATTGCATACTAACAATTTAATGTATACTAAGACAATTACTAAATAAATGATAAGCTCACATATAGATAAGTGGACAAACGACTAAGTAACTATATAGATATATGAATAAATAATTAGTTAATTAAAATAAAAATTGCTCGTGAAAGTAAATAACAATTAAACAAATAGGTTAGTTAATGGGTAAAAACACTAAGTAACCAAAGAACTAAGTAAATAGATAATTATTTAATTACTTGCTTAGTTAATTAAGGTATTGTTTGTTCATAATATTACAAAAATAAATAATTGATGAGATATATCAATTAATGAGTAGGTAATTCGATGAGTATTAAATAGTAATAATAATGATAATTATGACAATATTAATAATATTAGTGATGATAATATTGGTAATGTTTAATAATAAGAAGAAGAAGAATCATAATAATAGTGTTAATAGTAATAATATTAATAAGAGTAATAAAATAATGGTAATATTAGTATTGATGACATTAAATCCACTATTACATCCTAGTGTTGGCAAAAACAATTATTCCATATAAGGAACACATATAAATTAATAATAGAAGTTTCCTTAAAATTTCCTAAGTTGAAAAAAATTTCCAACTTGATTGATAATTTTTCCTATTAGCATAATACATAGGAAGGCACTTCAGATTGGTCTCAATTTTTACAGACATACCTAAACACATATAGAGCAGAATACAAGTGGCCTGACACAAAAATCAGGCCTTAATTACGCTCAGTTTTTTTTTTTTTTTTTTTGCTACAGTTGTAATCCGTCCAGCACATAATAGCTTCAAAGAAAATTTGTAACTTTTCATTCCCTCATTAGAAAATTTTGAAATTTTATAGTTAACATCTAAACAACGTTGTCTCTATTTTGACCTTTCCCAAATTTGGAATTTATCACCCCGAAATAACAGCATCAACCTAACTATACAGCAAAAATAGGGTACTCTGTCCCTTCAATTTTTTTCAAAAATTACTAGATTTTATCGCAGGGTTTTCTTGCATGATATCTGTTGGAGATATGCCATAGAGTCAATTTGTACTTATACTATTTTCGTTATGTTTTATATAATAATATGAGGCTTTCCTTTCCATGAATAGTGCGTTTTGTTTTGTGGTCATCAAGTACGTGACTTGATAGTAAAACCCAACAATGAATACAATGACTATTCTAAATCTGTCCCTAATCGTTTATTATTATTAGAACAATAATAAATTAAGATTAGTATGTTTGTGACTAGATGGCTATGTTTTACTGGTCATGGATATTTGTGATATCAAGTCAAAACATAAATAAATGTTAGAGAACATTATATTAGACATGACCCACTGTGAGAGTACTTCATGGAACATGTCATAAGTACTTTCTAGCCATAATAATATTAAAAGTCCTTTGACCTAAATTCATCATAGTTTCCTACTTGATAAATTCTATATTTTGACATTGTCTAAAGTTGTCTTTAATTAGATAATAAATTAGACTACTGTTGGATATAGAATAAATCGAGGAGAGGAATATGATTGATTGTGATGGGATTTATCCCTCTCAATTATGGGAGAGATATCCATGGGCCCCTTGATAAGTTAGACTGTTAAAATGCATGGCCGTGGTCAAATATATCAATCTAAGGTATTGATATCATTTGTTTGAACAGTCTACTATGAAATCAAGAAATAATTGATTGAGCTTAATAAGGATGACATGCTCCGTGCCTTATGCTTAATCTGGATATCATGTGACAAAAGGACTAAATATAAAATTATGATTTAGTTCAAAGAGATCACCGATCTTTATTTAACCTGGATAGTTATAATGTTTTGCTAGAAACCACTTATAACTTATGGGCCATTTTAAATATGATTTGGGCACATTGCCAGTGTTAAATGAACCTATAGGGTCACACAATAAGCGAACTTGTTAGGTTATTTTCTGGTAACCGGATTCGATGAATCTGGAAACATGTCGAAGTTAATCGAACTTAGAAAATCTACCAGATACAATGAATCTGGAAATATGTCCACATTCGATGTATCTGAAAGATGTCCAGATTATAAGAATCTGACTCGGTAAATTAATTAGTTAAATTACCGAGATAATGGCAGAATCTTATCGTATCAGTTTTAATTTAATTTTAATTTAAATTAAAATACGATAAGATATTATTAGGGTTGGACTCTAAGAGGTTCGGAGTGGGTTTTTAAGAAAAACCCTAGCCGTCTTCTTGGGTGTGCCAATTCTGTTGTAAAATTCGTGCCTTCATCTACCAGAAAAATAAGCCTCTCAAAACCCTAGGCGCTAGCACTCCCCGAGTGACGAGTGAGTTCGCGGTGTGTATCCGATAGAGGACGTTCACACAACTGCAGCGTCTGGTGATCGTTCAAGTTGCACGCACAGCAGCACATTCGGAACTGAAGGATATCGATTACACATAACAGAGGTAAATCTGCAAACCTACAATCTTCTTAATCGTTTACTTGGATCCTCGGAAGGGATTCGTGGATGTTTTTCACGTTTAGGAGTTCACGAATTCTAACAATATCTAGCCTGAAACACATCCTAAACATGTCTATATCAAAATATCAAAAGGCCTTGCAACAATAATTTGCTATTTTATTTTGAAATAAAACCTACAACAAGCACATAATCGCAGAATTTTCAGATTTCAAGAATAAATGGTAAAAGTGTTTTCTTTTCATAAAATCTTTAGAAAGGTGATTTCTTTTTCACAATCTAAGCATATTCAAATAACAATCATAAATTCTCAATCAAAGAGCGCATGTTACAAATTTTAAAACCTAAAAACCCCAATTTTCTGCTAATATGGCAGCAATCAAAATAATCAACGGAAAGAACCAACTATGTCATTACCTCTTGTTACGTCTAACTCAAACAACCTTAGAGAAAAGAGTGGGTGTCTTCTAGCCTTCATTTCCACCAAGAATGTCAAGAAATCAATCTAGGAATGATGCTTCAAAGTTGCGTTCTTGTGCAGAATTTCTCCGTAAGCAATACATTAATTAAACTTTGGCTAAAAAAAGAAGGAATTTCATATGAGGGGGGAAAGAGAGGGAGAGACGGCTACTATCGTGAATTAGGGCCAAAAAATCTAATTTAATTGGATTTTTATAGGTGAATTGTATTAGGTTTAGGAAATAGAAAAAGAATTAATGAAAATCCTATTTTTCTCTATGTTTTATCCAATAAAAAGCTTCATTTACTAAATTAATCATAATCCTATGGGATTTGGAGAGTTAGGTGGCAACACATAGGCATGGGAATAGGATAGAAATATTCTCTGATTTTTCCTAAGCATAAAAGATTGGAACTAATAAATCCCCTTTAAGATAATTTTCCAAATACACAAGAATTGGGGTTTTCCCCCTTTTCCTTCTCCTAATAGGCGGCTAGAAGCCTAATAATTCCCTCAAAATATTCTCCTAGCAAGAATAAATATTTAATTTCAAAAAATTCAATTTCTCTCTAAATAAAATAAAATAAGAAGGAAGTCTTGCTAGTCTAATATTTAAATCCTATCTAAAATTAATACACAAGTAAATAAATAAAATAAACATATAATGAGTGTTTAGTAAATATATAGCAAATACACAAATATATTTTAAATATATATAAATACGTGATTATTTAACAATTAATAAATAGTTACATAAATTATTTTAATTAATAGTTACTCAATAATTAAATATGTGATTTAGAGTTAGCTACATTTTCTTTTACACACACACACACACACACACACACACACACACATTTCCAATTAATAGTTTAATGCTATAATATTCTATAAATCATTATTTCAAATAGCGATTTATTAAACATCACCAAAGCACAACAATTCTTCCACAATTATACTCAAGCCAATTTATTCATGCCATGCTAAATATGTCTCTATGCAAAAATGCTCATACTATACAAGCCGTATATTCCCCATTTCTAGGGGTATTTAGGGTGGAGTGTCACATGGTCACTAGCTTCCAATGCTGGTCACCGCCTTGCAAAAATCGCTATTCCTTTTTTTTTCATTCGTTTTAATTTTTTTCTGCTATTTCATTTGATTTTTTCAGAAACAATTTCGTATGTAACAAAACTAATTGTTCTTAATCAATTTTTAACATGCATACAAGATTTCATAAACTTTTATTGAAACAATTTCAATAACTTGCATGCTCGGAAAACTAAACCCACTTCAAAATCAAAACATTCATGAAATAATTTCACAAACACGAATTTATTTATGAAACAATTTCAAAATAATAATAAAATCATAAAACACATATATGATGGCTCTGATACCACTGTTGAATTTCAATCATGCAAAAATAATTTATGCACAGTGGAAATTAAAACGAAATCAACGTAATAGGATCACTCATATGTAATTAAACGGGTTAAAGAAAAAGAGGAAAAATTCCATTACCTAAAAAATGCATCTTTTAAAATTTTTCTCCACGCATGGAACTCTTTCAAAAATTGTTCAAACCGTGAATCACTAAATCCCAAGTATAGGAATTTCTATAATATTAATCTACACAAAGATGTACTAAAAAACGAAGCCAAAGATTATCTGCTAGCAGAATTTGTGTATGGTGGCTAGGGTTTTTTTTTTTTTTTTTTTGTTCTATTACAAAGAAGAAGTAAAGGCTGAATAATTTTTTCCTACTTAGGGAAAAAGAAAACTTTTCCAATATGTTGTGTGTGTGTGTGTGTGTGTGTGTGTGTGTGTGTGTGTTTAAAGAATAGAAGACCGCTATTTTTGTTTCTAAAACAAAAAACCATTGCCACTTCTTTTTGAAGAATAAGGGGGGAAAATGTTTTAACTTTATGGGCTTAGTGTTAAGAAATTGCAATTAGGCCCATAAAGTTTCAATAATTACAATTTGGCCCCAAAAAATTTATAAGACTTTATAATTAACCCATAATATTATTTCTTTTCACAAATTAACCTTAAAACATTATCATATAATATCTTGAAGACTAATTCCTCTATTATGTGGCCTATTAGGTTTTTCGGTCTATTAATAGCAAAATATGAATTAATCCTAGTCACTATAGAATTTGTAATCCTTGATAATTAGGATTAACATATTAATTTTGATTAATATTAATTAATTAATTCTCCAATTAATAAATCTATATTTAGCATATCAAGAGTGGAATCTAACAATACATCTTCACCATCCAAAAGTCTAGAAACTCAAATGGTTTGACACTAACATTTCAATAGTAAAATATCAGTGCAATAAACTTCTTTCACTATATCATATCTTATTCTATTTAGAGTATAGAATTAGTGTCAACTCCCTCTAGAATATAATTAATTCTAGCCTAAATTTTTTTGCACTTGTTCCAAAATCTATTACTCAACATGTGTATCATTTGAAACTATTTCTAACACATAGTTTCCTTAGTTAAGGACTTCCTGAGTAATGATTCCCTACAAATGGCCATGAGATATACGCCTCTACTATTAGGAGTAATGAATCCTTTATTGACCCTCTCAACTACTTTCGTTTACTTTATGTTATACCCAATATCCATCCTATAAAGAGGTCCCAATGAGACTCCAGAAATTAGAATCAAAGTACAACACTCAGTAAACAAAGTACCTTTGAGATCTCAAGTCTAAGAATACTTGCACATTTACTATTATAAGGTTTTATCACTGCCACTAAATAATTATCCATGTGATTATCTCATATCTAGCTCATCCAATATATTTGTTCATATAACAAGCATCCACACGTTAACTTTAAGTATCACAATACCCACAAATATGAAAATCACCGCTTAATCTAATCAGGAAGTCTAACACGTGCTAGTCTTAATGCATTAGTGATGTCTCCTCTCATTGATACTATGACTAGGGATGGTTGAAGTACAAGTACTTCATAGTGTAATAGGAAACCCACATCATGATCTCTATTATGATTTCTTTAATATTGTACATTGTGCTAGGGACTTATCTATTAGTTTTTACACATACACATATAAAATAAATAAATTGAAAGATAAATAATGCCTTTATTAAATAAATCTACAAAAATAAATTGTACAAATAATTACTTCTATGGCATAACTCTAACAAAATACTCCATTAGAAGGCTTCAACAAACTCCAATAAGGGGAGGAATGTAAGGGTTGAGGTAAGAAGGAGAAAAAGTGAGACAAAGGATTGAAGAAAATAATATTAGAAGGATGGAAAGAGGTTTTGAAAAAAGATTAAATTGGGATGAAGGAATACAAAATGATGAATATAGAATACAAAATAAAAAGAATGGGATGAGAGATATGAGGAAAGGAGTAGAGGAAGAAGAAAAATAGTTGAAGAATATCAAGATAAAAGTGCTAACTTTTGATGGGATGAATGATTTGGAAGCACATTTTGAGGGAGAGCAAAAGATAGAGATATTATTTGAATGCCATGACTATGTTGATAGAACAAATGTGAAATTAACAATTTTTTGGTTTTTCAGATTATACCTTAGTGTGATGGGAACAAACCATTGCCAATAGGAGGAGGATGGGTAAAAATATGGCGCTACACCAAAATTGACGATAAGTGACACACCCATTAACATAAAAAAAAATGTTTAATTTTCGTCAGGCATAATATTTTATGATATTTTTAATATTGTCATATTGATCAGTACCTTTTCACTGTCGCTAAAGATATACGGTAATATTATGAATAGTTTTATATCATCATGAATTATGATTTTTGTCACAGTATGAACACATTCCATGATGTTCTAACAATACATCATTTAGTAGTTCATCACTAATTGTTAAATTTGTTGTAGTTGATTAGAAATTAGGAGTTATTGAAGAATTTAATGAGGATAAAGTTTGTTCCAACTCTACTACTATAATGAACTTTACCAAAAGCTTCAAGTACTCAAGTAAGAGAATGAAAGTGTTGAAGACTATCACAAGGAATTTGACGTATTGTTAATGAGAGCCAATGTGATTGAAGACCAAAGGGCTACCAATGCAAAATTTTTTAATGGATTGAATAAAGACATTGCAAATATTATTGAACTACATTCATATAATTTCTTGGAAGACATAGTGTATATGGCTATGAAGGTAGAAAGACAACTTAGAAAAAGGGCCTCTTCTTAAGAAGCTATATATGCCAACCCTTTATTTGATCAACCATCAACCAAGAAGGAAGGGTCACCAAAGCTAACATATTAGGAAAACTATAAGCTAAGAGAAGTTCAGAGATAGAGAAAGGTAAGGCAATGGAGAGGTGGATGCCAAGTGATACAAGTGCCTAAGGTATGGACACACTTTCTAGGAGTGCCACATAAAAAAAACCGATGTTCATTATCACCCAATATGAGGTCTCTTTCAAAAAAGAATGTTATGATAAGAAATAAAATGGAAAGCTTGAGAAAAATGATGAGGAAAGTGAAGGAAGTAAAGATGCAAATAAAGTTGCTCCAATTTACCCTCTAATTGGTGTTGCTATAAAAGAGATGGAGGCTTATGTGTTGAGGAAGGGAGGAACCAACAAAAGAGCAATATCTTCACCTTAAGGTGTCAAGTTCAACATAGGTCATGTGTGGTGATTGTTAACAATAGGAGTTGGACTAATGCTAATAAGTGCTAGTTTAGTTGAAGAATTGGAGATGAAGGTGATCAAACATTCTAAGCCCTACCATCTACAATAGTTTAATGAGAGTGGGAAATTGAGGGTTAACAAATAAGAACTTATGACTTTTGAGATGGGAGAATATAAAGATGAAGTTTTGTGCAATGTGGCACCCATGCAAGTGAGTCATCTACTCTTAGGAAGACAATAATAATTTTATAGAAGTGTGATATATGATAGGGGGAAGAATATATGTATACAATCCCCAAAGGAATGAAGAAGTACACCTTTTTACCCCCAACTCCAAGTTAGGTGTGAAAGGAACAAAAGAAAATGAATGAAGGGAGGAAAGAAAAAGAGTGTCCAAAGAAGAGACAAAATAAAAGATAGGAGATCAAAAAAGAGAGTGGCAAAAGGAGAATAGAAAACCAAAGAATATAAGGGATGAAGAAAATGAACGTGAAGAAAAAATAAGGGGAAATCCTTTAGATTTGACGGGGGAATGGAGTAGAGCAAGGCAAATTCCTATCCATTCAAATTCTTTCACATAAATGCCCTTGTTTATTCATCTTGGCAGGTATTAATTCAATGATGAATCATTTCCAAGAAGAAGGAAATGATGGGAATCAACTTGACCCAAAACAACCAATCCAAGAAGGGGGATATAAGGCTAAGGCACAAGTCAAGGGTCTATGGAAATGAAAAATATACCAAGGTTTTCAAGAATATTTCTGGGCTCGCAATACCTACAAGCCAAAGATTAAAAGAATTGTCAAGACTTGGTGATCAAAAGAATGACTAACAAAGCTAAAAACCCCGAGCATTTCAAGTGAAGAGTCAAGAAGAGCCTAGAAAACATTTTAAAGCTTAACAACCACTAAGATAGGAACAAATTAGAGCCAATTAGGGCCCTATAACCAGCACCAACCGTTAACTAGAACAAATGGCTGCCTACCCAAAAACCAGTCATTGTCAACTACTTCACCTCGGGTGGAGCTAGTAGGTTTTTGGAGAGAGCACATTTTAACTTTACTTTATGTAGTTTTATAATCAAAACTTATATTTTGAAGGGATTTTCTCTTGTGTAAATTGAGGGGCTTATATAAGCCATAAAACTCTTGTATTTTGGACAACGAGAAATTGGATTTTTAAATAAAAAGATTTCCCTCTTGAAGGCTAGAGCTTTTAGAGTGAGTTTAGTTTTCTATAGTTCAACTTCTGTCCAAGACCAACCTAAGGATTAGTCCACCTTATGTTGAGTCTCTAAAATTCTTAGATAATTTAACCAGCTTTCTTGTTGGGTCTAAGAGTTATTTTCTTTAAGAATCTTCAAGTAACAAGATGAGTGCCTACAACTTAAATCCATCTTGTTCTTGATCATTTCGTATATTAAGAGTGTTGGATATGGTTGTAGAAGGTGTAACCTACCATCTTATGACTCCTAGTAGCCTACATTACCTAGAGTTCTTGATTTGTAGGCAAAGATGTGTTCTTTCTTTATTTCATCCATTTATTCGTCCATATTCTTGTTATTTACTTGTTCTTGTTCTTGTTGATTTTCTTCAAAAAGCAACTCAAATCATTGATATTTTGAGGTCTTCCCAAGATCATATAATCTTGTGAGTAAATTGTGTTGAAATTATAATTGCATTGAAATTTTAATAGTAAATTTGTTTTGCTCATTTTATACAGATTTTTATTTTATTTTTTAACTTTAGGCCCAATTAAAAAATTTTAGGCTTGGTTGGCCCGCTGGGTCAAGATAGCAAATTATTTTGTTCTCGACAGGCCAGAGGGTTGGGCGAATAGGAAAATGCTAGAGTGGAAATAGGATTTCTAGTCTGATAGTGCGATTTTGAGTCTTGGAAATAATATTAACAAATGTCACAAATAATCAAGTTTTAATAAAAATGCCAAACACTAAAACTAAACAATTGAGCAAGTATACCCATCGCATAGTACGCGGAATGGCAAGAATCGAATCTACGAGAACTTAGCAATTACCACTATTATGCTCTAATCTTATTATTTAACCAAAAAAATATGTGAAATACAAATAATCACACTATGTTAGTATTTTACCCTAGAGGCAATCACTTGTATCATGTATATTGCATAATAATTAATAAAAGAGGCATTTTTTATCTTTCAGTTTGATTATTATATCTTAATACGTGTATAAACTGTTTGATAAAGTCCCTAGTACAATACAGTATTAAGGAAATCATGATAGAGATCATGATGTGAGATTCCTATACACTATGTAGTGTTTGTGTTTGAATAATCCCTAGTCATAATCCCTAGTCATAGTATTAATGAGATGGGATATTATTAATACACTAAGAGTAGCACATATTAAATCCCTTGATTAGATCAAGCAGTGGTTCTCATAACAGTGAGTATTGTGATACTCAAGATTAGTATGTGGATGCTTGTTATATAAATAAGTTCGTTAGATGACCTACCTATGAGATAATCACTTGGATAGCTATTGAGCGTCAGTGATAGAATCTCATTTTAGCAAGTGTGCAACTATCCTTAGACTTAATATCTTCAAGGTATTTTATTTATTGAGCGTTGTACTTTGATTCTAATCTTTGAAGTCTTATAAGGACTGCCTATGGGATGGACATTGGATACAATGTAAAGTAAATGAAAGTAATTGAGAGAGTCAATAAAGGAATCACCACTCCTAATAGTAGGAAAGTATATCTCAAGGCTACTCGTAGAAATCATTACTCATGAAATCCTTAGCCAAGACGACTATATGTTGGAAATAGTTCCAAATTGATACACATATCGAGTAATGAATTTCTTAAACAAATACTAAAATATTCGGACCAGAATCAATAATATTCCGAAGCAGTTGGCACTAATTTCATACTCTAGACCAAATAAGATATAGTATGATGAAAGAAGTTTATTACACTGGTTATTTGCTATTGAAAGGTTCATGTCAAACCACTTGACTTTCTAGAATTTTGGGTGATCAAGAGTCATTACTAGATGTTGCTCTGGATCTGCTAAATATGAATTTATTAATTAAACAATTAATAAATTAATCATATACTTTATTTAGGATTATTTATTCTAAAGTGGTTAGAATTAATTTATACTATGCTACCAATAAGACCAGGAAACTGAATGGGTCACAACAATAAAGGTTTGAATGCTCAATATATATTATTTGATAATATTATGGAGTTAATTAAGAGAAAAAATATATATTTATAGGTGAATTGTAAGTTTGTTATAATTCATGGGACTCAGTTGCAATTATACAAACTTTAAGGGCCTAATTATAGATATTAGATCTTGGGGAACTTAATTATAATTAACAAAAATTTTAAAAACTATAAATATAGGAATCGTTCCCTATTATAGAGAGGATTCTGAGAAATCGTTTTTCTTCATCCCTATTCTTCTCCAATTAAAACCTAGCCGCTCCTCTTCTACTAGCATAGTTTTGAGTGGGTTTTGTGAGCAGTTCAATCTTGTGTGGATTACTGGTAGAGACAATCCTACTCTTTGATTGTAGCGGTGCGTTTGGATGATCAAAACAAAGGGAATTGGATCTTGAGTTGTTGATCAAATTTCTATTCGCAAGAAAAAATTTGTTTTTCTGCTACAGAAGGTAATCTCCATTTCCTTCCTCTATTCCCGTTTAATTGCAAACATGTTATTCTTGGACATGAATTTCATGGTTATTTCCATTATGTTCTTATTTGATAAGCATGATAAAATCCAACAGTGATATCAGAGCCTTCACGTTTGTGTTTTAATGGGTCTTTAATTGCTTTGAAATCGTTTCTGAGCATGTAACTGTATGATCATGGCTACTATATGTCTACTACTTTGTATGGTGTGTCTGGGTTTTCTGGTATGAAGAGTCTGGGCCATTGGAAATCGTCTGGGAAGTTGTTTCCGGCGGTGTCTGGTTTTCTACATAATGAATATTGCAAAATGGTTCTGTAAATGGTTCTGTAAATAACTTCCTGTTCTTCCTGCAATCAAGCTTTGATTCAAAAATTTGGATTGTTGTTTAAAGTGTGATGTAGATTATAGTTGGTTGTTAAAATTGATTAACAATGATGGATATCAAAATTGTTTTGACAAGTTTGAAAATCACTTTGCGATTCGTGAAAAAAAAAATGCAGAATCCGGGAAAAAAGATGAACAGTGGTTATATGCTTACTGTTGCTTAAAAATTTTGCTGAATTTCTACCTCCAGAGCATACCTGGTGCTGGGTAACTTCAACCCACCTAACGCCAGGTGCACTCTGTTCTTTCCCTATTTTATGTTCTAGTCCCAGCTGGCACGCGGCTTGCACTGTTTTACAAAAAAATAATAATAATAATAAATTTTTTTTATCTTTTATAACTTTGAGAATAAGTTCTAATAATGATTAGAATTTATTAAAACCCCATTACTTTGGATAAAAATATTTTCAAAAATTATATGTAGGACCCATAATTTTTTAAAATTTTGATTTCGGCCCAAAACTTTCTAAAATTCGATTTTGGACCCATGTTTCTCCAAAATACTGATTTTGAATATTTGTGCATTGGATGTTTTATGCTGTATTTTAAGCACATTTTATTGGCATGATGGATGGTTATGGACTAAGACCAAACTTATCTGTTCATGCATTTTTATTGCTTTGTTTTAATTAAATAGGGTATGCGCATCCTACCTTATCTCAAATTCTTGTGTAATTTTCTTCTTATCTAACTCCCCTCAAATGTAACTCGAAGTTTCTTCCTTTAGAAAATTATGTAATTAGTATATATAGGTTAGATTGAGGTAAAATTTTATTTACAAGATTTTGAATACGGCAATCAAAACGAAGCGAGATGGTAAGACATTCTACTTAAATCATGCATGAACACATAAGGTTGACCATATTAATTTTCTTGATGGCTAGAGAAAATTAATTTAGAGAGTCTATAACCAGGCCACGTATTTATTTAGTACCATGTTTATCAATTTATATTGCTTATTGATAAATTGTATGCATGCTAAACGATGAGACAACTAAAAGAAAGAAATCCCTCAAATAATATTAAATCTAATGCCTTCCATTAATATAGAAAGAACAAGAACTATTTTTCAAGATTAGGTTGTTGGACATACTCAAGCCTACTTGACATTAAGTATGTTCAAGGTATGGAATTTAATTCATGATTAATGGGTTGTGTTTAACCAATTTCTTTATCCCCATTGAGCTAACCCAAGCATAAAGAATATTAGAGGCAATGTTGGGATAGTATTAAATACTTTAATGATTAAAAGATGTTAATCACCCAATCATACAGTAGTTACATTTGATGTAATTGGTATTGGATATCTACCACTGAACTTAAGAGTGGCTTGTTGAGCTAACCTAAGGTCATTCTTAAGAAATTTAGATAGTGATCCACTTGGAAAGCTCCCAACGGGCTTTTCCGAGTCAATAGCGGAGGTATTGATTTGAGTAAAATAGTGAAATAAAAATGCACTTAATTAAAGACCTAATTACTTGCATATTATGAGTATATACATGTTCTAATTATTCTATCTTTACATCTAGGTTACTTACATCATGTCGACAAATCTAAACCTACGTCGCATCTTGGAAACAAATAAGCTCACTGAATCAAACTATTTGGATTGATATAAAAACTTGAGAATCATTCTGTCGGAAAAGTTGCTCTATGTGCTAGATGCTCCTATTCCGCTACCTCCAGCCTAAGATGTTCCTGTTGATGAGCATGCTATTCACAAGAAACACAAGGAGGACAGTGACACTGCATCATGTATTATGCTGGCGTCAATGACCCCTAACTTACAAAAACAGCATGAGCATATGGATGCTCAAACTATTATCTTCCATCTTAAAAAGTTGTTTGATAAACAAGCTAAAACTGAGAAATATGAGATTTCTAAGCAACGGTTCCATTCTAAGATAGTTGAGGGTGCTTTAGTGGCCACTCATGGGATACAGATGTTGGGCTATATTAAAAAGCTTGGGTCTCTTGGTTTTGTAATTGATCACGATTTAAGTGTTAACTTAGTTCTACAATCATTACCTAATAGTTTTTCACAATTTGTGATTAACTACCACATGAACAATGTTGAGACCACCATACCTGAGCTTATCAATCTGTTTAAGACTGTTGAATTATCCATGAAGAATGATGATAAGGTGATCTTGCTAGTAAGTTCTTCATCTTCTAAGAAGAAAGTTCCTAAGAAGAAAAAGGAAAATCATACCAAGCCCAAAGATGGCATGAAGAAGAAAGAAGCAGCCACTAAAGGCCCATATCATCATTATGGCAAGATGGGCTATTGAAGTCACAACTGCAAAGCCTACTTGGTGACCGTGAAGGAAAAGAAGGAGAAGAAGAAGCTTGCATGCACTTCTACTTCTACTCCTGGTATGTTTATGATTGAGATTAATACTGCCTTTAATAATGAGATATGGGTATTGGATACCGGTTGTGGATCTCATTTATGCAATAATTTGCAGGGACTAAAGGGCAGTAGAAGGCTGGAAAATGGCGATGTGGACCTACGAGCTGCAAATGGAGCAAATGTTGCTACACTAGGTGTGGGGACTTATTATTTTAATCTACCTTCTAGATTAGTTTTAGAACTTCAAAACTGCTATTTTGTACTAATTTTACTGAAAACATTACCTCAGTTACTTGTTTAGATTTATTTGGATTTCATTTAAATTTTAAGAATAAACGTTATTTTTTTTCATTAAATGATGTCTATTATGGTTCTGCAACTTTGTTAATGGTTTATATGTTCTAGACATGGATAATCCAATTCTCAATATAAATAAAAAGAAATAAAGAAAAGATAACTCAATCTCATCTTACTTATGGCATTATCATTTAGGCCATGTAAATGAAAAATGCATGTCTAAGTTATACAAGCTAGGTGACTTGGGGTCATTTGATTATGAATCATATGACATATGCGAATCTTATTTACTTAGTAAAATGGCTAAAACTCTATTTTCTAAAAAATGAGAAAGGGCTAAAGAGTTTTTAGAACTGATACATACAGATGTATATGGCCCAATGTCTAAACAAGCAAGAGGAGGTTATCACTAATTTATAACTTTCATTGATAACTATTCACAATATGGGTATTTGTATTTAATGAAATACAAGTATGAAACATTTGACAAGTTCAAAGACTTCAAGAATTAAGTAGAGAAACAACTTAGCAAAAGTATTAAAACTCTTAGATCCGGTCAAGAATGTGAATACTTAAGCCAAGAGTTTTTAAGTTATCTTAGAGAAAATGAGATATTATCTCAATAGACTCCACCATATACACCTCAACATAATGGTATATTTGAGAGAATGAATCGAACATTTCTAGACATGATATAGAACATGATGGCTTTTGCAGACTTACCAAAATCGTTTTGGGGATATGTACTGGAGACTACCGTTTATATATTAAATAAAGCTCCACAAAAAACAGTTGATACCACTCCTTATGAGTTGTTCTTTGGTCTGAGACCAAAGTTATCTCATTTTAGAATTTGGGGTTGCCTTGCTTTTGTTAAAAGGGCAATGTCAGACAAACTTAAAAGTAAGTCTGACAAATATTTGTTTCTTGGATATCCAAAAGAATCTTTCGGATATTACTTCTATCTTCCTTCTGAAAATAAAGTTTTTATTTTGAAACATGTTGTCTTCTTAGAAAATGAGCACATATTTAAAGGAGATAGTGGGAGCAAGCTTGAACTTAGTGAAGTTCAATAAGAACAAACAAATATTAATCAACCGTCTGAGCCCATACCTATTGATGAACCTTCTAACACACAAGAGCCTCGTAGGTTGAGTAGGATACGAATGGTGCCTGAGAGATATGGATTTCTCATTAGTGACCACAATGAAATATTGCTTATAAAAAAAGACAAGTATACTACTTACAAAGACATTTTGAATAGTTCAGAATCTGACAAATGGCTTGAAGTCATGAAGTTAGAAATGGATTCCATGTATGACAACTAAGTATGGACTTTAGTTGATCCACCCGAAGGAATCAAGCCTATAGGATGCAAATAGGTTTTCAAGAGGAAAACTGATATGGATGGTAATGTGGTTACTTATAAGGCACGTCTAGTTGCAAAAGATTATCAACAACAATAAGGTATTAACTATGACAAAACTTTTTCACCAATCACTATGCTAAAATCCGTAAGAATACTCCTAGCACTTGCCACTCATTACAACTATGAGGTTTGGCAAATAGATGCGAAAATAGCTTTCTTTAATAGAAACCTCATCGAATAAGTGTATATGACACAACTTGAAGGTTTCACATCCAAAGATGTCACAAAAGTATGCAAGTTGCAAAGGTCCATTTATGGACTTAAGTAAGCATCAAAGAGTTGGAACATCTGTTTTGATGAGACAATTAAAAAATTTAGTTTCATTCAAAATATAGATGAACCTTATGTGTATAAGAAGGTTAATGGGAGTGCAGTTGTTTTCTTATTGCTTTATGTAGATGACATATTGCTAAAAGGAAATGATATTTCTGTTTTTCAATCTGTAAAGATTTGGTTATCCAAGATATTCTCCATGAAAGACCTTGAAAAAGTAACCTAATTCTAGGAATAAGGATCTATAAAGATAGATCAAAGAGGTTACTAGGTCTTTCACAATCTACATACATAGATAAAGTGCTAAAGAAGTTCAACATGGATCAATCCAAATGAGGATTCTTACCTATGGTACATGGAGTAAGCCTTTCAAAGTCGATATCTCCAAAGATACAAGTTGAAAGGGAACATATAAGTAGAATTTCATATGTTTTAGCAATTGGGTCTATCATGTATTCTATAATATGTACTAGGCCCGATGTATCATGTACTCTTAGCTTGATAAGAAGATACCAATCTAACCCTGAAAAGAGTCATTGGGTGGCTATAAAGAATATCCTCAAATACTTATGAAGGACTAGGGATGTATTCTTGGTATATGGAGATGGTGCTTCGTAAGTAAAAGGGTATATTAATGTCAACTTTCAATCCAATAAAGATAACTACAAATCATAAACTGACTACGTGTTCATGTTAGATGGTGGGGCAGTAAGTTGGAGAAGTTTCAAACAAGAAACTATTGTCGATTCGACAACTGAAGCAGAGTACATAGCTGCTTTCAAAGCAGCCAAAAAGTAGTGTGGATCAAGAACTTCGTCACGAAACTTGGAGTGGTGCCTAGCAATGTAGATCTGATACTTTTGTATTATGACAACAATAGTGCCATTGCACAAGCAAAGGAACTACGGTCTTATCAATGATCCAAACATGTACTTAGACACTATCATCTGATTATAGAAATTATAGATAGGCGAGATATAAAGATAGAGAGAATTCCCAGGGATCAGAACATAGCTGATCCACTCACTAAAGCACTTTCCTAAAAGAAACATGATAAACATCTTGAGTCATTCGGTATTTGATATATGAATGATTAGCTCTAGTGCAAGTGGGAGATTGTTAGTGTTGTGTCCTAGAGGCAATCACTTGTACCATGTATATTGCATAATAATTAATAAAAGCGGCATTATTTATCTTTCAGTTTAATTGTCATATCTTAATATGCGTATAAACTGTTTGATAAAGTCTTTAGTACAACAGAATGTTAAAAAAATAATGATAGAGATCATGATGTGAGATTTCTACTACACTATGTAGTGTTTTTACTTGAATAATCCCAAATCATAATATTAATGAGATGGGACATTATTAATACGTCAAGGCTAGCACATGTTATATCCCTTGATTGGATCAAGTGGTGATTCTCATAACCGTGAGTATTGTGATACTAGGATTAGTATGGAGATGCTTGTTATATGAGTAAGTTCATTAGATGACCTAGCTATGAGATAATCACTTAGATAGCTTTTAAGTGTCAATGATAGAATCTTATTATAGCAAGTGTGCAAGTATCCTTAGACTTGAGATCTCCAAAATATTTTGTTTATCGAGCGTTGTACTTTGATTCTAATCTTTAGAGTCTTATAAGGACTGCCTAAGGGATGGACATTGGGTACAATGTAAAGTAAACAAAAGTAGTTGAGAGGGTCAATAAAGGATTCACCACTCGTAATAGTAGGAGAGTATATCTCAATGCCAGTTGTAGAAATTATTACTCATGAAATCCTTGACCAAGGCAACTATATGTTGAAAATAATTTCAAATTGATACACATATCGAGTAATGGATTTCTTGAACAAGTACCAAAATTAATAATATTCTGAAGGGAGTTAGCACTAATTTCATACTCTAGACCGAATGAGATAGTATTATGAAAGGAGTTTATTGCACTGGTTATTTACTATTGAAAAGTTCATGTCAAGTCACTTAACTTTCTGGACTTTTGGATGATCAAGAGTCATTGCTAGATGTTGCTCTAGATCTACTAAATATGAATTTATTAATTAAAAAATTAATAATTTAATCCTATACTTTATTTAGGATTATTAATTCTAAAGTTGTTAGAATTAATTCATATTACGCTACAATAAGACCAGGAAACCTAATGGGTCACAACAATAAATGTTTGAATGCTCAATATATATTATTTGATAATATTATAGGGTTAATTAAGAGAAAAAAATATATTTATAGGTGAATTATACGTTTGTTATAATTCATGGAATTTGGTTGCAATTATATAAATATCAAGGGCCCAATTATAGACATTGTATCTTACAGGACTTAATTGTAATTAACACAAATTTTAAAAACTATAAATATAGGAATCGTTCCCTGTTATAAAGAAGATTCTAAGAAATCGTTTTTCTTCATCCCTATTCTACTCTAATTAAAACCTAGTCGCTCCTCTTCTACTAGCATAGTTTTGAGTGGGTTTTGTGAGCAATTCAACCTTGTGTGGATTACTTCTAGAGATAATCCTACTATTGGATTGTAGTGGTGCATTTGGATGATCAAAATAGAGGGAATTGGTTCTTGGGTTGCTAATCAAATTTCTATCCACAAGAAAATTTTTATTTTTCTGTTACAGAAGGTAATCTCCATTTCCTTCCTCTATTCATGTTTTAATTGCAAACACGTAATCCTTGGGCATGGATTTCATGGTTATTTCTGCTACGTTCTTATTTGATAAGTATAATGAAATCCAACACACTACACTAAGAAACCTATCATGTTCTTACATAGGAAAGAGTCACAAGTTTATCAAGGAAATAGAAAAAGAGAAAGGCTATGCAACAAAGAGAATTCTCCCATTAAATACCTAAAAAATGAATACCCCTTAGATTTATAAATCTCAATTCTAGATATCGGTGTTAGTCAAAAATCAATCACAACTCTCTCAAGTTTTGAGATTCCTAAACCCCTAAGTCGATTAATCAGTATTTCTACCTAATCAACCACACCCAATGAGGCATTAAACAATTTTCACAATATCAAATAATATGAAAGCCACAAAATCTCTATCTCTAGGCAATTTTACGAACCCATTGATTATTAGCCCTAATCCATTGTCAGTGTTGTGCCCTAGAGGCAACCACTTGTACATTATATATCACAAATTTTATTTTAATAAAAGGCATTATTTATCTTACAAATTCTTTTGTTTACTTTAAGTAATATAACTGTTCGATAAAGTCCCTAGTACAAGACTGTGTTAAAGAATCATGATAGAGATCATGATATGAGATTCCTACTACACTGGATAGTGTTATTACTTAAATAGTCCCTAGTCATAGTATTAATGAGATAGGACATCATTAATGCGTTCAGACTAGCATGTGTTAAACTTCTTGATTTGATCAGGAGGTGGTTCTCATAACCGTGAGTATTGAAATACTTAAAGTTAACACATGGATGCTTGTTAATGGAACAAGTTCATTAGATGACCTAGCTTTGAGATAATTACGTGAATAACTATTTAGTGTCAGTGTTATAATCTCAATATAGCAAACATGCAAGTATCCTTAGACTTGAGATCTCCAAGGTACTTTATTTGCTGAGCTTTGTACTTTGATTCCAATCTCCGGAGCTCGATCGAGGGCCGCCTATGGGATGGATATTGGGTACATTGTGAGGTAAACGAAAGTAGTTGAGAGGGTCAATAAAGGATTCACCACTCCTAATAGTAGGGGCGAATATCTTACGGCCACTTGTAGGAATTACTACTCGAGAAGTCCTTGGCCAAGGGAATTGTGTATTAGAAATAGTTTCAATTGATACACATCTAGAGTAGTGGGTTCCTGGTACAAATACTATTGTATTAGGGCCAAAATTAATTTTGGAGAGAGTTGGCACTAATTCCGTATTCCAAACCGAATGAGATATTGTATGGTGAAAGGAGTTAATTGCACTGAAGTTTGTTATTGAAAGGTTCATGTCAAGCCACTTGACTTCCTGGACTCTTAGATGGTCATGATGTATTGCTAGATACTGCTCATGATATGGGAATATGGGTTTATTAATTGATGAATTAATAAACCAATCCTAATTAGAATTAATAGGATTAATTCTAATTAATTATAGATTATTAATCTCAAAGACGTTTGGATTAATTCATGTTCGCTACCAATTGATTGGGAAACCTAATAGGTCATTCACAATAGAGGATTATATACTCAAGATGTTATTTGATAACATAGTGGGGTTGATTGAGAGAAAGCGAAGTTGTAGTGGACAAATTATAATTAGTTATAATTTGTGGTCCAAGTTGTAATTGTAAGAATTTGATGTTTCCAATTACAATTAGAGAATTCTAATAGGATTAGAATTGTCAATTTTAGCAGGATTTTTCGTGTGATATAATGGATACACACAAAATCCTAGCTTAAGGTGATTGTCACGCTACACAACTAAGACACACGATCTTCTCTCTCTCTCTCTCTTGTTTTGCTGAAAACGAAAGCAGCCCTAGCCGACTTAGTGTTTCTGCTAGCATAGAAAACTTTGTGCTTGAGTATTCCTCTATGTGGATTACTGTTAGAGATAATCACACACCATGATTATAGTGGTTAGACGTCCAACTCTCGCGGAGTTTGCACAAGAGGATTTCTGGATCGCGCCTCGACTTGAAGAAGATCAATTTTGTTCTTCGGATGATCAAACAAAGGTAAAAAGTTGTTACCTTTATTATCATTATGTCTTGTTTTCCACACATAGACGGGTCCTGGGATGATATCTCATTTTATTTTTCGTTGTGTCGTATAGAATACGAGCCTGAGATACCCACAATCCACAACCTCCCTTTCAAATTAATTGAAGATGGAAAATATTAAATTAATCAAGTGAATGTTCAAACTTTAACTCTATCTCTCAAAATCATTAAGCTAGAACAAATAATTAAAGAAAATCAATTAAACCCCAACCCAACCAAAATAATACAATAAGAATAAATAACCAAATACCATAGAATAGAAATTATAGATCAAAGAAAAATATAGCAACTCAAAGCATAAAATAGGGTATAACCCTTCATTACAATTAAGAATAAAAGTTTAGCGTAATATTGACAACATAAGATTAACAAGAGAGGGAAAAAGACAACCCATAGACAAGCTCCTTCTTCTCTTCTTCTTGAGATCTTCTTTGCAACCTCTCTTTTTCCTCCTCAAATTCTAAGCAGCTTCTCTTCTTCTTGTGAAACCATGCTTCCTAGGGCTCTTTGAGAGAAAACTTAAGTCTAAGAACAAAGTGTTGTGAGGATCAAAAGGGTTTTTATAGGCAAAAATCTTGTGGATCTTCAAGGAAAGCCAAGGCAATGCGTGTTCTATGCTAGTGGGCAGCCTACTTCCCTTGGTCATCATGTTTTGGGGAAAGGGGCTGCCTAGGGAAGTGAGGGCTACCAAGTTAAAAAGAAAATGGCGTATGTGTTTCCTCCTAGGCGGCCTAGGGAAGTTTATATTCCCTGGGCAACCTTAAACTTCCCTAGGCCACTTTTATTCTCAGCAAATGACTTTGTTCTTTCCTCCTAGGTAGCCTAGGGAAGTTTATCTTCCCTGGGCCACCATTCTTCTTCTTTTGGCTGCCATTTCCCTATAGAATTCTTCTATTTTTGCTCTATTTTCCTTCCTTTTGATCCTTCTTCATCTCCTATTGGTGTTTTTTCATTTTCTAACAAAAATAAGATGAAAAGGGTGTGACGAGTAGTGATTTCAATAAGATTTTATTACAATTAAAGCACAATTACCATAGAAAATATGTATATAATGAACACTCATCATAGCCCCGACCAAGTCTGCTTCTATTGCCATTCCTATTTGAAGCCTTCTTATAAGCATGAGTCTCTAATTTTCAACATTGAAAGATTTTTTTTGAGATAAAGGTAGAGAAATTAAAGGTTACCGAAATTTTGTCTGTGATTGTTCATACAAGAATCATGTAATCAATTTTTTGGCAAGAAGTAAATCTTAAATCTGTCTTAGAAAGTAGGATGCTTCTTTACATGTTTAAAGTATAGTTCCAGAATAATTAATTTCATATGTATATATTAGTATTATTATTTTAAATCTTACAAAATTTAAAGTTTTTATCCTTAATATCACAAGAAAAATATGACCAGTAGAAGATGGATATCTTTCTAAAAGCTTGTTATGATTAGTTACATTTACGACTACAAGATTTTAAATTGCTAAATGTGTATAATTCTACAATATTTAAAATTTCTTATTTGAAATTCTAAGGAGAAAACATTACTAATAAAAATACATTATTATTATTATTATTATTTTATTTATTTATTTATTTATTTTTTTTTTTGCTTCATGTTTTGAATATGCTCGTACAATAGTAACATAGAGAAAAAAGATTTTAAAATATGTAAAATTGATGTCTTGTCTCTTGTAATTGAAAAAAAGAATGAGCTATTGATGAAAAATCATGAAATCTGACAAACCCATATTGAAAGACAAAAAAATATTTCTTTTACTTTAAGATGGGAGAAACAAATTTTAATACTATAAATAGTAGTACAAAACTAATCAAAGGCTTCAGAAAAGCTAACTTATTTCTACTTGGAAGAAAAAAATTATAATATGTAACACATTATTCTCCTCAAAAGGAATTTATTAAATATTTTAAATATATCCACTGAAATGGATATCATATTTAGACTTATGAATGAAAGAAATTATGAATATTTATGCATTAGTATTGTCTCAGAAAAGAAATATTTGTTGAAAAAACTATCATCCATTTCTTTTGACTGATATAGTAAAACCCCACCTAAACCTACCCTAGGGTTAGAGGGATGAATTGCATTTCATGGCATATTGCATGAGCATATATTTTCTAAAAGAAATTTATGAATTTTAAAATTATTTGTAAGTATTTTATATGAATTACATGTGCTTGGTGAGTGTTTATGGTAGTACCGATTTTATTTAGAGTTGAAAGATTTTAGGAATATTGTGTTATTATAAAAAAAAAAAAAAAAAGAGAAGAGAGAAGCTTAGGATTTAGGTGGGAAGAGAATTATTTTGGGAATAGGAAATAAGAATTAATGTGGTTATGTGGTTAGAGCTTAGTGATTAATTCTTAAGTACTTGAGCTCAAACCCCATCAAAACCAATAATCGTTTGATTTTTAATTCTCCGAACTAATATTTGAATTATTCTCTTACATTCCATGAATCTAGGAATGTTATCTTGAGAGAACACTATGGAAATCTTCTAGCCATGTAATTTTGTCTTAAAGTAAAAGTAGTGGAATTTAGCTTCCCATTATCTTGTAATTTATGACTTAACAAGTTCAAATTTGAAATTTATTTATTTTTGAATTCTTTTATTTTCTTTTGTTCTATCTTGAACTTCTAGAGCTTTGTTTTTTGAAAACTTCAACACACCTAGAACAACTTGGCCTAATTCTAGGAAAAAGTTAGGGAGAGAAGTTTCAAAACATTTCCATGATAATGAATTAGAAAATTTCTGGTTTTTTTTCAAGACTAAACTTTCTACTTCAAACCCCATAAAAACTTAGAGCAACTAATTCTTGGTCTAGAGGAAAAGCTGGAAATTTTCCCAGTACATACCTTTAAATTTTCAGTCATTACATATCTCATGAAGTGACCAAAAAATTCCAGCTAACTTTGGGAGCCTTCAAGCAAGTTTGTTTCCTTGAATGAATGCAAAAGCTCAAAAATATCTTCACCATTTCAACTATCATATCAAAGGATCAAATTAGCAAGAATCAATGTCCAGCTTTATTCAACACCAATCCACAATTGTAGTACAATATTCCTCTTCATTTAGCTATGAAACTCTTAAGCATTCAACATCAAGAATCATCTTTGTCATTAGCTCTTGTTCTTCACCATTATAGTTGGCTGAAACACCATGGAAGAACCTCAAAATACTCCTACATTGTAGCTACAAAATCCATTCAAAAAAAGTTTGAATTCTTGCTCAACAACCTCTCAAAATTTCTCTATTCATTTAAGCTTGGTAACCAGAATTTTTCCAACCTTGATAGCTATATGCAATCAGCTTTTTCTTTTTCTCCTTTACCTTCATATTTTTGGCCCCTTCATTAGCAAAGCTGAACAGTTCTTCTTCTTCCTCCAGCATAGCAACCGAAACTCCATTAGAACACCTCAGAACACTCCTAGCTTTCCTCCATTCAAATTGATTTGAATTTGAAAATTAAAAACCTTGATTTACTCCTTCAAACACTCAACAATTCAGCTAACAATCCTTTCAAAACAACCAGAATTTTCAGCTTACTACTCTAGATGTTTCAGCCAGTCTAGCTTAGAGCATTCTTCATTTCTCTTCTACATCCTAGGCAGCCAAAAGAACCACCATTAAAGTGCTGAAAAACCTTCACCATTCAGTCACCATTAGCAAACATTTTACCTCAAAAAATCTCCACTATTCACTTAACCATTTTTCAAAATTCAAAACTCAAAACAACTCCTAGAAACTCTCTTCACCTAGCTAAACCAAAACACTACTCCATACTGGAGCATTCGGTCACTTCAATCCAAGAACACTCACTCACTTCTCTAATCTACTCTCTTGTTCTCCCATGAATACCAAAAACACCAAGAACACACACTACCTTTTTTCAACTTTCAATCACTTCTAGACAAACCCCACTTCACCCTAAAATCTCCAAATCATCTAGGATACACTCTACCCTCTCCTATAACACACTCTATAACATCAAATCAACCAAAGACCTTTCTCTCCAAAGATCAAAGCAAGCTTCTCTTCTCATGGTTTAGGAAGAATAAAAAGGTAATCTAAATTTAATTCTTCATTTTATTTTCTCTTTCTTCTCCTTTTCTTTTTCTTATCTTTCTCCTCATTCTTCTCTTGATCGAATCCATGGTGGTCCTGGTTGAATCTTCCTCAAACTGGTGGCATCTCCAAGGTGTTCCATTGAGGTAATTAAGATCCCTAGATTAGTAAAACAACCTCTTCAACTTAACTGATCATCAAACAAGTAAACCTAATCTAACATCTTGTTCTCTTTGAACTAAAGTATGTAGGGTGATGTGAGAATATAAGTATTGATATGATTTATGGTAATATTTGAGAACATGTCTTTGAAATATGGGGTTTCTATAGATGGAGGATAGGAGATATTATGTTACTATATATGTTGCAAATATCTTAAAATATAATAATTGTTGTGGGTATGACATGATAAAATTGTGGATTTGTTGTGGTATCATCACTATGTTATATGAGAGATATAAGATGGAATGATATGCGTATGTCATTAATGCCAAGAATGATGTAGTTTGAGATTATTATTGTTATTGTTATTTTAAAAACTATTAATATTATTATCATTGGTTGTTATTACTTTTGGGGATACTATTGTTATTGTTGTTGATGTTATTATTATTATTATTATTATTATTATTATTATTATTATTATTATTATTATTATTATTATTATTATTATTATTATTATTATTATTATTATTATTATTATTATTATTATTATTATTATTATTATTATTATTATTATTATTATTATTATTATTACTACTTTTTATCATTACTACTATTAATATTATTACTATCACTAATTGATGAGGACTCATCACATACAACTTTTTATGTACTTTCGTGTTTTAATTGTAGTAAACCCTTGTTTAATTCACTACTCACCACACCATTTACATCTTGTTTTGTAGGAAATAAAGAAAATAAGAATTAGAGATGAAAATGAAGAAAAAGAAGAAGAATGGAGCAAAAATGGAAGAGAAATGAAGAAGCACACAAAAGTAAGAAATAAAGGCAGCTTTTTTTGTATTTGTCCAGAAAAGTGGCAGCTAAAGGAAGTACTTCCCTAGGCCGCCTACTTATATATATATATATATATATGTATGTATGTATATGCCCAGGGAAGCTTAAGTTCTGTTGGCCGCCTAGCACATTTTTTGGTTTGTTTGTGTCCAGAAAGGTGGTGGCCAAAGGAAGTCAAACTCCTCTAAGCCTCCTACGCTATTGTGTATGTGTACATATATGTTTTAGGTGGCAGCCAAGGGAAGTGAAATTTACCTAGGCCACCTAGTGTGTAAATATATATGTGTTTAGGAGTTAGCAGCTAAGGGAAAGTTCACTTGGCCTCCTAGTGTATTGTATATATGTTGTGTGTGTTGTAAATGGCAGCCTACTTCCCTAGGCCACCTGGTGTTGTATATATGTATGTGTGTGTAATAAGTTGGCGGCATAGGAAGAATAAGTTCCCTAGGCCGCCTACCCATTTCCCTTGGCACACTAGGATAGAAGCTAGGTGGCCTAGGGAACTGGCAGCCCCTGGGCTGCCCACTTGTCCCAGAACTCGCGATTTCGTGCATTTTAGCGAGTTTTTTTTTTCTTCACTTTTCTCTATAAATACCCCATTATAAACCCTAAATCAACATCCTTGGTAGGCTAACCACCAAGAGATCCATTAGGGAGCTCAAAAGATCCTTCAAGGAAGGGAAGACTATTAGGGATATGCCCTAAAGTCAATTTGTACTTATACTATTGTCATTATGTATTATGTAATAATACGAGGCATTTCTTTCCATGAATAGTACATTTTGTTTTGTGGTCATCAAGTACTTGACTTGATAGTAAAACCCTACAATGAATACAATGACTATTCATAATCGATTATTTTAATGAAACAATAATAAATTAATATTAGTATGTTTGTGACTTGATGGCTATGCTTTATTGGTCATGGATATATGTGATATCAAGTCAAAACACAAATAAATATTAGAGAACATTGTATTGGACATGACCCACTGTGAGAGTATTTCATGGAACATATCATAAGTACCTTCTAGCCATAATGATATTAAAAGTCATTCGACCTAAATTCATCATAGTTTCCTACTTGATAAATTCTATATTTTGACGTTGTCTAAAGTTGTTTTTAACCAAATAATAAATTAGACTACTATTGGATATAGAATAAATCAATGAGAGGAATATAATCGATAGTGAAGGAATTTGTCCCTCTCAATTATGGGAGAGATATCCATGGGCCCCTTCATAAGTTAGACCGTTAAAATGCATGGTCGTGCTCAAATATATCAACCTAAGATATTCATATCATTTGTTTGAACAGCCTACTATAAAATTAAGAAATAATTGATTAAGCTTAATAAGGATGACATGCTACATGCCTTATGCTTAATCTGGATATCATGTGATAAAATGACTAAATATAAAATTATGGTTTGGTTCAAAGAGATCATTGATCTTCATTTAACCTAGATAGTTATAATATTTTTCTAGAAATCGCTTATAACTTGTGGGCCATTTAAATGTGATTTGGGCACACTGCCAGTGTTAAATGAACCTAAAGGGTCACACAATAAGCGAACTTGTTAAGTTATTTTTCTGGTAACAAGATTCGATGAAATTAGAAATATGTCTAAGTTAATCGAACCTAGAACATTTACCAGATACAATGAATCTGGAAATATGTCCACATTCGATGTATCTGAATGATGTCCAGGTTATAAGAATCTGACTCGGTAAATTAATTAGTTAAATTACTGAGATAATGGTAAAATCTTATCATATCAGTTTTAATTTAATTTAAATTTAAATTTAAATATGATAAGATATTATCAGAGTTGGACTCTAAGAGATTCGAAGGAATTTTTAAGAAAACCCTAGCCGTATTCTCAAGAGAGCCATTCAGTTAAAAAATATTTGTGCCTCCATTCACCAGAAAAACAAGCCTCTCAAACCCTAGGCACTAGCACTCTCGAGGTAATGAGTTAGTTCACTGTGTGTATCTGATAGAGAACGTTTGCACACTGCAGCATCTAGTGATCATTCGGGTTGTACGTACGACAGCACAATCAGAATCGAAAGATCTCAATTACGTCGATCTCGATTATGCCGAACAGAGGTAATTCTGTAAACCTTTAGATCTTCTTAATCGTTTCCTTAGGTTCTTGTAAGGGATTTGTGGATATTTTTCGCGTTTAGGAGTCCACGAATCCTAATAGTGGTATCAGAGCAACTTGCTAAATGATTAGGTTGATTCATCTGTGTTAATTGTATTGTTGAATATATGTATGATATATGTGAATTTAAATGGTGTATATCAGCATGTTCACATAATTATAATTTTTAGAATACTTAGCATGCAGATTGCTTGAATTAGATTTAATCTATGCATCTTAGTTGTTTGAACAGAGACCAGATGATTTACAGATTTTCTATAAATTGGTCTGTTTTAATATGACATCGTAAGCATGATATCTATCATTCTTTGTTGCAAATTGTTTGTATTAATCTGCCATGATAACCTGTTATCTGTACCAATATGGTTAAAAGGGAACACAGATTGTCTATAACATGAAAATTCACAGCGATGATTACTAAGGGGTCCGAACGTTAATCTGATTAATATTCGAAAATCGGAAGGCGAAATCTCATTCAATGAGAGAAGGAAAAATCGTTTTTCCTTCCGGGGGCACTACCCTCTTAACCCCTACCCACTGACCGGCCAGCGGGATCTCTGCCGGGGGCACTGCCCCTTAAAACCCCGACTAACTATTCGTTGTGTGTTATTCATTAGTGTTTTTTATTGTAGTTATGGATTATTTTGAATAGTGCATAGCATGGCCCGTTTTACCCCAATGTGATTAGCAGGTTACATTCTGGTTGTTTTAAGGTGTAATTTTTAAATACGGCCTACGTGTCGTTTTTCATTATTGTAAAATTGTATTGTTTTCCTAGAATATGAATTATTTTAATTTTACTATCCAATGTAAAAGAAGACGGTGGCCTATATTTACAACCAAGAAAGAGTATGCTCAAGGCATTAGAGAATGCTCAAGGAGCTCATATACCTAGATTGACCTCCTTGATCTTTACTTTGCTCGTGATGATCAACATAAATTATGGTCCATGCTATGTCACTTTTATTTATGTCTTGCATGCATATTTGATATGTTTATTTCATGCTTATTACAATCAAATTTTTATTTTAAAAAAAAATTAAGTGTTAAATACCTTCCAAAATCAAACACTTGTTATTACTTAGATCATCATATGGTCATTCCTATCAAAGTAGGATGATTTTGATTATCTAAGTGAGACAAGATGAAAAATAATTTTCCATATGTTTGATATAGTTTGACTTAACTGAGCTATCAAAATAGTTTTGGGCCTAGGGCATTATTTAAGATTTTAGCCGGGATATTTGATACCTATCTTATTTAAAATTTAAGTTTTATTTAATTATAAGATTAATGCCAAAGCTTACTTATGATTAAAATAAAATATTTAATAAATTTTTTTTTTTATCTACTAAGAAACATCAAAATGTTGAAGTTTCAAAAGTTTAAATACTTTTAGTGGGAGTTTTTCATTAAAGCCTCAAAATTAATTACTTTGCATATTTTGTATGTATATAATGGCAACAAACAGTTGGAATAACTCATTGCGATCTATGCTCGAGAAAGAAAAGCTTAGTGGGACTAACTTTCTTGATTGGGCACGCAACTTAAGAATCATTCTTAAGCAAGAAAAAAAGTTCTATATTCTTGAAAATCCTATTCCCCCTGCTCCTACAAATATCGCCCTAAAAGATGAAAAAGATGCTTATAGTAAGCATAAAGATGACTCAAACGATGTTACTTGCCTCATGCTACCAACCATGAACTCTGAACTTCAAAAACAGTTTGAAGAAGCAGAGGCATATGACACTCAAGGAAATGTTCCAAAAGCAAGCACGACAAGAGAGATTTGAAACTCATAAGGCGTTAAATGCATGCAAGATGGTTTTTGGCACCTTGGTAAGTGCTCATGTCCTTAAAATGAAGGGCCATCTTGATCATCTTGAAAAGCTTGGTGCTCCTGTTAATCATGACATGGCCACAGATTTGATCTTGGGCTCATTACCTCCTGAATATAAAGTTTTTCATGAATTTTAACATGCATAATATGGAGAAATCCATTACTGAATTGTATGGGATGCTGAAACAAGCTGAATTGAACATTAAGAAGAATACTCCTAGTGGTCTAATGGTTCAAAAATGGAAAGGAAAAAGGAACAACCAAAAGGGCAAAGTCATGGCCAGTAAGGGCAAGGACAAGGCTAAGTCCAAGTTCAAGCCTAAACCTAAGGCCAAGACACCAAAGGAGGGAGCTTGCCACCATTGTGGAGAACAAGGACATTAGTTAAGAAATTGCAAGCTCTATTTGGAAGCAAAAAAGAAGAAGGCAGTGAGACTGCTGCTTCAGGTATTTATATTATAGAAATTAATTTATCTACTTCTGATTCATGAGTATTGGATACCGGTTGTGGATCTCACATTTGTGTAAATGTGCAGGGTCTAAAAAGAAGTAGAGCCTTGGCAAAAGGCGAGGTGGACCTACGAGTTGCGAATGGAGCAAAAGTTGCTGCAGTAGCTGTAGGAACTTTTGAATTAATTTTGCCCAGTGGGCTTGTTTTAGAATTGAATGATTGTTTTTATGTTCCTACTATGAGTAGGAATATTATTTCAGTTTCTTGTTAGATTTAGAATGTTTTGAATTTGTTATTAGGAATAACATTTGCTCTATTAATAAAAATGGCATTTTTTATGGAGATGCCTCATTATTAAATGGGTTGTATATTCTCAATCTTCGTGGATCTTCGAACAAGTCTATCTATAATATTAATACTAAGAGATTGAAATTCAATGGTTTAAATCAGACTTACTTCTGGCATTGTAGTTTGGACCATATAAATGAGAAATGCATAACAAGGCTTCATAATGATGGGCTTCTAAATTCATTTGATTTAGAATCTTACGAAACATGTGATTCTTGTTTATTAGGCAAAATGACTAAAGCACCTTTTAAGAGCAAAATGAAAGGGCAACTGACTTATTGGGCCTAATACATACTAATGTATGTGGACAATGAATACACATGCTAGAGGAGGATTTCAGTACTTCATTACATTTACAGATGATTTCAGCAGATATGGCTACCTGTATCTGATGAAACACAAATCTAAATCGTTCTAGAAATTCAAAGAATTTCAAAATGAAGTACAAAATCAACTTGGCAAAAGTATTAAAACACTTCGATCAAATTGAGGTGGTGAATACTTAAGTCGCGAGTTTGACGAGTATCTTAAAAATTGTAGATTTATCTCCCAATTAACTCCACCTAGAACACCTTAATAGAATGGTGTATCTGAACAAAGAAATCAGATTTTATTAAATATAGTTGATCAATGATGAGTCAAACTAATCTTCCAATCTCCTTTTGGGGTTATGCCCTAGAGACTGCTGCATTTATACCAAATCAAGTTCCATCTAAATCGGTTCAAAAAATGTCATATGAGATATGGACTGAGAGACAACCTGGTTTGTCATTTCTCAAGATTTGGGGTTGTGAAGTTTATGTATAGTATTTATTATCTGATAAACTTGCACCCAAATCAGATAAATGCATATTTATGGGGTATCCTAAAAAAACTAAAGGATATCAATTTTATCTCCCAAAAGAAAATAGAGTAATTGTTGCTCGAAATGGATTCTTTCTTGAAAAGGAATTTATTTCCAAAAGAATCAGTGGGAGTAAAATACATCTTGATAAGATTCAAGAGCCACAGTTAGTACCTAAACCAAATAATAAACCTCGATTAAATGGCTCACAAGTCCAAGATGAGCTTACTTCTATAGAACAAGGACCTCGAAGATCTGATAGGGTTTGTCAACAACCTGAGAGATATGGATTCCTCATCACTGACAATCACAATATGGAGCTTATGGTTATTGATGAGCCCACTTCCTATCAAGAAGCCATTATGAGTTCTGACTCTGGAAAATGGTTAGAAGCTATGAAGTCTGAGATGTAATCCATGTATGATAACCAAGTCTAAACTTTGGTTAATCCACCTAAAGGTTCAAAAACCATTAGGTGTAAATGGGTTTTCAAAAGGAAAACAGACATGGAGGGAAATGTGCATACTTACAAAGCACGACTGGTAACAAAAGGTTATAGACAAACTCATGGTATAGACTATGATGAAACTTTTTCACCAATTGTAATGCTTAAATCTATTAGAATTCTTCTTACCATAGCAACATATTATGATTACGAGATTTGGCAAATGGATGTCAAAACCACATTCCTTAATGGAAACTTACTCGAGAATGTGTACATGACACAACTTGAGGGTTTTGATGATCCTTTGAATTCTAATAAAGTGTGCAAGCTTCAAAGATCCATTTATGGATTGAAGCAAGCATCTTGAAGTTGGAATATTCATTTTGATAAAACAATTAAAGAATTTAACTTTATCAAAAATGAATATGAGCCTTGTGTCTATAAAAAAACCAGTGGGAATGCAATAGTCTTTTTGGTACTTTATGTTGATGACATCTTACTCATCAGAAAAGATATCCCAACTCTACAAAGTGTAAAGACATGGTTGGGAAATTGTTTCTCAATGAAAGACTTAGGTGAAGTTGCCTATATTCTAGGTGTAAGGATCTATAGAGATAGATCTAGAAAGCTAATTGGACTAAGTCAAAATGTATACGTTAACAAGGTACTGAAAAGGTTTAGTATGCAAGACTCTAAGAGAGGATTCTTGCTAATGTCACATGGTATTAAGCTCAGCAAAACTCAAAGTCCTTCTATGAATGATGAAAAAGAGCTCATGAACAAGATACCATATGCTTCCGCTATAGGGTCTATCATGTGAAACCCCAGTCAAAACCAACCTTAGAGTAAGGGGGTTGGGATGCATAGCATATTTATTTGCATGTTTAAATATATTTTTGTATGATTTTATGTGCTTTGGATTTGTGTTTTATAGTCCAGAGGGCTTGATTATGATTATTGAGTGAGAATGGCAAAATGGTAATTTTTGCTTGAGGTGAAAATATGGAGATAGCTTGGGAATTAGATAGGAAAAGCATTTTAGAGAGGAAATAAGAACAAGAGTTGTTGTGGTGTAGTGGTTAGAGCTTTGGAAATTAATTCTTGAGGTCTTGGGTTCAAATTCCATTATAGGAGCTTTAGCTTGGTTAAATTTTATTTTTGCTTGGGAAGTATCATTTTCGGCCTTAGTGGTGGTTGGAGTAGGGTAGAGATGTTGTCCTATGAGAGACATGATAGGAGTCTTCAAATCCTACTCTTTTTCTCTACAAAAAATTCCTAAAAGGAATTCATTTCCTCTTGATCCTTAATTTTTCCTATTTCTCAATTCATTAGTTTGTTCATTTTGTTCAAGCCAATTTTATTCTAGAAAAATTCTAGCAATGTGTTGTGGCTTTGAAGGTTTGAAATGTCTTAGTAAAGGACATCATATGGATCGAAACAATGGAAGAGGGGGAAAGATTTCAAGTGAATTAAATTCCTTAGTGAACTTTCTAAAAATTCACTCTAGCTAGTTCATCTTCTTTCTTGGAATGAGCTGAAATTTTCCAGCTTATTATGCCTTCAAAGTGTCGAGTTTTTTAGCTAATATTCCCTCCCAAATGTTGCCAAAAAAATGGTCTTTAGGATCAATTTGCAATCTGAATTTCTTGGCCATTTTCGGACTGCTCAAAGCTGGAGCAAAAACAGGAAAAATTCCTATACAAATCGCCACTTTGAAAGTCCAAAACCTAGCTGTTTTCTTCCAGATTTTGTTCAGCACCTTGGCCATGTTTTTCCTCCATGAAGAAGGCTAGAAACCAGCCTTGAAAGCCCCTAAAATTCCCCTTCAAACTCTCTGCAAGATGGCTGGAAATGGCAGCCAAAAATTTGTCCAGAAAATTCTGCCCAGCGAAAATTCTGTGCAGGAAAATTTTCCAGCTTTGTTCCCTATTTCTCTTCCAGCCGAAACACCAACCTTATTCTGCATAAACCTTCCTTAAACCTTCAGTAACAGAGCTCCATTGTTCCCCTTAAGCTTCTGCATGAAACTCAGCAATGGCTGTCCGAAAATCTCTCCAACAAATCCCTACAATTATGCTTGATTGATTACCAAAATTCCAGCCACCATAGTTTAGCAACTTTCCATAAAATATATCTCAAACAACCAGACCTTCTCTTCACCATTATACTCCATGATTTCGGCCACCCTAAGCCTCCTTCAACCAGCTCTCATTCAGCCAAAACACTGCCAGAAATTCGTCCATGGCAGACTTCCAAAAGCTCTTCCATAATTAAAGAGATTCTTGTGATATCTAGTTTCCAAATTTGCTTCCCAAAAATATTCTTCAAGGATTGTAACAACTAGCCTTTCCTTTTCCCTTCCAAATCAGAGAATCAACATCCTAAACCCTACAGAAACTCGGCCAGCCCTAGTTCTCACAGAATTTCGGCAGCTGCAAATCAATTCTCTCAAATTCCTTCAACCTTCAAGAACACACACACTACACCAAGAACACCTACTTCTTCCTTTCACCTAATACCCCTCCAGACCACTTCAAACCTTCTCTAAAATCTCCAGATTTGACCTACTCACTGCCGTGAGTCCATCAACACCATTCTTAACATCAAACTCCACAAATCAACTCGCTACTTCGGATCAAAACCAGAAAATTCTGTGAAAGTTCAAGAACACCTTCAAGGTAAAGTTTGTTTTAATAACTTCATCTTCTCCAATCTTGATCTCTAGTGAGAACATATGTGAATAAACATGCTAATGGTCTCTCTCTCTCTCTCTCTCTCTCTCTCTCTCTCTCGGCCGAACCTCCCGTCTCTTGGCCGGATGGCTTCTCCGCTCATGATCATGTTTTCGCCATCTCCCTTGGACAAAGTTAGACATCTAGAAGTTGAGATCCATTCTAAACTCCTTCAAGGCATTCATCAACCAAGTAAGTGCCTTCCATCTTTCTTTTAAATCCTAGATTCATGTCTTTAGGGTGATGTTGTTAGAAGGTGGATGGAGATAGGATTTGTGTATGTATTGTTGGGGTTGAAGCATGAATATATGTATGATTGTGAAGGAAATGGGATGTATGCATGTAAGGATTATCTTGGTTGATAGTATGATGATTTGAGGCCTGATGCATGTCATAGGCAGTGTTTGTGATAAAGTATGCTAGAGATTATGCCACCTTTGGTTAATAGGATTTATATGCGTGTTGGATTATTGAAGCCATGATCATATTTATGCTAGAAAAGGTTAGATCATGTCTTGATATCATTAGATCTATGCTTATATGCATGATTTGGATGATTTGATGAATTGAAGGATTCTATATGTTTATGATTGTGGTTAGCCATAGAAATATGATCATGATCTAGTTGTCCCTAAGCTAATTTTTATTTCTTGAATAAAATATTTAATAATATGAAGGGTAGATTTGGAATATTATGTATATAATAAGGATATTTTAGTCAAATAGATAATAGCTTTTGCTAGAAAAATAAAATATATAGATATTATATATAAAATGATAATATCAAATAAAGCCTTTTATGAAAATAATCATAATAAGTAAAATATTTACTATTAAAATTTAATTATTATCTTTTAACCAAAACCTACTAAAATTTATTTAGTATCTTTCAATCAAGACTCATTAAAATTTATTTTCAACTAATTTTAATTATCAATTATTCTCTAACAACTAAATTATTAATAAATCATTATTTTACCTAATTCCACCTAGGACTTTTCATCAAATAAACTCTAAATTATTTTAGCAAGATTTAAACCTTCAACTTATTAGTACCTATTTCCCAAACTCTAATTACTTTAATATCAAACTAGATTTATTTTATAAACCCTTTTATTTATTATCGACCCTTAAAGCTTGGGACACTAAGGACATGATTGTAGTAAGTTGAGTTAGTTTTATTTGTGAAAGTGAATCTTTGGCTTGAGTTTGATAGTGGTTTGTATTTACCCCATGCGGGGTTAGGTCAGCTGTTGGAGACCTTTGTTGTGAGCAAGGATCAAGTAAGCTCCTGCATAAAACCTGTTTGATGAAAAATGATTTTTTTTATGGCAAGCCAAATGTAGAGTGCATGGTCACTCATTTCTGTAAAGGCAATTGAGGATTATTTCCATTCTCATTTCAGACAAATAAATTATTTGTAAATCAAGGGGCGGTTTTACTCAAAACCTAAAACTCTTTCTAAAACTAGTTTTGCCTCAAACTTTGGAAAACCTTAATTGCCATTTTCAAGTGGAACTATGTTTTGTTCATTTTTCCCAAGTGGGATACGTTACGTTAAGTACTCAACAGGGGTAGACTGGTAGTACTAGTTTTGAAGAGCAAGAGTGAGTCTTATGGCAGGAGGCCACCTCCAGAAGATAGGCTCAACTTAGAGAAACGTCAGTACTACTTAGTCATGCCGGTCCAAGCTAGCAGTTTTTATTTCAGTCAAGTGACTGTGTTATGCCAGAATGGACACCCGGTTGTTGTTTGCGTATAGAGAATGAGGAGTATCTTGCCCGGTAGGCCGATCACCTACCTTTTGTCAGTCTGCACAAAGTGTGGCATTCTGACTAGCAGTATGCACAAAGTGTGGCATACTGACCATGTGGACATGGGGCCCAACGTGTGGTAACCCATTACCACCCTTTTTGAGTGGTTGATTTTATTGTACCTGTATGGTTTGAAAGCTAAAACGCCATTCTTATTTTTGAACATCATTCATTGCTTGCCAGTATTTCTTTTGTCAGTCTGCACAAAGTGTGGTATTCTGACCGTTGTATGGTTATGGGGCCTAACGTGTGGTAACCCATGACCATCTTTATGAGTGGTTGATTTTATTGTGCACTTGTATGGTTTCAAAAAAAGGAAAACACCACTCTTGCTTTTGACTAATGTTTATTGCTTGCCAATATTTTTCTTATAAAGATTTCACACTTTGCATCCACGAACTGTTTTCACTGAACACCCAAAACACACACGGACTTACTGAGATTTCTGTCTCATCACCTTTTTACCATGATTTCAGGTCGATCCTGCTGTGGGGATGAGTAGCTAGTGTTATCTGCCTTGGAAAATAATGTTGTCTTTTATTTTTATGTATTGCTTTGGGGAGTTGAGAGTGGATGATTTTATTTATGGATTTGTTTTTCTTTTGGGAATTCTTGGATTCATTCTGGGTTTTAATAAATTTTTTAAGTTAAAGTATTATTTTTATTCCTCTATTTTATTTGTGTGACCTAGTTGTAAAGACCCCTTATCCTTTGGACGGGGCGACATCCCCGCCCCGGGGGGGCCTAGGTAGCGGGGTGTTACATATCATGTATATGTTAGTGTTGTGCCGTAGAGGCAATCACTTGTACATTATATATGACACATTTTATTTTAATAAAAGGCATTATTTATCTTACAATTTTTTTTTTGTTCAATTTTAAGTAATATAACTATTCAATAAAGTCCCTAGTATAACACTGTGTTAAGAAAATCATGATAGAGATCATAATATGAGATTCCTACTACACTGTATAGTGTTAGTACTTAAATAATCCCTAGTCATAGTATTAATGAGACATGACATCATTAATGCGTTAAGACTAGCATGTGTTAGACTTCCTAATTTGATCAGGTGGTGGTTCTTATATCCGTGAATATTGAAATACTTAAAGTTAACACATGCATGCTTGTTAATGGAACAAGTTCATTGGATGACCTAGCTATGAGATAATCACATGGATAACTATTTAGTGTCAGTGATATAATCTCAATATAGCAAACATGCAAGTATCATTAGATTTTATCAATCTTCTCAAAATTGCAAAGTTGATCAATCTTCTCAAAACTACAGAGTCCTCCATGAAAAAGGATTCCAATGCAGTTTTAATGGTAGAATCTTCCTCTTCTAAGAAAAAAATTCAAAAGAAGAAGAAGAAGGCTCCCTTGAAGCCCAAATGTGGTGTGAACAAGAAGGACGCAACTACCAAGGGCCCATACCATCATTGTAGGATGATGGGCCACTAGAGGCACAACTACAAAGCCTCCTTAGAGACCATTAAGGACAAGAAGCAGAATGAGAAGCTTACAAGCACTTCTACTTCTACTTCGGGTATGTTTATAATTGAGATAAATATTGCCTTTAGAAATAAGATATGGGTATTAGATACCAGATGTGGATTTAATTTGTGCAATAACTTGCAAGGACTAAAGAGTAGTAGAAGGCTAGAGAAAGGCGATGTGGACCTACGTACTGCAAATAGGACAAAGGTTTCTGCACTTACTGTGGGAACATAGGAGCTGAACCTGCCTTCGGGATTAATTTTAGAACTGCAAAACTATTATTATGTACCAATTTTAATGAAAAATATTATCTCAATTGCATGTTTAGACTTATATGGATTTCATTTGATATTTAAGAATAAATATTGTTCTTTTTCATTGAATGACATTCATTATGGTTCAGCAACTCTGGTTAATGGTTTATATGTTCTAGACTTAAATAATCCAGTTCTCAATATAAACAATAAGAAACCTAAAATGGATAACTCTAACACCTCTTACTTATGGCATTGTCTTTTGAGCCATGTAAACAAAAATCGTGTTTCTAAGTTACACAAGCTTAGTAACTTAGGATCATTTGATTATGAATCATATGGCACATGCGAATCTTATTTACTAGGCAAAATAACTAAAACTCCTTTTTCAGGAAAAGAAGAATGGGTCAAGGAGTTATTAGAACTCATACATTCTGATGTATGTGGTCCAATGTCAATACAAGTAAGAAGAGGTTATAACTATTTCATAACCTTTATTGATGATTTCTCATGATACGGGTTTTTGTATTTAATGAAATATAAATCTGAGGCATTTGAAAGATTTAAAGACTTCAAGAATGAAATAGAGAAACAACTGGGCAAAAGTATTAAGACTCTAAGATCTGATCGAGAAGGAGAATACTTGAGCCAACAGTTCCTGAGTTTTCTTAGAGATAATGGGATATTATTTCAATAGACTCCACCACATTCACCTCAACATAACGGTGTATCTGAGAGAAGGAATCGAACACTTCTAGACATGGTATGGACTATGATCGCTTCTGCAAACCTACCAAAATCGTTTTGGAAGCATGCACTAGAAACTTTTGTTTATATACTAAACAGAGTTCCAATAAAAATGGTTGATTCTACCCTATTTGAGATGTTCTATGGTAAGAAACCAAAGTTATCTCACTTGCGAGTATGGGGTTGTCTTGCCTTTGTCAAAAGGCCACAGTCAGACAAACTTAATAGTAAGTCTGACAAGTGTTTGTTTATAGGATATCCAAAAGAATCTTTCGTATATTACTTCTACCTCCCTTCTAAAAATAAATTGTTTGTTTCGAAGCATGCCGTCTTCTTAGAGAAGGAGCACATGCTCAAAGGGAACAGTAGGAGTAAAATTGAACTTAGTGAAGTTCAAGAAGATCAAACAAACAGGATCAACAGTCTGATTCCACATCTATTGAGAGAATGGATGAACCTTCTACTACACAAGAACCTCGTAAATCTAGTAGGATACGTATGGCACCTGAAAGAATGGATTTCTCATTTGTGACCACAATGACATTTTGCTCATAGATGAAAATGAGCCTACTACCTACAAGGATGTTCTGAACAGTTCAGAATCTGACATATGGCTTGAGGCCATGAAGTCAGAAATGGATTCCATGTACAACAACCAAGTATGGACTTTGGTTGATCCACCCAAAGGAATTAAACCTATTGGGTACAAATGGGTTTTCAAGAAGAAAACGGACATAGATGGTAACTTAGTTACCTATAAAGCATGACTAGTGGCAAAGGGTTATTGTTAACAACATGATATTAACTATAATGAAACCTTCTCGCCAATAGCCATATTGAAATCCATCAGGATACTCCTAGCTATTGCTGCTCATCATGATTATGAGATTTGGTAAATAGATGTGAAAATAGCTTTCCAAAACAGAAATCTAACTAAGGGAGTGTATATGACAAAACTGAGGGTTTCACATCCAATGATAGCACAAAGGTGTGTAAGCTGCAAATGTCCATTCATGGACTTAAGTAAGCTTCTAAGAGTTGGAACATCCATTTTGATAAAACAATCAAAGAGTTTGGTTTCATTCACAACATGGATGAGCCTTGTGTATACAAGAAGGTTAGTGGGAGTGCAATCGTTTTCTTATTACTTTATGTAGATGACATATTGCTAATGGGAAACGATATACCTATCTTGCAAACGGTTAAAGTTTGGTCATCTAAATAATTCTCTATGAAAGATCTTAGAGAAGCAACCTATATTCTCGAATAAGAATCTATAGAGATAGATCTAAAAGGTTGTTAGATCTTTCACAGTCTACATACATAGATAAAGTACTAAAGAAGTTCAGCATGGATCAATCCAAAAAGGGATTCTTACCCATGTCACATGGTGTAAGCCTTTCAAAGTCGATATCTCCTAAGACATAAGTTGAAAGGGATCACATGAGTAAGATTCCATATGCCTGGACAGTTGGATCTATCATGTACGCTATGATATGTACTAGGCCCGATGTATCTTGTGCTCTTAGTTTGACGAGCAGATACCAATCTGACCCTGGTGAGGGTCATTGGGTGGCTGTAAAGAACATTCTTAAGTACTTATGAAGGACTAAGGATATGTTCTTAGTATATGGAGAAGGTGATTTGAAAATAAAAGGGCATACTGATGCCAGTTTTCAATCTGACAAAGATGATTTTAAATCACAATTTGGCTACCAGTTTACGTTGTGCGGAAGAGCAATAAGTTGGAAAAGTTCCAAACAAAAGACTATTGCCGACTCTACGACAGAAGTTGAGTACATAGCTACTTCTGAAGCAGCTAAGGAGGCTGTTTGGATCAAGAAGTTCGTGATGGAACTGGGTGTGGTTCCAAGTGTTGTTGGTCTAATAACTTTGTATTGTGACAACAACGGAGCCATTGCACAAGCAAAGGAGCTACGGTCTCACCAACGATCCAAACACGTACTGCGACGCTATCATCTGATCCGGGAGATCATAGATAAGAATGATATAAAGATAGAAAGAGTTCTCACAGATGAGAACATAGCTGACCCGCTTACAAAAGCACTATCCCAAAAGAAACATGATTGCCATGTTAAGTCATTCGGTATTAGATACATGAATGATTGGCTCTAGTGTAAGTGGGAGTTTGTTAGTGTTGTGCCCTAGAGGCAATAACTTGTACATTATATATGACACATTTTATTTTAATAAAAGGCATTATTTATCTTACAGTTTCTTTTGTTTACTTTTAAGTAATAATTGTTCGATAAAGTCCCTAGTACAACACTATGTTAAGGAGATCATGATATAAGATTCCTACTACACTGTATAGTGTTAGTACTTAAATAGTCCCTAGTCGTAGTATTAATGAGATAGGACATTATTAATACGTTAAGACTAGCATGTGTTAGACTTCCTTATTTGATCAAGCGGTGGTTCTCATATCTGTGAGTATTGAGATACTCAAAGTTAACACATGGATGCTTGTTAATGGAACAAGTTCATTGGATGGCCTAGCTATGAGATAATCACATGAATAACTATTTAGTGCCAGCGATATAATCTCAATTTAGTAAGCGTGCAAGTATCATTAGACTTGAGATCTCCAAGGTACTTTGTTTGCTGAGCATTGTACTTTGATTCCAATCTCTGGAGCTCGATCGAGGGCCGCCTATGGGATGGATATTGGGTACATTGTGAGGTAAATGAAAGTAGTTGAGAGGGTCAATAAAGGATTCACTACTTCTAATAGTAGGGGTGAATATCTCACGGCCACTTGTAAGAATTACTACTCGAGAAGTCCTTGGCCAAGGCGACTGTGTATTGGAAACAGTTTCAATTGATACACATCTAGAATAGTGGGTTCCTGGTACAAGTACTATTGTATTCGGGCTAGAATTAATTCTGGAAAGAGTTGGCCCTAGTTCCGTACTCCAAACCGAATAAGATATTGTATGGTGAATGGAGTTAATTACACTGTAGTTTGTTATTGAACGGTTCATGTCAAGCCACTGGACTCTTGGGTGGTCATGATGTGTTGCTAGATACCACTCATGACTGGGAATATGGGTTTATTAATTGATGAATTAATAAACCAATCCTGATTAGAATTAATAAGATTAATTCTAATTAATTATGAATTATTAATCTCAAAGACGTTTGAATTAATTCATGTTCTCTACCAATTGATTGGGAAACCTAATAGGTCACACACAATAGAGGATTATATACTCAAGATATTATTTGATAACATAGTGGGGTTGATTGAGAAAAATAGAAGTTGTTGTGGACAAATTATAATTAGTTATAATTTATGGTCCAAATTATAATTGTGAGAACTTAATGTTTCCAATTACAATTAGGGAATTCTAATAGGATTAAAATTCTCAGTTTTGGTAAGGGATTTTCGTGTAACATATAGATGAAACACACGAAACCCTAGCTAAGGTGTGACACCAAAAACCAACACAGGAATCCTTCTCTCTTCTCTCTCTCTCGATTGTTCTTGTGTAACAACCCTAGCCGCCACTTAATGTTTCTGCTAACACAGAAAACTTTGTACTTGAGTGTATCCTCTATGTGGATTATTGTTAGAGATAATCACACACTGTGATTATAGTGGTTAGACGTTTAACTCTCATGGAGTTTGATCAAGGGATTGCTGGATCATGCCACAACTTGAAGAAGAAAAATTTTTGTTCTTTGGACAATCAAAGAAAGGTAAAAAGTTGTTACATTTATTATCTTTATGTCTTATTTTCCACACATATGTGGATCCTGGGATGGTATCTCATTTTATTCTTCCACTGCGCCGTATACAATATGCGAGAGATACCCAACAGTATGCCATGTTATGTACTCGACCCGATGTGTTATATGCATTGAGCATGACGAGTAGGTTCCAGTCAAATCCTGAAGAGGCACACTGGACTGCTGCCAAGAACATAATGAAGTACTTAAAAAGAATTAAAGATATGTTCTTAGTTTATGGGGGACAAGAAGGCGAGCTAGTTGTAAATGGTTACACTGATGCTAGTTTTCAGTCCGACATAGATGATTACAGATTACAATCAGGTTTTCTATTTTGTTTGAATGGAGGTGCTGTAAACTGAAAAAGTTCAAAGCAAGACACCGTGGACGATTCTACTACAGAAGCTGAGTATGTAGCTGCCTCAGCTACAGCTAAAGAAGCAGTTTGGATTAAAAATTTTATTACAAAACTAGATACAGTTCCTAGTATTATGAACCCAGTGGATCTTTATTGTGACAATAATAGAGCTATTGCACAAGCTAAGGAACCAAGATCACATCAGCAATCAAAACATATACTTAGACGTTTTTATCTTATTCGAGAAATTGTTGATAGAGGAGATGTCAAAATATACAAGGTATCAACTGATGACAATGTTGTAGACCCACTGACAAAGCCTCTCCCATCGTGTAAACACGATAGTCATACTAGATCAATGAGATTATGATTTATGTCAAATTGGTCTTAGTGCAAGTGAAAGATTGATGCTATTGTCGTTATGTATTATGTAATAATACGAGACATTTTTTTTCATGAATAGTGCATTTTGTTTTGTGGTCATCAAGTACGTGACTTGATAGTAAAACCCTGCAATGAATACAATGACTATTCCTGATCGATTATTATTAGTGAAACAATAATAAATTAAGATTAGTATGTTTGTGACTTGATGGCTATATTTTACTGGTCATGGACATATGTGATATCAAGTCAAAACATAAATAAATGTTAGAGAATATTGTATTGGACATGACCCACTGTGAGAGTATTTCATGGAACATATCATAAGTACCTTCTAGCCATAATGATATTAAAAGTCCTTCGACCTAAATTCATCATAGTTTCCTACTTGATAAATTCTATATTTTGACGTTGTCTAAAGTTGTTTTTAACCAGATAATAAATTAGACTACTATTGGATATATAATAAATCAAGGAGAGGAATATAATTGATAGCGAAGGAATTTGTCCCTCTCAATTATGGGAGAGATATCCATGGACCCTTTGATAAGTTAGACCGTTAAAATGCATGGCCATGCTCAAATATATCAATATAAGATATTGATATCATTTGTTTGAACAGTCTACTATGAAATCAAGAAATAATTGATTAAGCTTAATAAGGATGACATGCTCCGTGCCTTATGCTTAATCTGGATATCGTGTGACAAAATGACTAAATATAAAATTATGGTTTGGTTTAAAGAGATCACTGATCTTCATTTAACCTGGATAGTTATAATATTTTACTAGAAATCGCTTATAACTTGTAGGCTATTTAAATGTGATTTGGGTACACTACCAGTGTTAAATGAACTTATAGGGTCACACAATAAGCGAACTTGTTAGGTTATTTTTCTGGTAACAAGATTCGATGAAACTAGAAATATGTCTAAGTTATTCGAACCTAGAACATTTACCAGATACAATGAATCTGGAAATATGTTCACATTCGATATATCTGAATAATGTCCAGATTATAAAAATATAACTCGGTAAATTAATTAGTTAAATTATCGAGATAATGGCAGAATCTTATCATATCAGTTTTAATTTAATTTGAATTTAAATTAAAATATGATAAGATATTATCAGAGTTAGACTCTAAGAGGTTTGGAGGGATTTTTAAGAAAACCCTAGCCGTATTCTCAAGAGAGCCGTTCTGTTAAAAAATATTTGTGCCTCTATTCACCAGAAAAACAAGCCTCTAAAATCCTAGGCACTAGCACTCTCGGGGTAACGAGTTAGTTCGCTATATGTATCCGATAGAGGACGTTCGCACACTGCAGCATCTGGTGATCGTTCGGGTTGCACGTACGACAGCACAATCAGAATCGAAAGATCTCAATTACGCCGATCTCAATTACACCGAACAGAGGTAATTATGTAAACCTTTAGATCTTCTTAATCGTTTACTTGGGTCCTCAGAAGGGATTCGTGGATGTTTTTCGCGTTTAGGAGTCCACGAATCCTAACAAAGACCATAGAGAAGAAAGGAGAAAAAGAAAGGATTATTGAAGGAAATCTAAGGAAGAAGAAGCTCAATATCTTGTCTATGAGTGAAGTTCTTCTTTTTCTTTGTTTTAACTTTACAATATTGATGTTTATATGATTTTAATTGTATTAGAGGGATGAACCCTAATTTATGTTCTTGTATTTGATTGTTATTATGATTTATTGAATTCCTATTCTTATATTTGACTACTTGGGCATTATTGTGTTAGATTGATTGTTTTGGCTTGGTTGATTTATTCGATTAATTAGTTCACTCTTAATGATTTCGAGATATGGGGTTAGGAGTTGACCACCAAATTAATTGGTCCAATGTTTGTTTTTTTTTTATTAACTCGAGAAAGAGTCTGAAGGATTAGAACATGGTAATCAATGGGTTTTCAATAGTGCCTATAGATAGGACTATTGGGGCTTTTGGATACCTTTTAGGTGATAGGTGAGTTTAATGCTTTCTTGTATTAGGTTGATTAGGTAAAGATACCAATTAATTGAACTCTTGGAAAGGAATCTCATAACTCGAGAGAGTGTGAGATTTATTCTTAAAAACTCATACCGGTGCTCGAGTGGGGATTTGATGAACTTAGTGATAATCTTTTTACTTGATATAGTTTGGGGGGATTTCTTCTTATACATGGGTTTTCTCGTATTCTTACTCCTTGATAATTCTTGTAATTTTTCTTGTATGGGTCCGATGTACTCTCTATTGTATTAGGTTACCATAGTTAATTTTTATTTCTTTATCTTTATATTTATATTGGCTAGACAATGAGATTAGAGCAAAGTAGTGGTATTTGCTATGTTTTCTTGGATTCGATACTTGCTATTAGCTATACTATGCGATAGGTATACTTGCCCTATTGTGCGGTTTTAGTAATTGGCATTTCAAATTTAAAGCTTGATTTTTGTGGATTGTTTATACTATTTCCAATGCATTAAAAACAGCATATAACTAATAATACTATTTTGCTATTATTGTTGGTAATATCATCATTATTATTATTGATGCTAAAAATATTATTATTATTATTCTTGTTACTACTTTCAATTATTACTATTGTCAAACTTTTTACTAATAACATTATCATTACATATGTTACAAAATTATCAATATCACAACCTATGAGGTATGAGAGGCGCTAAGGCCCTACTACTGATTCACAAATGCTACCGGAAAGAAATTCTTTGAAAGATCTAGAGCGGAAGATCGACCCTGCTTTTCATTTTTTTTTTTTTGAATAAATTTATGCATATAGTTTAATAAATTTCATATGAGGTATAAAGTGATATCTATGAGATTATTATTATATATTACAAACCATTATTTTCATTACTCAGCTTTTATGGAGAGCATTGATTAACTTTAATGGGCATTGCTTGAGGTTACTGTTTAGATGTTCTATCAATAGGAGTTGCTGACATTATTAGTTTGGCAATGAGTTGAATTCATGGTTGTGAATATTTGGAGTTCAAAGTTAATTAAATTTATGCAGCTTTGATATGCTATTACTTGTCATAAGTGATATGTACCTTATGTTTACCCCAGACAAGGTTAGGTTACCTTGAACAAGGCTGTGGAAGATTTTATCTGTGAGATCAAGGAATCAAGTAAGCCCTTACATAAAGTCGTTTGCTGAACTAAAGTGCTTCTGCAAATCAATCATGATAATTAAAGCAAAGTTACTTTTTAGGTTGCATTTATGGATATTTTGTACCATCTATTAAAGCAAATTAGTTTTAACCAAGCAAAGATTTTCCAAAGCAAAATGTTAAATTTTTTCTTAAGCTAGATTTTAATTTAGACTATTTGAAACTATAATTGCAACTTCAGGGTAACCACTTTGTTGGATTTGTTTTTCCCAAATAGGACTAACGTAGCGTTGAGTACTTAATAAGGGTAGACTGCTAAGACTAGTCTTTGATGGACCATGGTGAGACTCTCAGTTAGTGGCCACTTTTGAGGGACGAGCTCTGCCTAGACGAGGCGTCAGTTCTAATTGGTTAGGCTGCTCCGTGCTATCGACTCAGTCCATATGGACTGATTATCCTCGGAATAGATAGCCAGTAAGTTAGAGTATAGAAATGGAGGAGTATCTCACCCTGTGGCCAATCACCTACTAGTATTGTGATGTAGAGTTTCACAGTACATGGTCATGATGCAGGGTTTCATGGCCATGACTATGATCCAAGGTTTCATGGTCAATTTTGTTTGAGTGATTTGTTTCTTTTTAAGTTTTATACTTCTATCTTGCAAAGCTGATAAAATATCACTCAATGTTTAATAATGATTTTCTGGACTTGCAGACTTTTCAATATGACTTGTTTAAAATTTGCATGCATGAAATGCTTCTTAAATTGACACGAGCATGCATAGGGCTTACTGAGAAATTTTTCTCACCACCTTTTATGCCACATTTTCAGAACGATCCTACATTAAAGATTGAGTTGCTTTGAGAATGGAAGATTCCAATTGATTTGATTGTGTTAATTTCTTGAGAGATTTTGTTTATTATTTAATCATTTTGATACTTGTATAAGTATTGCCTTTGGATTGTAATAAGTTTGTTCTTAGTATCTTTCTATCTATTTCCTTTTGATTTAGTTTTAAAGACCCCTTGTTCTAAGGACAGGGAGACATCCTAAGCCTTTTAGGGTACTTAGGTAGTGAGGTGTTGCATATATTGTGCAAAAATAAGCTGTCATTGAAATATATCATCTAGTAAACCATAAGTTTGTTAATCTAGATAAACTTACCATTTATCATATCTAGTGCAAGAAGTATTGATTGCCATCTTGATTTTTATTTTTAAAAAGAAAAGTGTACCTACATTAGGGATGGGAAATAAGCACTACAAAAAGGTAATCACATGGGTAATATCATTGAATTATCTTGGTCCATGCTCAAAGTTAGTAAACTAGAAGTTTAAAAAGTAATTCATTTGTGAAAAATAGAAAATTAATTACCAAAGGCTTTTGTCTTCTCAACTAGAATAACAAGATCACATGTTCCAACTATAAATACTTCTATTTGAATAACAAGATCGTAGAACAAAATCCTAATATTCTAGTTAATGAGTCTAAGCACACTTGAAGCATGGCAGACTGCTTGGTTCCAAAGAAAAAAAATCCTTAAAAAAAAAGAGGATAAAATGATCAAAGTAATGATAATAATGAGTTAGAAAAAAGAGAATCAAATATAAATAAAAATTCTCAAACTCCTAAAAGTAAAAAAAATACATAAAGCTTTATAAATTATGTTATTATAAGGAGAAGTTTGAATAGATTCAAAACAATTGTTGGTAATTCTTTTGTATATAATGTAACTCTTAATATTTTAGAAGAAAATCTTGAGTCATAGTTAGTTAATGAATATTGGAATGGAAATTATTAGCCAAAATAGAAGGACCAATTCAATCAAAATTAAAATCAATTGCAAAATGCGAGGTTTTTGGACCTGTAGAAGATATGAAGCCAGTATGTTAACAATGGGTATTTGCATGAAGACACAATGAAAGTAATGAAGTCGTCAGATATAAGATACAACTTGTGGCATAAGAGTTTTTGCAAATACTAGGAGTTACATATTTACCTATAATTGATGTTATTACATTCCAATATTTTGTGAGCCTAGCAGTACATGAAAATTTCAATATGTATCTTATGGATGTTATTACTACTTATTTAAATACTCCAATGGTCATCAAATCACTTGATGAGAATAAGGATTCGTCCAAACTACATGAGGAAAATAAAGAGTTACTTAGTCTTGAAGTACCTTATTTAAGTGTCATTTGTGTATTGATATATCTTCCTGATACTTCAAGATTAGATCTATTACTTTCTGTTGATTTAGTTGCAAAATTTAGTTCTTTTTCAACACAATGGTATAAGAATAGTATAATATGAATTGATGTATAATAATTTTGATCATGTGTAATAATCTAATAGATATGTTCATTAAGATATTGTCGACTAATATATTAGAGAAATTAACACATAAAATTAGTATGCGTCGATTGAAAGATATAAAGATATCTTAAATGATAGTATCAAGAGAAAGAGTATATATATTGGACTCTTTTTTCTATCCAAGGTTTTTCTTATTGGATTATTTTTTAGGTCAAATTTGTAATGAGATAGTATTATCTCGAGAAAGGAAAGTATACTATTTTTTTAAATTTTTTCTTCACTAAGTTTTTATCTCATAGAGTTTTTCCTAATAAGATTTTTAACAAGACATTTCTGTATTTTGAAAATAGACATCCCACGGGAGGGAGTGTTATGAAATTTCAAACTTAATATAGATGTCCATTTCTCTAAGAGATAAAGGTTCTTATCTTTGAGATGACATCATCAGTGATTTTACCTATTAATATAGGGCTATTGGGAAAACGAAATCAAGACAAATATCTAAAAGTAAAATCTAAAAAGAAAATTTACAGACAAAATTAACTTTATCTCTAATTAGAGGCAATTTAGAAATAAATTCATAAGAGTAATTTGAAATATCAAATTAGAAATGACTCAAAGATGAATAGTGGACCATATATTTATGGAGCATATATGTGATTTGTTCGAGCGTATGAGTCATTTTTCTTGTGGTTAGTGCTAAAAGTAAAATGATATGGTTGTTTGAGGGAATTATTGAGATTTATTGATTTGTATAGAGCTGCGAAAGAAAGTAAAAACAAAAAGGAAAGAAGAGAAAGAAAAGGGCAAGGAAGTCATTGTGAAGAATTGAAGAGAAGGACATAGACAAAAGTAAAAGTTATTAAAAAAAATGAAAAAAGAGAAGAAAAATAAAAGATGAAAAGTGCACATTAAAAAAAAACAAAGTTGTTGGCCAAATGCATAGCTATTGAAATTCATTTGAATCTAAATATCTAATTCAATATATATAATGACATATTGAAATTCAAATAGAAGAAGTAATATATAGATTTTGCTTGTCGAAAGTGTCCCATTGCTACACCTAGATAGGTATCCACTAGCATTTATTGTTTAGTACTATTCAAAAGGAAATCAAAATTTGTTTGGAGACGCAGCCTAAACCCAGCAAAATTTGGAATGCCCAAATCCAACAGACCCTAGACAAACCCAATCCAGATTTTTAAATGGGCCCAAGCTGGACTTTGTGTCACCCCATTTTGAATGGACCGTTTCTAGCGATGAAGAAATAACTTTTTCAGTAAAACCCAACTCATGTTTTTGAAATGGATTTTCTCATATGAACCCTTTTTTTTTTAGGTAAATAGTTTCGTCAGTAAAAACCAAATCGATTACGCAATGGGTTAAGACTTAAATTAAATAGGAAAAATATCATGCCTTATAAATCTTAAATCTGTAGAATACATAAAAAAATGGAAAAAAAAAACAAATATTGAAAATTTTCAAATACGTATTATCTTTTTCAACTTCCGGCTTCAAGACAAGAAAAATATACAATTTCATCTCTTTCTTTAATTAGCAAAAGAGAAGGACCTGGGTGTACGGCCTCAACCATCCTCTAAAGAGGATATGAAAGATTAAGATAGGACCCAAATCAAATTTGAATTAAAAAACGGGTTCTTGAAAACGGAGTATCAGATACCAATCTACAAAGATTGGAAGAAGATCTTACAAAAAGTATATTAGATCTTGCAAAACAAAGTAAGAAAAGATGGAGGGACTGTGTATATATATTGAAAACTGGTCCCATTTCAAATTGCCTAGTGGAGAATGGAGACTGCCTCAGCTGTTGGAAAGCTCTTAGAGGCGAAATGTTTTAAATAATCTGCAGGTAGAAGAATGGCCAAACTCGGGCCCATGAAAGAAAATAGAAGAAATGTTTAAAACCATTTCGAATCTCACTTCTCTTCTTCAGGGCAGCCAGGCCAAATTCTGTAATCAGATGGCAAGAATACATAAAGACATGACTTGTCTGATCGCAGATTCAACTGTTTTCAAAGTTTCAAATTTGGGAAATTCTTAGGTGAACCCGGTGCACGGTCCCACCTGTGCACTGGGTGGTCCCAAGAACTCCCCAAGGCCGACACATGGCAAGGGAGATTATTTTATTGAAAACACATTTTTTTCTTTTGTTTTTATTTTTTTTCCTTTTCTTTCACCAACCACGGTTAAGCATGGTTGGTGAAAAGTTTTGGAACTCCCGCCCTCACATTGCATAATCTCTGTTTCTCTCCAATTTTCAAACTGATTTGGTCTCTCTCTCGAGATCTCAGTCTCTCTCTTTAGCCCACCCCCTCCCGATGCAAATCTACCTCGTAGCTTCGGTCCTTGCTGACGGCGGTTTGCTCGTCGGAGACCGACTCTTCCTCCATTGTGCTTCCTTTCTTCTCTTCTCTGCACCTAGCCATTTTTCCCATTTCCCTAAAAAGCTTCCTGTAGAGTGAGTCGTGATCGTGGTCAGCAGGCTTTTCTTCAGGACCACCATGTTCGACAGTCGTCACCGAGAAATTTGAAGATCAGGCGAGTGTCCTTCCAGCTTTGGAGAAATTGATCCGTTTTTTAGAGGCTCCCCATTTCCTGAAACAGCACTGGATTCCTCTCTTGCAGAGCCGGTTGGGTAGGTGAGGTATCAATTGTTTTTCTCGCTTTCCCAAACGAATTAAGTTCTTGTCTCGACCCAAAATACTTCGGTTATAATGTGCTGTATTTAATCTATTTTGTTCTCGGTGCAATCACAGTAGGGCATCTATTTTGTTCTCAGTTCAATCATAGCATGGCATCTTGTTCTCGGTTCAATCACAGCAGGACTACACTTGCAGCCTCTCCTCTGTACTCTTTCCTGCTTTATCTTTTGCCAATTTCATTTGAAAAGGTGTTTTTAAAAAAGAACAATTTCTGTGGTGTTGGAGATGCAAATCTATACATCAGTTGTAGCTAGTGTCTCTGTTATTTGTCTAATTGCTAGTGGGGAATGGAAGACACGAATGGGAAATAATGCTTAGATACTTGGTTGGTATTTTTGGAGTTTTATTGGACTTATGCCATGAATTGTTGAACGTTGTTGATATTGTTTAACATGATTTGGGATATTATTGGAGTTATAATTCTCATGCTTTGGGCTAGTTTAATTTGCACACTTCAAAGTAATTGCAATATATTATTATATTCAAGACTGATTTGGATGCCTGTGTTAGTATACTATAGTGGGAAGAACAGTTGTTTTCTGGCTGTGAAAGTTAGTTAAGTCACAATTCCCCACCATCATTTTTGTACATCTGATGTTGTCAGTCCCAGTTCTCACTTAAATTTAACAGACCAAAGTCTTAGGCAAAGGAAGGACCATTCCTATCAATGTCACCATCACTGCCCAAAGCATTTCTGTCTTTAATCTTCACTCTTTGCTTGCTAACTACTTTCTCTTCTTCTTCTCTCTCTGTCTCCCCTTGAGTCCTCAATTTTACTGGAAATTCACTCTTTGTTTACTGGAAATTTTTAGAGGAAATTCAGCACTAGTACACATAGCAAGAACTGGGCTGTTTTGTTCTGTCCTGTTTTTTTAGTTTTTCTTTATGTGTTATAGTTGTATAGATATCAAGAATGGAGGAATTGAGTAAGTTGGTACTGTGCCTCCTGTGTTTTTTTTATGTTCAATTAGTAGTTTATTCTTTCAGTCCCACGGACAGAATCTTGATTAACTGTGGGGGGAAGTAAGCAGATAGAACATGGAGATGGAAGATTGTTTGAACCTGATTTTGGAAACTCTAAAGTGGGCTTGTCTGCTAGTAACTTGCATTCTGTGGTTTCAAACACTTCAATTGGGGTACCCACTGTTTATAGTTCTGCTAGAGTTTTTAGTAGGACTTCAACAGATTTTCCAGTCAGTTTTCAGTCAGATTCATTCAACTGATTTTTCACACTTTGATGAGCCGTAAGGGACAAATAATCAATAGGATACATGAATGGTATATTACATATAATCTTATCTTATACTATAGGGGCATTTTCCATGCATTTCTTTTACTGCTAGAAATCTCAAGCTTGGCACATGCTATTAGGAGCAGGATATGTGTAAAGAGGGACTAACAACTGCATGTTAGGCCTTATGATCTTCATACTATTATATGCGAATATTAAGATTATTAAAGGAGTCTAACAACTGCATGCTCATTATTCATAGACTATTGAGATTATTGGGATGATTGTCATTATTTTTGTCTAAATTCAGTTCTGGTTTGGTGTGGTTTTAATGTTGTTCTGTTGTGGTAAAAAGTGTGCAAATTGCAAGAGTTGAACTTGTGCTTGTCGAGGTCATTGGTGCAGAAACTTTTGTGTATTAAAGAAAAGGGGGAGAAGAGTAGATGATCTTAAGATTCTGGTGTTGAAGATTGGGGTAGTTAGGTTCTATTATTTTGTGAGGTATGCATTTGAAGCTTGCTGGTAGATGAGCATAGTTTTGTGTGGATTAATGCATATGAAATTTGGTAGAATGCTTGTAGGAATTATATTTGGTTTGCTAGAATGCTTGGATTAAAAAAATTCCCTTATTTTGAATCTGTTTCTTTTTTTTTTTTTTTTTTTGGGCTATGCAGATAATGGCATCGAGAAAACATTGTGTTGTATTTCAAGGAAGAAAGGTTGGAGTATTTGCAGAGTGGGTGGATTGCCATAGATCAGTAAATGGATATCCCGGGAATAGCTTCAAATCATTTCCCTCTCTTGAAGAAGCGGAAAAAGCATGGACAGCGTATAATATGGGATACACAAAAGCAGTCAGTAAAGAGATATCGTCATCAACACGGAGTGAATTTGATCCACCACCACCTCCTCAACCTCCTTCGAAATGGTTGATTAGAAATTAAGCTTTTGTATTGTATATAAAAAACAAGGAAAATGTAGAACTTTGTTTTGTAAGCTGTATTTCTATTTATTGTAGAATATGTTATTAAACCAGACTTGTAAACTTCTATAATATGTTTAATGAGCAGTGGATATTTCTCTTGCTTCAATGTTGTTGTCTATCTCATCTAAAAGTGTGAAAAATATGTTATTACACTCGCATGCTGCGTACTTAGTGTTGATCAGGCCAAAAAAGACTAAAAAAATTGCATAAATGCAAAACTAGAGATGACAGCAAAACAGCCTAAAAATGCTGAAAATGCAGAGTTCCAAAATGTTGGAAATGGCATCAAACCAGCTCAAAAATGCAGGAAATGCTAAAATATGTACAACTCAAATTGCAGAAAACCCAAAAACTGAAAAAAAAAACCAAATTGCTTTAGAATGCCAAAAAACACAGCAAAACAGAAAAGCTGTTGAAAAATTGCAGAATCCTAGAATTTCAGATAGACAAAACTGCTCAAAAAATGGAAAAAAGACTGCTCAAAACATCTAAAAAAGGTAAAAACTACAGAAAATCCAATTGCCTTGAAAACAATCCTACTTGCTCTAGAATGCCAAAAACCACAGCAAAACTGCAAAAGTGTTCAAAAATTACAGATTCTTATAATTCTGGACAACCAAAATACCTCAAAAAAATGTAAAAATGACTGCTCAAAACAGCAAAAAAGGAAAAAAAAATTGCAGAAAAAGATTTAAAAAATTGCAAAAATGCAGAAATAGAGATGACAGTAAAACAGCCTAAAAAATGCTGAAAATGCAGAGTTCCAAAATGTTGGAAATGGCATCGAACTGCAGGAAATAGCATCAAACCAGCTCAAAAATGCAGGAAATGCTGAAATATGTATAACTCAAATTGCAGAAAACCCAAAAACTAAAAAAATCAAATTGCTCTAGAATGCCAAAAAACACAACAAAACAGAAAAGCTGCTGAAAAATTGCAGAATTCTAGAATTTTGGACAGCCAAAACTGCTAAAAAAATGCTAAAATTATAAACTGAAGATGGAAAGAATGCAGAAAATCTAAAAATTGAAACAATCCAAACTTCTTTAAAATGCCAAAATCACATAGAAACAGCAAACTCTTTGCTTTTAAGCAAGCCAAAACAGCTAAAAAAGCTAAAACTACAGAAAATCCAATTTTCTTAAATACAATTCTAATTGCTTTAGAATGCCAAAAAACACAGCAAAATTGCAAAGCTGCTGGAAAATTGCAGAATCCTAGAATTTCAAACAGACAAAACTGCTCAAAAAATAGAAAAAAGACTGCTCAAAACAGCTAAAAAAGGTAAAAACTATAGAAAATCCAATTGCCTTGAAAACAATCCTAATTGCTCTAGAATGCCAAAAACCACAGCAAAATTGCAAAACTGCTAAAAAATTACAGATTCCTAGAATTCCGAACAACCAAAATGCCCCAAAAAATGTAAAAATGACTGCTCAAAATAGCTGAAAAAGCCAAAAAAAAAAAAAAAGCAAAAAACGACTAAAACTAAAAAAATCCAAACTTCTCAAAAAATGCCAAAATCACAAAAAAACAGCAAACTCTTTGCGTCTAAACAATCCAAAATAGCTAAAAAAGCTAAAAACAACAGACAATCCAACTTCCTTGAAAACAATCCTATTTGCTCCAGAATGCCAAAACCACAACAAAACTTCAAAACTACTCAAAAATTACAGAAGCCTAGAATTCCGGACAACCAAAACTGCCCCAAAAAAAAAATGCAAAAATGACTGCTCAAAACAGCTAAAATAGCTTGTAAAATACAGAAAATTCAAATTTGCTTGTAAACAATCTTTACAACAAACCAAAATGCCAAAACCACAGCAAAATAGCTTCAAAATATCAAAATTGCAGAGATGCAAAAGACATCTACAAAATTAGCTCAATATTCATATAAAGCGTAAAACACCCTGTTATAAGAATTTAGTAATAGCAGTGTACAACTTTTAGCATTGCCTATGTCCATACACTTAAAAAACCAAAACTACAACCAATCTCCATTAACTCTTAATCAATCCCAAATTATGAATTAGTAGTCCATGTAAATCCATTAGCTGTTGGATTGGCAAGTTGTTCACTGTCCATCGCCACGCCCAAAACTTTAATCATCAAACGGTTCATCCTACAATAAGAAAGTTTTGAATAAATTACTATCTTAGGCACAAGTAAGACATTTAAAATCCGGCATGTTTTTGGGAAAGAAGCCTTACAGCATAATTGTTATTGAAAGCCGTAATCCCTTGCAACATACTTGTAAAGGACTGAAATAAACCTCCTATATTAGGCACCTACAATGAAACCACAAATGTTGAAAATTTACTCTTTGTGGTGTTGGAAATCAGATTTGTCATTAGAAGATAAAAAACCAAGGAATTACATTGTGTTAGAAATTAGTCAAATTGAAGCAAAATAGTTCACTCCATGTAAGAATCATGAGGTTACTATTGTATATAAAGATTACTACCTCCCAATTTCCAATAGCAAATTAGTGAATATGAAATTCACCTCCCAATTTCCAGTAGCCATCTTTCTGTCCTATTCTTGCTCTAAGACTTGAGCCATCAGAACTGTTGCTGGTTTCTTCAGTTTCCTCACCTTTTGATGGATGGACATTGGAGATACAACAGACAGGAGTCCTCTTGGAAGTTCTTAGAAACATAGCTGATTTGATTAAAACATAAAACATTCACATCAGAAATTCTCAAGAAACAAAGCAGTTAACTTCAAATGGAATTTAAAACTTAGAGAAGATAAAAACTTCAACTACTTCACCAATTACAACTTCAGCTTCATAAGGAGTCATTTATTGAATTCTTGCTTCCCCCCCCCCCATCATCACTGCCTACAAAATCTATCACAAACATATTCACAAGATATAAAATGCTAGATATAAACTGCAGATCTTTTTCCAATTTGTCATAGGGTAGGAGCACTTGCACACCCATAGCTGGATATACTAGACAAAAAATGCTGCCAAAAATGCTTTTGTTATACTGGATATAAATCTGGACTGCCATGTTTCTTATGGTATTTATTCTCTTTTAGTTTCACAAAATCTGGACTGCCCAGTAGAACTCGATTTTTGCATTATAGTTCTGGATCATTCCAACAATTAGCTCATCAATAGGAAATTATACGAAGACAAAATGGATCCCTTACTACTAAAAGGCAGTAAAGATTCCACTTGAGTATTGAAATGTCTCCATTTTGTCAGTCCAGTAAGAATACTTCTCTGAAATAAGGATAAGAATGTCCATCATTTCAAGAAAGTTTAAAATAAAAGATATTCTCAGGTTCAGGTAGAACAATTAAGGAGTACTCATTACTTACTCTTGTAAGGCCCTCATCTATACATTCATGCCAAATAGTATGTCTTTGTTTTTCTTCAGTGTAGAGATGCGAAGTCTTTGTCCAGCTATGGGTCATTATCCATGCTTTTACCAACAATCCTATTACTGCTTCAGCTTCATAAGGAGTCATTTCTTGAATTCTTAACCCAAACTGCTATAGCTATTCCTTACACCCATAACTGCCAGAAATGTCAACCCACTAACACCAAATAATTCATACGATCACAGCATAGCTATTCCTACCATCATAGCATTCCATGTGCACAACCATGCACATTATACTGGATATTTCTGCAGTATGATATTTCTGAAATTTCTGCAATATGTCTGAAATTTCTGCAATATTTATACAGTTTGCCTTTCATATTTATACAGGTTACCCTTAAACATATCAATATTTCTGAAATTTCTACCATTTCCAACTATTAATTAGGTGATCCGTTCTCGTGGGTGATTTGTAAATAAAGCTATATTTCATAAACAAAAATACAATTCAACTAGAAATGTCACAGTTACATAAAACAGTTAACACATAATGCAGAATTCATCCTTATTTAAAAATATCAAATTACTTAAAAAGCACAATATTCAACTAGATGCTGGAATGGTGAGCAGTTCCCTGTTCGATGTCACCTTGAAGACCTTGATCATCAAATGAATCACCCAAGTATTAGAAAACACGGAATAAGTAAATGTTTTGAGTACAATTAGTAAATTTATTCATCCTGTATGCCATTAGAAAGAAGTTTTACCGTAGCAATGTCATTCAATGTAGCGAATCCTTGCAACATACTTGTAAAAGACTGGTAAGAACTCCCCATACTAAGTGCCTACGATGAAACCATAAATGTTCAAAAGTAGAAAACCAACCTCATATTACAAAAAATTTAATGGTCATTTACAACTTCAAAAGTAGAAAACCAACCTCGCTGTTCCATGTTGGATTAGTCAACCCCACAGGTGTGCAAGCCTCATTAATTGCTACATTTTCTGGCTGCAAAGCCTGCGACAATTGGCTTTCCTGCACAACAGGCTGCTTTTTCTTTCCTGCACCATAAACCCGTTAAGCTGTGTTAGAAAAAACATAAAATAAATAAACTAATGATAAAAACTTAAAACAATTTGCATTACAACCACGAGAAGATACTTCCTTTTGACTAGAATTACTCCTTTATCTTTTCTCAAAATGGCCCTTTATCCTTTCACCTCTTTCTCTACCCTTTGTTCTTATTTTCTTTGGATCTTTCACAGTAGCCTCATCAACATCCACACCATCTCCCTCATGGCTAACATTCATAGTTGGATCTTTAATCCCTGACTGTGAATCAATCAAAGGATTTTTCTTGAAATACTCTTCTATGCAATTGGAAATAGTTTCAAGACCTTGCCACATAATGAGCTTACATGCCTCATGCAATTGGCTTCTAGAAACAAGATCATAAGCAAATCTCATGGCTCGATTAGTATAGATAATATCCGAACTTGTTCCTTCCATATTAAATATTTTGGCTTGGTCAAAATCACTTACCCGCCTTCGAGCATCTTTACTCCACCTTTTCAATAAGTATCTTTCTGGAATAGTGGGAATTTTTTTTTGCTTTCAAAGTTGCCAATGCATGTGTGCACAATATTCCATGGGATTCAAATTTTTTACAGCTATAGTTGACAGTGTTTGCAGCTGTATCAAGGTATACTTTACTTGTCTTGGGTCCCCATATAGTATCCAAAGTAACAATAAAGTTGATGCCGGATTCACCACAAGGTTCTTCTTCATAAGATGAGGCCAAGATGCCCTTAAACTCTTTCTCAAACAATTTGTACAGCTTGTGAGTATAGAAACGAGCAGCTTGTTGTAACACTATGCTAGTTTTCACTGCAATAGGTGGTTTCCCTTGTTTACATACAAAATCTGCCTCGGCTTCATTTTGGCGCCATTCCCCAAGCTTTCGCTCAAACTCAACAAGGAATTTCGTAAGAGAAGTTGTTTTGCTGCCAATACCATTTAAAACACTATTTGTACCCTCACTTCTTGAAGTGCTTTTGAATCCAGCACTCAATGATTCGTTGGAAAGAACTGTACACCATCTTTCTTGAAATTTGTATAATTTCTCTAACCATTTATGTCCACTCAAATTGTAGCCATTGATCATTTCAACCCATGTATTCTCAAACTCCTCCTTCGTCTCACAACCAGTCAAGCTCTTATGAAATATCTACTGAAACTTTACATCACTGTTGAGACCTCCAAGGTATGATGGGGCATTTTTACAAATGTGCCACAAACACAACCTATGTTGGCTCCTAGAAAACACTGTATCAGCAGCTTTCATGATCTCTGCATCTTCGTCAGTCATAAATGTCACAGGCTACCTATTATTCATAGACTCCAAGAAGGATCTAAATGCCCACTCAAATGATGCAGCAGTCTCGTCAGATAAAAATGCACATGCAAATATAATCATCTGCCAATGGTGATTTACCCCAATGAAGGGTGCACACACTAGATTATATTTGTTAGTTCTATATGTTGCATCAAAAACTACAACATCACCGAAAAAGTCATAATCAATCTGGCATCTACCATCCCTCCAAAAGAAATTGTGAATATGCCCTTCATCATCCAACTCCACATCCCAAAAAACATGCCTTCAATGCTAGCTCTATGCTTGAAATGGTTGACTAAACTTTGAGCATCTCCCTTTTCAATCACCGAGTTTCTTCTATTATTAAGTTCATTATAAGCATCCTTCTTCGTGAATCCAACACTTGCAACATTACCACATTCTTTTATCATATAAGAAAATGCTTCAGAAGTCTTTATTCTGGAACCAACCATTACCTCCAAAGTGTCTCCTTTAGCTTTTGATACCCGACGGGCTGATTTTAACAAATGCTTCTCATATATCTTTGCCATCTCAGGGTTATGCTCTTTCTGTAGTTTGCTAGCCTTCCAACTGCCATCCTTATCAACTTCAAACATTATCATTGCCTTGCAATCAGTTCTTGTATCCAAATTTTCATAAGAACTACCATCACTTTCAAATCTTTTAATACCTTGTTTTGAGTAGCAGAACACTTTTGACCTAATCTTTTTTGTCCCTTGCACGTAGTACTGTTTTTCCTTCCTTACACTAAAGCTACATGCATGTGTATATTCACAGTACAACTCATACGCTTTCTCTTGACAATCTACAACATCATTCATTAATTTTTTTTCCTAACCTCTGAATTAGTGCCTCTTCAGTTTCATCATCCTCATCATTTTGTCCCTCTGCTCGTTTCTCAGACACAATCTCAACATCATTGTTACTAGTGCCTTGTAATGACTGAATTTCTTCACTTCTTTGTTATAAGAGTGGCACTTCCTCATCATCATCGTCTTCTAACTCATCAATAAAAATAGTATCTACACCACTTGACATCCTACAAACTAGAAAATAAGATAGCTGAAGAACAACTGTAAAATCATTCAAAAATAAATTAAAGGAATCTGAGGGTTGAAATACTATGAATTCATCTTTTAAAATTCTCAACCCCAATATGAAAGATGTTACGAAGATCATTGAAAATTCTGAAACCTAGTGCAATGTCAAAGGAAACACCTTAGAGGTTATAACAATTCTTCATCTCCGCCAAAGTGCAATGTCAAAGGAAAAAGAGAGAAATGCCTGATATGACTATTTATGGCATCATTTAACTAAGGGGGCATCTAAGAGTTAGGAAATTCTTTTATATATTTATGAAATTTGTGGAGCACAAAAACCTTCTTCTATAAAACCACATGGAAGAAATTCTATGGCATTTTCAGTTCACATCCAAAGACCATAAACAAATGTGGGGAGTGTTGATAATAGTTTAGATTATGGAACAAACAAATGTACAACGGACATTGACAAGTAAAGGGTCAACACTTGTATATTCCTTTTGGATCATGTACACATATCCATATTTTTATAATCTCTCAGAATCACAATCTTCAGAAGTAAAGAACAATATACTAACTTGTTGAAAGCAAATAAACATACTATCTTAGTAAAACAACATGAGAAGAAATGGAAATTTGTAGCAAAAGGAGTAAAGAATATACTGAGTTCTTGAAAACCACAACGAACAGTGATGGGAATGCAGTTGGCAAAATGATTGCTGAAGGGAATCAAAAGCAGAATGTTCGCTCCTTCTGCTATTATTCTTCAAACCGACGGGAACAAGTTGGGAATGCAGCTGAGGAAATTGCTAATGGACAGACTGCAGCAACATTTTCTGCAACCTAGTTCAAAAATAGAAGCAGAATGGCCGTAGATGAGGCAGATCTGAGTGGGCTTTGTCGGAGCTAGTGTTGAGCTAGTATCAGAAATAGAAGCAGCATTTTCTCAGATGTACTATTGAGGTGATGAGTGCTTTCTAAGATAGAGGGGCTTGGTGGCTGATGAGTGCTTTGTCTTTGGATTGGAGTACTGTTGTAGAAAGATTGAGCAGAATAGGTAGCTCAACACTATGGACTGATTTCAGCAATGTGAGTTCGATTTCAGCAACCCAAGTAGTTCTCAGTGACTAACAATCGAAATGCGACTTTGATTTCAGCAACCCAAGTCGAAATTAGTAGCAGTATGGCCATCGACGAGTAAGATTCGAATGGCTTTGTAGAATCGTTCAGATGGTGTTAGATTGTCGACCAAACACCAAATGCAGCTGCGATAAGGCAATGAGAATTCAATTTCAGCAACCCAGCAATGAGAGTTCGATTTCAGATGCGCAATGGCTAGATAGAGAGAGAGAGATTCTATGAATAATTTCCCACTCAGGAATTTCTTCACCGAGATTGTGGCGGGATGGGTAAAAATTGGGATAACCATGGTTAACCATAGTCAGTGAAAAAATGGGGGAAAAAATAAAAATGCACCGGTTGAATTATTTTCAATAAAATAATCTCCCCTGCCATGTGTCGGCCTTGGGGAGTTCTTGGGACCACCCGGTGCACGGGTGGGGCCGTGCACCAGGTTCACCTAAGAATTTCCCTTCAAATTTTACAAGCTCTCTCAATATTTTTTCTCTTTCAAGAACATTAATGGCAGGTCAATTCATAGAAAGAATAAATTCTTCTTCAAGGGGAGAGAAAAAAAAGAGTAAACAAAACCATGTCTGCCAAAAGTTCTAAACAAAGTTAATGAATTGGAACTTGAAAATTTGATGACAAACTGGTCTTTTATGCATCTCAATTGCATGTCGGTTCACTTCTGATATGCTTTTACTTAATGTGGTCGTCTTGAACTACTACTTCTTAAATGTGAACATTCAAGGTTGGGCTTGGCTACGATAGCCATTCATTGACCTATGCCTGGCCCCTAGCCACCCCTACCCCCACGTTGTTTTTCTATAAGCACCATGGATATTACTTGCCACCCCAACCCCAATTAAATGTATGATGGAAACTACTCCCTCCGTTTTATACTCCCTCTGTATCATTTTATCTATCCATTTTAATCGATTTATAGATTTTAAGAAAAATAAAAATTTTCGATTAATTAATCAACATTTCTTATTTTACCCTCAAAAAATCTATCTCTTTATTAATGAGTAATCAAATTTCAAAACTTTATATGTTGTAAGATATTTAATTTACTTTCATTTTCCCCTACAAGTGCACAATACTCATTGTATTAAAAATGAGTATTTGAGAAAAAAATAACAATTAATATAGTCTTGGTTTCCTAATGAGACATATAAATTGGGATAAAAATCTTAGTTAAAATAGAAAGATAAAAGGGGATGGAGGGAGTATTATTTAGTCTTTTAGTCATTTGCACACCGATTAAGAATGTTAAAATCAATAAATTTTTTAATTATATTTCAAATTTATCCCTAATAAATACTCTCTCCGTCCTTATTTATCTGTCATAGTTAATTACTTTACACAATTTAAGAAAAATTAGTTAATCTCTTAAATTCATATAACTTTATTTATACATTCCAAAAGTACCTTTAGATTTAATATTCTCCCCAATTATTTTCTTACTTTGTTTGCTCAACTCTCTCTCTAAAATTATTACACTTTCATTTTTCAAAACTATTTAATATAAGGGTATAACAGTAAAATTAACATTAACAACACAGAAATTTTTTCAATGTGACAGATAAAATGATATATAAAAACTTTTCAATTGTGACAGATAAATAGGGACGGAGTGAGTATAAGAATGAATAATTATTTACAAGATTTTTTATCTTTTCGTTAAATATAGTTTGACTAAACTTAAGAATAATAATATTAGAAAACATTAATCATTAATGTATAAAAAAGTCAAATATTATGAAATAATATATATATATATATATATATATATATATATATATATATAAGCCAAAGGTGAAGGCTGTGATGTTGCCATGTGTCTGATAGGAAAGCTTGACACGTGGATGTTATTCAAAAAGCCTAGTCGTATCATCCTCGCAAAAGCCTTTCTCTTGACTCTCTTCAATACGATGAACAAATCTCTTCTTCTTTCTTGCCTCTTCGATTTCATCTCCACATTCAAATCGCACCTCATCGATTCCACTATACTCCCCTTCTATTTCCTCCTCAAAAATGCCTCACATCCTCTCCGCTCCCTCCTATCAACGCCAACCGATTAAACCAATTAAACTCCCTCACATTCTATTTGACTCCAACATCGCTTCCTCTCCGAAACAAGATGCCCGTGGTGAATTTAACAACACTTTTTATGCTTATGATGCGAAAGCAAATTCAACCTACGCAACTACTCCATCCCAGGCATCATCAGCTTGGAACTGGGAAAGCTTCTATCCTCCTTCCCTTCCTGACTCAGAGTATTCTTCCCAAAGCGATAAGCGTAATGGTTTGAAGCAAGATGGTTTTGATCGAAAGAATAGTGAAAATTTGCATCATCTCAGTAGGTGGGACAGTGAGGAAGAAGAAGAGGATAGGGAGACAGAAAGAGAGATCGAGAGAGAAGAGGTTCATTGTAGTGATTGGGGTGACCATGACAACTATAGCACGACGACATCATCTGATGAGGATGAAACAGAAGCAGAGTCTAGATCCAGAAATGAAGTGGTTTTTTGGCGGAGGCTTAGAAAGTGTAACCTATTTTAGATCTGGAAAGCATGTTGATTTGCCTTTCAATTCATTCCAAGAGTTGGAATCTTTTGTCTATTAATTCTTGGAAATTTGGCTATTTAATTTTTTGTGATGGGATTCTCATGATTTTCTTCTTCTTTAGGTCTAATTATTTATTCTACTTCTAATCCATGTTTGCAGGTGGTAAAGGCTATGTGAAATTTCTGATCCGAGAAACACATCCATATCTGCAAGTTGTACTTTTGGAGGAGGAAGAGGAGCTAGGTTAATCTAGACTTGGGAGTTGACCAGTTGAATAACCTTTGAACTTCTGAAATTTGGTGATAGTCTTGAGGGCTACTTGATAAGATGATGATGTTTAAGGATATGGGATTTCATGGTGATCTCGATTTCTTTTCTGCTCCTCTTAAGGAACCAGAGGTGGAGGCTCCTCAGACCGAACCAGAAGTCATTGAGGATGATTATAGTGACGAGGAAATTGATGTTGATGAACTTGAGAGGAGGACGTGGAGGAACAAGATGAAGCTGAAAAGGCTTAAAGAAATGAATAAGGGTAAGGAAGGCATTGATGCTGCGAAACAGAGGTAGTCTCAAGAGCAGGCAAGGAGGAAGAAGATATCTAGGGCACAAGATGGAATCTTGAAGTATATGCTAAAGATGATGGAAGTCTGTAAAGCTCAAGGGTTTGTTTATAGGATTACGCAATCCCAAGCAAGAGTGAGGGGTCCTGTTGGTCCTACACCACATACTCTACAAAAGCTTCAAGATACTACCCTTGGTTCACTACTATCAGCTCTCATGCAGCACTGTGATCCTCCTCAGAGGATATTTCCATTAGAGAAAGATGTTCCGCCACCATGGTGGGCCAGTGGGAAGGAGGATTGGTGGCCTCAATTGGGTTTGCAGAAGGACCAAGGCCCACCGCCATACAAGAAATCTCATGAATTAACTTCGTTAGTAACTTTAGGCCCTCAAATTAGGTCGATATAATTCAATGCAAACCCTTATACATGTGTATTGAATCATACTATTTGTTTCCCTTAGTATTTATTCCTTTCATAAAAGAAATTATATAGTTTAACATTGTGAATTTAATTATTACCTTTTTACCCTAACAAAATTTAGTTAACATAAGTTGCCTCACAATTTACACTTGGCTTAAATGTGTAATTCTTTAAATACTATCTATATATGTATTTAATATTAATACATTGAAATAAGTGATTCTTTGAATACTATCTAAATTTATTTTAAAATCTTAACTAATTAAATAATTAATTAAGTTAATTAATAATATATATATATATATATATATAATATTAATACATTGAATCTTAATAATATAACAATAACCTGTGCAATGCACAGGACATCATAAAAGGCCAAATAATATAAGAAGGAAGGAGAATTCAAAGATATAGAAAAGGGGGTCTATGCACACGATTTGTTAACGACACAGATAGGGATCGTAGGTGCACATTGTTCATAAATGATGGTACACATAAAGTTAAAATCAGATAAAGTTTGTTTTCAATACTACTACTATTATTAATAATAATACTAATATTAATGTGAATTTGATTCAAAATAAAATCAGTAAATATAAAATTGTAAAGTAAAGATACTAGAAGAGGAGAGAAGAGAGAGAATCGCTTAGATATGATTTCATTGATTCATTCATTTGTTTATATATGACCCCTATTTATAGAGGTTTCAATACAGAATCTAAAAGGTTATTGAATCTGAAAGGTTAAGAAATAAATTTAATAACCTTAGAAAATGAACAGTCACAGTATATGAACAGTCACATTATCTTCAAGAAAATGAACAACCACTTGACATTTCATATTTCATAACATTCCCCCTTGGATGTTCATTTTCAACCACTTCGAAATATGCCTCGTTAAAAACCTTCAAAGGAAAAACCCTGTGGGACAAAAACCTAGTGAAGGAAAAGAGTACACTTTCCGTTCTTAGAGGGAATACTGCCTCATTAAAAACCTGACTAAGAAAAAATCCAATAGGAAAAAATCTTAGTTAGGGAAAAAGAGTACAGTATACATACTCCCCTTCTTAATAACATCTTCAAGATGACTTTACATCTTTCAACCGACGCATTCCAATTTTATGTACTAATTTTTCAAATGAAGCAGTCGGTAATGCTTTAGTGAGGAAATCTGCCAGATTATCACATGGTCGAATATGTTGCACATCAATTTCACCTCTTCTGGAGTTCGTGAGTAAAGAAAAATTTTAGTTAAATATGTTTTGTCCTATCTCCTTTAATATATCCACCTCTTAATTGAGCTATACAAGCCGCATTATCTTCATAAAGAGGTATTGGAATTTCCTTTTCAGAAGGTAATCCACAATTTTCTCGGATATAATGGATCATTAATCTCAACCACACACATTCTCGGCTTGCCTCGTGAATAGCTATAATTTCAGCATGATTAGAAGAAGTAGCTGCTATAGATTATTTTGTAGAGCGCCATGACATAGCAGTACCACCACATGTAAATAAATAACCAGTTTGAGAACGTACTTTATGTGGATCGAATAGATAACCAGCATTAGCATATCCAATCAACATTGGACTGGTTCTATTTGAATAAAATAATCTAAGATCTATTCTCCCTTGCAGATATCTTAGGACATGTTTAATCTCATTCCAATGTCGTCGTGTTAGGAAAAAACTGAATCTTGTTAATAAATTCACAGAAAATGCTATATCAGGTCTAGTATTATTAGCAATGTACATCAATGCGCCAATTGCACTGAGATATGGTACTTCAGGACCAAGTAGTTCTTCATTATCTTCCCGAGATCGAAAAGGATCTTTATTTATATCTAATGATCTCACGACCATTGGAGAAATTAATGGATATGCTTTGTCCATGTAAAACCTTTTAAGAACTTTTGTTATATGTGTTAATTGATGAATAAAAATATCATTTTTCAGATGCTCAATTTGTAAACCAAGACAAAACTTAGTTCTGCCAAAATCCTTAATTTCAAATTCTTGCCTTTTGGAGTTCTTCTAGAGTTCCAATAAGGTTAATATCATCAACATATATCGCAAATATCACAAAACCAGATCCAGATTTCTTAATAAAAATACATGGACATAGTGAATCATTTTTATATCTCGATTTCAATGAATATTCACTAAGACGATTATACCATATGCATCCAGACTGCTTTAAGCCATATAATGACTTTTGTAATTGAATGGAATAATTTCCACGAGGGTTAGAATTATATGCTTCAAGCATACTAAATTCTTCTGGGATTTTCATATAAATATCATTATCAAGGTTCCTATATAAATAAGTAGTCACAACATCCATTAGACGCATGTCAATCTTTTCATGTACTACTAGACTCACAAGGTATCGGAGTGTAATTACATCCACCACAAATGAATATGTTTCATCGTAATCAATACCCGATTTTTGCGAAAAACCTTGTGCCACAGTCGTGCTTTATATCTTATGACTTCATTATTTTCATTTCGCTTTCGCACAGATATCCATTTATAACCAATTGGTTTTACACCTTCTGGTGTTCGGACTACAGGTCCAAAAATCTCACACTTTGCAAGTGAGTTTGACTCCGATTGAATCGCATCTTTCCATTTTGGCCAATCATTTCTATGATGATATTCTTCAACTGATGTTGGTCCAAGGTCCTCATTATCTTTAACACTTCAAGTGCTATATTGTATGTAAAAATATCATCAACAGTTATTTCCGTCCGATTCCAACTTCTACCAGAAGTTATATAATTAATAGACATCTCACTATTCTATTCACTATTTTCAGATATTTGGATCTTTTCATCAGTTTCCACTTGATCCCTTTTTCCTAATTCTTTAATTGGATCATTCTGATCATTTAATCCTCTTTTCTTTCGAGAATTTTTATCTTTTGAACTAATGGATCGTCCACATTTCTGACGTGTTTTTGATTCAGTAGCTATAGGAATTGTATTTTGTCCTGCTGGGATTTCTATCCGAATAGGGGCATCTATAGCTGAAATATGCAATTTAGTTACCCTTGTAGAGTCAGCAAAAGAATCTGGGAGTTGATTTGCAAGTCTTTGCAAATGAATGATCTTTTAAACTTCTAGTTCACTTGAACTTGTGTGCGGGTCTAAATAATTCAATGATGTTGTCCAGACAAGCTCCTTTTTATGTGGTTTATGTTCTCCCCCTAATTTAGGAAACAAAGTTTTATCAAAATGACAATCAGCAAATCTTGTTGTGAATACATCACCTGTCAATGGTTCAACGTATCTAATTATAGAGGGAGAAACATATCCAACATATATCCCCAACCTTCTTTGAGGACCCATTTTGGTATGTTGATTTGGCGCTATCAGTACATACACGGCACACCCAAAAATTCTCAAATGAGCAATATCTGGCTCGGAACCAAAAGCCAATTGTAAAAGAGAAAATTTGTGATAACTTGTTGGCCTTATGTGCACAAGTGCTACAGCATGCAAAATAGCATGTCCCCAAACAGTTGTAGGGAGATTTGTTCTCATTAATAACGGTCTAACAATTAATTGTAACCATTTAATGAATGATTCAGCTAAACCATTCTAAGTATGAACATGAGCTACTGGATGTTCAATAGTAATACCAATTGATATGCAATAAGCATCAAAGGCTTGGGAGGAATATTCTCCAACATTATCTAGACGGATCCTTTTTATAGGATAATCTGCAAATTGTGCTCTTAAGTGAATTATTTGGGCAAGCAATCTTGCAAACGCCAATTTACGAGTTGATAATAAACTGACATGCAACCATCGGGTTAATGCATCAATTAAAATCATAAAGTATCTGAATTGCCCACATGGTGGATTAATTGGTCCACATATATTACCATGAATTCTTTCTAGAAATACTGGAGACTCAAACTCCACTTTTGTTGGAAATGGTTTAATAACCAATTTCCCTTGAAAACATGCAACACATGAAAATTTATCAGATGTTAAAATCCTTTGACTTTTTCAAAGGATGACTATGCGTATTTTCAATTATCCTTTGCATCATAATAACTCTTGGATGACCCAAACGGTCATGCCAAATGATATAAGTAGCAGGATTAGTAAACTTCTGATTTACTGAATGATACACTTCAATTGCATGGATTTTTGTGCTATATAGGCCAGATGAAAGAGATGGTAGCTTTTCTAATAAAGATTTCTTACTTGACATTATTTGAGTAATGCAGAGATACTCAAAACCATTTTCTTCTATTGTTTCAATGTGATATCCATTTCGGCAAATATCTTTAAAACTTAATAAATTTCTTCAAGATTTTGAAGAAAATAACGCTTTAAGAATAACAATATTTGTTCCTCTAGATAATACAATATTAGCTCTTCAAGAGCCTTCAATCAACTTTATACTACCACTTATAGTATTAACATTTTTTTCTCTCATATGTAGGTAAGAGAAATATTTTCTATCTTTCAATATGGTGTGTGTTGTACCACTATCAATTAGGCATATATCTTCAATGCCACTTGTGTATCCAGTAAGCGGAATAATAGCCATCCGGGCATAACAAAATATTAAATACTCAAACAATAAAAAACTTTAAACGCTAATTACTATTACAATGCAAAAAATATCAAATATAAAAGGAACATATTAAAAGTAAACTTCTAATTCTTCTGGACATTTCCATCACCAATCAAATGCTCAATTCTTCCTTTAAGATGCTCAAAGAAATCAGCCATGTCCAAATGAGTTACATCAACATCGTTAAGGTTAGTATCATCATCATCATCATGAAGAGAATGTTATAGAGTAAAATTTGCTTCAGCATTTTTGCCTTTCTTCTCAATAGACGCCTGATACAGATTAACAAGGTGTTTTGCAGTACGACAGGTACGGGACCAATGACCTTTCATGCCATAGCGATAACATTTATTTTCATAATTTTTAGGAACAACATCATTTCCTTTTCCTTTCTCGTTAGTTTTTTGCCACTTCTGGTGGTTGTCATTATTTCTCGTAACTTTGTTTTGACTATTGCGATCATAATGAATATTTTTATCATGACCATATATACGTCCATGGCCACGGCCATATCCACGACCACCATCTCTTCTAAGGCCAAAATTATGAGTTCTAACATCATTCACTTTTGTGAATGGAGTAGAACCTATTGGTCGAACTTCATGATTTTTCATTAATAGCTCATTATTTTGCTCAGTTACGAGAAGACAAGATATTAATTTTGCATATTTTTTGAATCCCTTTTCTCGATATTGCTACTGCAGGAGCACATTCGAGGTATGAAAAGTAGAGAAAGTTTTTTCTAACATAACCTATTTTCTCTACATAGTTTTAGTTGCGAGCTAATTTTAAAAATTGCAGAATTATACTCACTAACAGATTTAAAATCTTGTAATCGCAAGTGCATCCAGTCATACCGTGCCTTTGGAAGGATGACCATCTTCTGGTGATCAAACCTTTCTTTCAAATTAGTTCACAAAATAAATGGATTTTTCACGGTAAGGTATTCAATCTTTAAGTCATCATGAAGATGATGGCGGAGAAAAATCATAACTTTAGCATCATTTTGTGATGATGATGGATTTCATTCTACAATGGTATTTGCCAGACCCATTGCAGCTAAATGCATTTCAGCATATAGTATCCAAGATAAATAGTTTTTTTCCAATAATATCAAGAGCTACAAACTCAAGTTTGGTGAGATTTGCCATGTGAATACAAAATCAAATAGGAAAAGTACCTACATTTCTCTTTTGTTATAGCAAACTTCAATAGTGTCACTGTGATTATAACCTTCAGTAAAACAACTTCAGTAGAGTCTCGTGCTAATAACGTGTTGTGAATTTGATTCAAAATAGAATCAGTAAATATAAAATTGTAAAGTAAAGATACTAGAAGAAGAGAGAAGAGAGAGAATCACTTAGATACGATTTCATTGATTCATTCATTTGTTTACATATGACCCCTATTTATAGAGGTTTCAATACAGAATCTGGAAAGTTAAGAAATGAATTTAATAATCTTAGAAAATGAAGAACAGTCACAATATACGAACAGTTACATTATCTTCAAGAAAATGAATAGTCACTTGACCTTTCATATTTCATAACAAATATCTCAATTTTTGTATAAAAATACATTACATTAACAGTAACTTTACTACTCGACTGTTGAAATTGATAAAAGGAGTTCCATTAGATAATATAGTTATTAGAGTAGACTTTTTATAGTGAGCAAAAATAGAGTGATGCTATTATAACTCTTTCCTACTAGGTTACTCTCATTTATAGCTCAAAGATCATGAACTCTAAGTTTACATTTATTTAACCTAGATTTAACCTTGAAAACTTAAGAGTTGCTACGGAAGCAGGGCGGACACACAGCAAAGAGAGGGGTTTTTTGGCTTTTTTTTTTTTTTTTGGAAATTCTATTGAATATATACATTATTTATAACTAAGTTATGATTGATATATTTAGAATAGTTATTTCGGTCTTCTTTCCCCTCCCTTCCAAATGTTTAGAATAATTATTTCAATTCTATGAATTTTTTAATCTTACGTCCGGTCTTTTATGGAAGCAAAAGAAAAAAAAAATGATAGATTTAATACTTACCCTAATTGTAATATGATATATGTATATTACTTCTTAATTATGTAAAAAAAAATAAGTTAAATCGTACCCTAAAACTTTTTCATATATGATGAGCAACAAATCAACATTTCCACCGGTTCAATTGACTTAGGCAATATAGTTTGGTGAGAGAATGTCTATTCAGGTTTAAAATCTAAATGATGAGCACTGTAATCTATTATCGTGCGTAACATGGTCAAGGGCAGATCACTTAGCGTCCACCATCAAATCTTCAGCTCATGGAATGCGGCTATTGGGTCAAACAAACAAAGAAAGACATATATGTCCTGCCAAAGGGCTGGGCCAGCCGCCAGAGGCAAAGGAAACATTACATGTGAATGGAGTTACATCTTTCAAATTAATCAATGCCCCAAGTCTCATCCACTAATGATGGGACCTGCTATGAGTATGGACAACGTTTTAGCATTATTATGCTAATATGACCTTTAGATTTCGTAGCAAAAAATGATTTTGAACACTTCAAAAGATAGTTCTAGATTAGGGTGTCCAAGGGAAAGGATGCGCAACCAGTAAGCACTTGGTTAGGTGGGAAAAATTGCATATGCTTATCTCTTGCTCGAGCTTGTAAAGGCAGAATTAAAAATTTTAGATTAGAAAGTAAATTATATGAAATGATATGTTTAAAAATAATTTTATAAATTTTAAAATATTTTTTAAAATATAAAAAGTAAATTTTTTTTAAAAAAAAATTTAATTTTACTAAAGTTATAAAAAAAAAAAACAAGATTTTTAGAAGTTTTGAGGGGGAGCGGGGGCCACGCCCACTCACTTCATCTCTGTTATTGTGAGATTGACTCTAGTGAAGCGGAACTTACTCTTCATGTTTTTAAAACCTGAGATGGTGATACCAAATTTGAAACTAACCCATACTTAGTGTATGAAGAAATATAAAAAGCAAGTAACTTAAAGGATTAATATTATTTAAAAAAAAAAAAAACTCTTGGTTGAGGTGATTGTCAATTCAATCCGACTTTTTATTTTAATTGTCTATCGGAGTCAAATTAAATAATTTCACCAGAGAATACATGGGCGCACATATCAACTTTTGAAATTTAAATTTTGGCCTGAATTTAATTTTTTTTCAATTTACTTTTTACAATTAAAAATATTTATTAGAAAAAACGATTTACGTTAATTGTAGAAACAAATTAGATATTTCAATTTTTATGGTTAAATTATTGTATAGTTAAGAAAATGTGATTCATGATTCATAATTTTTTTTTTTTGGAAAAAAGTGGTACTCAATTGACAAATACTCCAAATACGAGGATCTTTTTGAAATTAATCTTGATTTAATTTTGAAGGTTAATTATTTTTTCAAAAGGTAAGATCAGATGTTCATACCAATTCATACCAGTTGACTCTAGGACATCAAAGAACTCCCACAATGCCTTTATTAAGGGATTCGAACCCAAAATATGACTTTCTTAAAATTTTAAGTTTTCCTATGTTAGCCAGCTTATGCCCAGGGGCAGGTTAGTTGTTTTCTAAACGTTGGAGGATGGTAATGCAAATGCGGGGAGCAGTGTAGGTTAGGAGCCCTAGGAATATTTGGAGATTTTGTTAATCATAAACCTTCTTTGTTCACGTGGGCTGGCCATAAAAAAAAAAAAAAAAAAAAAAAACTGAAAAGTTGCACCTAGTAATTGTCTAGTACCAAATAACCCTGGAGCGGAGATCGGACTGGTTCGGTTATTTCTGCTGCACTGAGAAAATGTGATGATAAATCCTTGTATGCGAAACATATTATATAAATTTCTACTCTTTTCTATAAGATAAAATATATAATTTATATTATATAAAATTTTAATATATAAAATTTTTTATAAAAACATATATTATTATTTTAGTACTACTGCCTCCGTCCTAAATTATCTGTTCTATTTCTAATTTAGTTTTTATCTCAAATTATATGTCTTGTTATAAAAATAAAATTTTAACATATCAAATTTATTTCCATTTGATAAAACTCTAATTATCAAACATATTAAATAATTTCTTTCCCAACAAGATAATCTCATTTAAATAACAGGAGGAAGAAGCAACTTGGAGCACATCAAAATTTTGGAATTTAAGTACTTTTTAATAAATAGAGAGAAATTGAATTAAATTTTAAAAGTAAAAATGAAAGTAAATATTTAATTAACTAAAAAATCTACTTATCTTAATACCTCATAATTTGGGACGGACAGAGTATAAAATATAAAAATCAATTTTTTGTAAATATTTTAAAAAATATTTATAGTCTATACTTGAGAAGAGTTTTTTCTCAATCTAAATCAAAATTTTAATTTAAAATAATATTCATTTAAATAATTTTCGCTTATCGAAAACATTCGTATACTCACAACACATCATATTTTCTTTATTTCATTAATAATTAGACTTCACATTTAATAATATTTTATTAAATTTTAATAAACTTATTTTAATCTAATCATTACTCAAGTACAACTATACTATATTACTGAATGTATATGCACAAAAATCCTACATATATATGCTTTAAATATATAAACTAGTCTCCCCTCCCATTCCCAAGCAATCAAATGGAAGTAAAAATCTAAGAATAAATTAAAAAACTCATTGGTCCAATTTACATTTTCTAAGAACGCTATGGTCCCTAAGTACGAAGGCATCAAGATGGTTTTCTCAAATTCTATATTAGGGATTTGGTTACTTAGAGACATTTGGAGATGGAAAAAATTAATCTTTTTTGCTTGCTTTTTACTTTTTTTTTTGATGTAAATATAAATGTATTAGAGAAAGAGATACGAATCATACAGAGGGTAGTCTCATCCCATAGGGAGACTAAAAAGTCCTAAACTTCTAAACAAGGAGCGCCTCTAAGGCGTAACCTTTGGATTCAAACCGGGCCAAAACAGAGGGATACAAAGTAAAAACGGCCATGTATACAATCGTTTTGACCCTATGAGCTATAATGTCAGCCGAGGTAGGCACCCCGTCAAAGATCAATCTGTTCCTCGAGTCCCACACAGTGTAAACTGTGGCTGCTAGTGCCGAGCACTTGAGCTTGGCCATCCAAGAAGACCCGCGAGCCTCCTTCGTGAGCCATTTAAGCGCGCTAGCCAGGGAAGACATGGTGCGTCTGAGATGAGCCCAGCGTTTAACATTGTCCCAGGCCGCCTTGGTCACCGGGCATAGGAAAAATAGGTGACGAGCGGATTTAGCAGCCAAATCGCAAAACGGGCAATTGGGGTTTGGAGTGGAGAAGGGCAATCGGTCCTTGGTGCGTAGTTTGCCCAGCGCAGCGAGACAGAGAATAAACGAGTGCTTCGGCACCAGCACTTTACCCTAGGCCGTGTGTCCCCACGGGACTCTTAGTGCCGGGGTGTGGAAGAAATCATATGCCATCCTAGTGAGAGACCCAGGGCGAGCAGCCCACGACTCCAGAAGGTCGATGGCTACTGGCACATCACCAGTGGCTTGTAAAAGTCTGTCCCGGAGCAGGAGAATACGCTTGAATAGGCTGGACGAGCCCGGGCTCAAATTCGTCGTCCAGACTGAGCGGTCACCTATGTACCGATGGTGAATCCATTGGACCCATAGGGTGCGTTTGTCCCGATGAATGTCCCAGAGAGCTCGTGTAAGGAGGGCAGTGTTCCAGGCAGACGAGTCCTTGATACCCAGTCCCCTTTCCAGCTTCGGCCTGCAGAGGTTGGCCCAGGCCACCTTTGAAGACTTTCCATTCCATAAGAATTGTCTGGTCATACGAGAGAGGTCATTCAGGACCGCTTGTGGGGTTGGGAAAATTGATAGCCAGAAACATTCCACACCTTGAAGAACCGAGGTAATCAATTCCAGACGGCCAGCAAAGGAAAGAGAATTTGCAGTCCAACTGTTTACCGTCGATCTAATCTTATCTAATAAAGGGCGATAGAAAGAGCAACACATTCGATCCACAGCAATAGGGACTCCCAAGTAGCAAAACGGGAAAGTACCAAGCTGGAAACCCGAAGCGTGAATAATATCCAGGCGCTGAGCATCACTGAGGCCAGCAGAGTACACACTGGATTTAGCCGGGTTTGCAGAGAGCCCTAAGACAGACTGGAATTGGCGGAGACAGTGCACGAGTATCCCCATAGACTGGCAGTCTCCTCTGCAAAACAGCAGTAAGTCATCTGCAAAAGCCAGGTGCGTAAGGCTTAAGGCCTGGCATCCCAGGTGGAAGTGGAAGTGGGGTGAGGCAGATGCCACACGAAGGCTACGGGAGAGATAATCCAAACAGAGGACGAAGAGGAGTGGATAGAGCGGGTCTCCCTGACGCAGACCTCGTTTTCCCAAGAAGAAACCATGGATGTTCCCATCCAATGAGATGGAGAAAGAGCACGTGGACACACACTGATGAACCCAGGTGCAGAAGACGGAGGGAAAACCAAGCTCCTCCAGAAGGCAAAAAAGGAAACTCCAATTGACACAATCATAAGCCTTGCGAAGGTCCACTTTGATGGCACACCGAGGCGCCACTCGCTTTCGGGAATACGATTTGAAGAGTTCCTGTGCCAAGAAAACATTATCTGCTAGTAAACGGTCCCCTATGAATGCTGCTTGGGCAAAGTCCACCAAATGATCAAGAACCCGACTAAGACGGTTGGCCAAGGTCTTGGAGATTATTTTGTATAAGACATTACAGCATGATATGGGCCGAAAGTCCCCAACCGAGTTTGTGCATTGGCTCTTGGGGATGAGAGAGATAAGAGCGTGGTTCCATTGCTTCAAAAGGCGGCCGGATGAGAAAAATTCTAGGCAAGCTTGGGTGACTGACGGCCCAACGATTGGCCAAGATTTTTTGAAGAAACAAGCGTTAAAACCATCCGGCCCTGGAGCCTTACGGTCCCCAATGTCCCATAGGGCTGCCCGGATTTCTGCAGGGAAATCGATGGACAAGACGCAGAACAGGGAGCCATGGACGGATAAAAACAGAGACAAAAAAAAATTATACGCGAGCCATAAAGGCCATGCGGAAGCGTGAAGATCATACATTTGCGCTCCTTAACCCTTCTAGGTTGAGTAAGAGCGGATTGAATGACTGGAATCGCCTCGCTTTGCACATTTGAAGGAGCTTCTGGTTGAACACCCGCTAGCCTTCGACTGCGTCTTGTTTGCATTAACGCTTAGCTCTCCAGCTCTCGGGATATTCCTCAGCCTACCCTCTAGTCGGTGAACACTATGGTGAAGAGGAAGGGTCTCAATTCTCCTTGGTTCGTTCGCTATTGGTTAGCAAAGAACAAGGGAAAAACAAGAAGAAGGAGAGAGCTTTTGTGAGAGAGAGAGAGACTCACGTGAGTCTTTGCTTGGGAAGGAAAATAATTAGGGTTTTTTTTTCTTTTCAAAGAGTTGTTTATATTTAGCCAAAATTAGGTCTCTCAATCTCTGATAAACATATCCCTAGGATTTCAAAATATCCGGATGTTATCCTGAGAAATAGTTTGGCCTAACCTTAAACTCCTCTTAACCGTATCTGGAAAAAACCCTAAGGTCCAAGCTATTGGGCCAGATAAATATTTATTATTTTTCTTGGACCCAAAAGGCCCAAAATAATAAATATTAATTATTTATTTTCTGGGCTTACATAAGTAACCCAATAAATAATTAATGAGCCCAAATGAACCATAATAATTAATCTCTAATTATTTATTTCTTGGGCCTACATAAATAACCCAATAAATAATTAAACATTAATTATTTCCCCTAGTTTAAGCCCAGGTTAATTTCTTAATTATTCATACTGGACCTTGGCCCTGAATAATTAATTAACCAAATAAACTAGATAATTAATTTCTCTCAACTCCTATTTTATTTATTTATTTATTTATTTTATTCCAATCCAATAATAAATTAGACTTCTGAATAAAATAAAATAAAACAAAATAAAATAAAATCCTCTTCAAGCGAGACCAATTCCTCATCCCAAAAATAGTTAGGACTTACGGGCTATCCCGAGGACCAAAAAGACACATCGCCTTGGCTGCTAAAATGACCAAAATACCCCTACTATATAAATAGTTGTATTTTGTATTTTAAATATTTCCTAATATCACCATAAGTAAATATTGACCCCAAGGACAATGCTGCATTCGCAAAGTCTCCGACCTACAGGTGAAATGACTAAAATACCCCTCTACACATTGCCGCACATTTAGAGAGGAAGAAGTGTACTAACACCCCTCTAAATGACATCTACCATCCTTAGGCTTCTAGTCCAATGATCCACGACTTCTTGGAGTGTTTCCGCTTTCCAAGGGAGCTACCCTAAAGCGAACATCCAAGTCATGTTTCCCAGGGCCCTGGATAATTTAGACCATTCGGACAACCACAAGGGGCGATATAGTGCAGAAACTATCTTGTATAAGTCTGTCTTAACTAACTAGTCACACATACCCAACATGCAAGTATATTGGCCCTATGATAGAACCTCAACTACAGACAAATCAAAGTATATGCTTCCAGCTTCGCTAGACCACCAACTCATACTCAAGTCGTAGAGTACTAGTCCACGCTGTAGCGGTAGAAGTCTAGGTTTCTACCATATAGTACTTTGAGAAACCACTACTACAGGTCCTGTTCTACGTATTCGAAATACGCTTATGTCATGAAGTGAGTGGACTACCCACTGGCTAAAGGTAAGCCATTCCCCATTTGGAATTCATAACATAATAACCTAAACATGATGAGGTTCCCAGTCTCATCAATAGGTTAAGAACAAATGTTTATGTGTTAAATAACCCGTGATCCATACCTTACTGTGAAAGACCACCATTCACTTGGATCACTTATTTAAACACAATGGGTCTGTTCTAAACGAAAATCGTGCACAAACAAAAAGTAAATTCACAAACAATTTCTGAAAATAAATTCTTTTATTAAATAATTCGATTTTACATCAGAAACTTAGTCTAAGAGGGCATACAATCCAACAGAAACATCCGCAGCCAAAGCTTGAGAGTAGTGAGGGAGGAGCAGGGGGCCTGCACGAGCAATGTCTGGGTCGAGGGGGGCACACGGGCTATCGGAGCCGAGTAGGGAGGTGTAGTAGGAGATAAATTCATCAGCAAGCTCACTCTGCCCCGTAGTCCTTGTTCCATCTGGCCTGCAAATGCTGGAGATAAAATTGCGCTTAGAGTTTCACCTAGCCAGGCCATGGAAATAGCTAGTGGATTGGTCTGCCTGCGTAAGATGCTTAGCTTTTGCTAGCTACTGGTAGAGGGATAGTTCGGCTTCAGCCATGCGCTATACGTGCTTCCTAGCACTGTGGACTGCATCAACACACGACTGGTCCAGCGAAGAGGCCCGAAGTCTGGCCTAGGCAGCTTCCATTGCCGCATTGGCCTAAGAAACACGCTGTGATAGATGAGAGAACTCCGCCCGGTTAAGGGCCTTCAAGGGGCCTTTCAATTGCTTAAGACATTTGGAGAGGCAGAACTGCATGGTGCATTCCAGTTGGTCCACCCACCCACGGCGAACAATAACCAGGAAATCCGAGTGATCAGCCCAGGCATTGAGGAAGCGAAACGGGACCGAAGCACGGGGTGCAATGCCATTGTCTAAGCAGAACAGAGCTACCGAATGATCAAAAACACATCTAATGGGCATAAACTGAGCCGTGCCAACCAGGGGGGACTGAAACCAAGCAGGATTGGCAAGCACTCGATCCAACTTAGACCACACGCGATTGTTGGTCCAAGTGAAAAATTCTCCAGAGAACGGGAGATCCTCCAAAGCCAAATCGGCACAGCAGAGCACAAAATCCTGAAGTGCATAAGCACTAAGGGCCGTGCCATTGAGCTTGTCATCGGGGGAGAGATAGGAATTGAAATCTCCCAAAATTATCCAAGGGTCGGAGCACAGGAGCGCCTCAGTCCGGAGGGCATCCCAAAGGCACCTCCGGCTGACCACCGTGTGCTTACCATAAGCAAAGCTGCAGCGGAGAGATATGTTAGACAGCCTGCAAGTTATAGTGCACGATAGAAGTTGGGCAGAAGTAGACACTCCATCCAACGCAATAGAGGCTGGGTTCCAAAGAACTAGAATTCTGCCGCCCGGAACATCACTAAAGTTGGAGCAGTGAGCCCAACCAGGAAACTTAGTCTAAAGGAGCTAATGAAGGGAAGAATCAGAGAGTTTGGATTCCAAAATACCCATTACGTCCACGCGGTGCTGGTGTATAAAACTGCGGACCGCGTGTTGTTTGAGGGCCTTATTGAGCCCTCGAATGTTCCAACAGAATATCCTTATATTGGATGGCTAGAGGCGCCTTGCGTCTAGGCATTGGGGTTTTGGGCCCACCTTAGGTGCTGCCTAACCGGGCTGGGCAGCACCGCCTTCTAGTCGCGCCGGCTGGGGCATGGGGATGGCTTTGGCTCCTTTGCGCACAGGTGCTTGCGGCCTAAGAGAAAGAGGAGGAGGGATGGGGGCAGTTTGTGCCACACCAGCATCCGTATGAGGCAGAGCAGCATGGGAGGAAGAGGAGGCAGAGGGGCCAGGATCCGTAGGTGCCGATACAGGGGCACAGGCCGAAGTAGTCAGAGGATCGAGGGGAGGGCCAAACTGCTTGCATGGTTGGTCGGCAGGCCGAGACGAGCCCTGGATAGGTAGAGCAACGAGGGATATGCAGAGGAGGAGGATAGCCCACAGAAGTGGGGAGGATGCCCGACGCGCATGCAACATCCGGAGGGGGTGACAGGGGTTGCAGGGGGCGCAGAGGAGAGGTCAGTTTCCGCATGAACACGCTTGCGGCCCCGCCGAGGAGCGCGCTAGCGCCCTTGAGCCTGTGCATGCCGCTGCTGGTATGCCTGTCTGTCGTTCACCCGTCAAACAAGGCAGGCCTCTATATTATGACCAAAACATTTGCACGATGCACAGAAGGCAGGCTCGATATCAAACTTGACCGGTTGCACCAGAATGTCCCCCGAAGGCATCTGAATTCGAATCTCCCGGATAAGGGGTTTAGAGGTATCCACCTCCACAAGAACTTGAGCAAAAGAAAGGCGCTCCATCCTGGCGGTGCAGGCATCTGACATGATGGGCTTGCCCACGGCAGACACAATCTTACTAAGTGCTAATTTGTTCCAACAGATAAGAGGGAGACAGGGGAGAGTAATCCAAATGGGAACAATGTTCACCTCCTCCATGGAAAAATTAAACTCCGGCGGCATAATTTTGAGCAGGAGGAACCGACCAGAAACCGCATAGGGGCCACCATCCAATACTAATTGCCGATCCTCTGCACTAGAAAACTTGAATACTAGCCATCCGGTGTTGTGAGAATACCACTGGCAATGGACACCCCAAGAAGACGCCAGTTCTTGAATGGCTTTTGCCCTGGGGAAACGTCCAGCAACGAAGCCAAGCAAACAATAACCAAGGCGAGATTCAAGGTCTAAGACGTCAATGCCGTCCAGGACAACCGTATCACCAATAGCCAGAATTTCCATGAGCTTAAAACCAACCTCCGTAGAAAATGCATCCTTCTTGAAGAGTCGCGCCCAGGACTTATCGGATGGGGCTAAATTGGTAGGAGAGGCCAGCTGGGCTGGCTGGGTAGGACTCTTGCCCAAAGCTGAAAGACGATGATGGGCACTGCATTGGCCCATTCGGGGAAGCCAGCTGGGGAAATAAATGCAGTCCAGGGTCGGCTACAAGAAAACCACTAATGGAGATGGTGGGCTAGTCCAAGTTGGCCCGCATGGGGTTGTTGAGGAATTTTTTAGTCATGCTGAACCAAGGAGCAAAGAAGGAGAGGCTAACTCACAGACCAAGAGAAATGGCCCAGGCCAGCACGAGCATGCCCAGGCCGAGCCCAGCAGAGGAGGCCCAATGGGCAACAGGCCTGGACACCGGGAAGGACACAGCGGGCACGGGCAAAAGCCGATGCGGGGGAAACACAGCAACGGGCAAAATTCAAATTCGAAATCAAACACTGTGACTAATCATCGTACCAACCCCAAGGATCAGAAGGAGTACTGTTCACAATCTCCGCCAAGAACAACCAAGAACACCGAAGCGTACCCAGCACAAGCGATGGCAGTGCCAATCGGGAAGCAATTAGATAACTCCACTCCAGTCAGCAAAGGCCAAACCCAATATAATCCAAGGATCAAAATAGCTTAAAGGACAAATACCAGGACCAGACAAGATCAATAATAATAAGAACAATAACTGGAACCTGGGCAATAAAGGTGCACAGAGAAAGGACAAGAAACCCAGAGAGACCTTGTCGGGAAGGAGTCGAACATAGATAGAGCAAGAGAGGCTCAATTGGGTGGGCACACAGCACAGGGTACCTGCACGCTGCCAGGCAAGGCTGCGCACAGTGCACGGTCGAGAGGCCCAGCTAAGTGCAGTGCGCAGGCAGACGTCCAGCAAGTAAGGACAGTACAGGCACAGGCACCGGGGACACGGGTGAAGGCCCAGGAGAACCACACAAAGGTCGCAGAATAAAGAGCCAGGCGGGCGGACCAAAAAGCAAAAGCCGAGAACAAAAGCAGAGGACACCCACCGAACTCGGCGCCAGAACGCATAGAGTGTTGGGACTATGGCGCCGACTGGCACCAGTGGGCACAGGCCAAGCCGAGATGACCGGGGCACAGCAGAGACGGAACGTGCAATACTCACCAACAGGCTAGAAGAGCACGATCAGCACTGGAATTGTCGGGCGAAGAAGAGAGGCAGCACCGAAGCGGAACTCGGTTGAGAGAATCTCTCTCTAACTTTCTCTCTCTAGTGCACCTACTCCCATAAACTTACTTTTTACTCTTCCGTCTTAAAAGTATATCAATCTAATAAATGACACACAAATTATCTGTCTACTTTAATTGATTATGCAGAGATTAAAAAAAGTAAGTTTTTTAGTTAATTTAATATTCTCTTCCATTTTTACCTTTAAAATTCAATGATAAATATCTCTCTCTATATTAAAATGTATACAAACTCCAAAATTTTGATGTAACTCCAAATTATTTCTCTCTCCTAAATATTTAATTCTTATTAGAAAATAAGTCAAAATATTGCTAAGTATTTAATTGTCTCTCCATGTTGCTATAAATGTTTCTTGGGAATTAACAAGATGAGTATGAATAGTAGAATTCGTAAAATGAGTTTTTGACTAATATATTTCAATATGTTTGGGAAATAAATTTCTATTAAATAGGGATAAATTTAGAATATAAAGTTTTAATTTTCTAAAGGGACAAATAATTTGGGACAAAGATTAAGTTAGAAAGTAGACTGATAATTTGGGACGGAGAGAGTACTATAATAGAAAATGACTATTATATCTAATAAAAACAAATATTCTTTAATTAGATTGAAAATACACATATTTAATGAGTCAAATATTTCCTGAGTAGTTGAAAGAAGGATAAATTAGGAATATACGTAATAAATATATTTCTAATTTGTAAAATTGACAAGTATTTTGATACAACAAAAATCTAGCAAATGGCACACAAATTAACGAATTGCTAAAACTTATATAATTATAATAGAAAAAGGACTATTATATCTCTAAACAAAAATAAATATTCATGAATTAGATTGAAAATACACCTATTTAATGAGTCAAATATTTACTGAGTGGTTGAATGATGGGTAAATTAGAAATATACATAATAAATGTATTTTTTATTTATAAAATTAATAAGTATTTTGATACAATAAAAATAAAAAATTTTAACATCTTTTTAAGATAAAAGGGAGTGATTCTTTTACATTGGATTCTTAAGAGTTCTCAAAAGTAATTGGTGACTAAAATCTAGGTAATTCCTTCTCCCGTATAGACAATAGGGCAACTAACATTATTGGTATTGTTAGATGGAATAATTATTTATTGATTTAATTTCTCCATAAAACTTACCACTTGCTTTTCTTTTCTTTTGTGTTTAAGAGGAAAGTTAGCACTGGCTATAGGAATTCATAGGGATCTTTTTTACACACTATTGTGGATTAGGTATTGACCTGGTCAGAATAGGTTTTGTGTTATACAATAAGGAAAAGAAAATTAGTAATTAAAAAAAATTATATAGGGAATGCAAAAATACAAATACAAATATCGATTGATATTTTACTTCATCTACATGTCCATGTATGATTCAATCTTTAAAAAAAAAAAAAAAACAAAATCAATCCAAAAACGTCCTTCACAATAGATTGATTAAGGGCTATATAGAAATGGACAAAACTAGTACGGATCAGATGACGTTTATAATGTATAACTACACATATGTATTAAATGTATAAATATAAACATTTATATACATATATATATATATATTTATTTATTTATAACATTTGAAATTTATGTGTAATTAGATTGAGAAGTCCCAATCTAATTTTTTAATTTAATTTAAAATAATTTTTATTTTTTAAAAACTATCATATACTTGTAATACATCATACTATTTTTAGTTAATCTTACTTCGATCTCATGTTAATCTCATACATTTTATAATTTTTTATTATATTCAAATAAATTAATCTTAAAATAATTTTTAGGTTGATAAATGTAAAAAATGTTAGGAGAAAGATACAAATGTTATAAAATTTAAGTAGTATTAGAATAAAATCTACACATTACACACTAAGAAAATTCTAACTATTTTTGCACAAAAATTTCTTCAAACTCCTCTCTTTCTTTTTCTCACAATTTTCTCACAATTCTTTCACAAAATGATGGTATCTCACAAGTTTAGAGAATAGCTCTATTTATAGAGCTCTTAATTAGTGGAATACATCATCTTCCACTAATCTTAATTAGTGGTGTCTCCACTAAATGATGGATATCCATAAAAATCTATAATTAGTGGAGCTTCCACTAATTTCATAATAATTCACATAAATTCATAATTAGTGGAGCTTCTACTAATTAGTGGAGCTTCCACGAATTAGTGGAGCACAATATATCATAACACTCTCCCTTGGATGTTCATCCATTACATAAAGAATATGCCTTATTAAAACCTTACTAGATAAAAATCTAGTGGGAAAAAAAATCTAGTGAAGGAAAAAGAGTACACTATTCTATATGTCTGTTTATTACTCCCCCTGATGAGATGATTCTTTTAAATCTTTAAACCGACACATACCGATTTTATATCTCAACTTCTCAAATGTTGCAGTCGGTAAAGTCTTCATGAAAATATCTGCGAGGTTGTCAAATGACCGAATTTGTAGCACATCAATTTCACATTTCTTTTGGAGTTCATAAGAAAAGAAGAATTTTGGTGAAATATATTTTGTCCGATCTCCTTTAATATATCCTCCTCGTAATTGAGTTATGCAAGCTGTATTGTCTTCATAAAGAGAAGTTGGAATATCTTTGATCGATGATAATCCACAACTTTCTCGAATATAATGAATTATGGATCTTAACCATACACATTCTCGACTTACTTCATAAATGGCTATAATTTCAGCATGATTTGAAGAAGTAGCTGCTATAGATTGTTTTGTAGAACACCATGATATAGCAAGTATTTCCACATGTAAATAGATAGCCCATTTGAGAATGTGCTTTATGTGGATCATATAAATAACCAGCATCTGCATAACCTATCAATGTTGGGCTGGTTTTATTTGAATAAAATAATCTGAGATCAATTGTACCTTAGAGATATCGAAGGACTTGTTTAATTCCATTCCAATATTGTCGTGTTGGTGAAGAACTAAATCTTGCTAATAAATTGACAGAAAAAGCAATATCAGGTCGTGTATTATTAGCAAGATACATCAATGCACCAATTGTACTGAGATATGGTACTTCAGGACCAAAGAGTTCTTCATCATCTTCTTGAAGTCGAAAAGGATCTTTATTCACATTTAATGACCGGACGATCATTGGAATACTCAATGGATGTGCTTTGTCCATATAAAATCTTTTGAGAACTTTTGCTGTATATGTTGATTGATGAATAAATGTTCCACTTTCCAGATGTTGGTTTTACCAAAATCCTTGATTTCGAATTCTTTTTTTAAATAATCCATTGTTTTTGGAGCTCTTCAGGAGTTCCAATAAGATTAATATCATCAACATATATAGCTAATATTACAAATTTAGAACCAGATTTCTTAATAAAAACACATGGACATACCTGGTCATTTTTAAATCCCGCTTTCAATAAATATTCACTAAGACGAGTGAACCACATGCGCCCAAATTGCTTCAGGCCATATAATGATTTCTGCAACTTGATGGAGTAATTTTCACGAGGATAATGTTTATATGCTTCAGGCATATGAAATCCTTCGGGGATTTTCATGTAAACATCATTTTCTAAATTTTCATACAAGTAAGCAATGACAACATCTAATAGGTGCATATCTATCTTTTTATGTACTGCCAAACTGATAAGATATCAGAGTGTAATAGCATCAACAACAGGAGAATAAGTTTTATCATAATCAATACCTGGTCTTTGTGAAAAACCTTGGGCTACTAATCGCACTTTATATCGTACGATTTCATTCTTTTCATTGCGTTTTCGCACAAATATCCATTTGTAGCCAACAGGTTTTACACCTTCTGGTGTTCGGACTGCAGTCCAAAGACTTCACGTTTTGTCAGTGCATTTAACTCCAATTGAATCGCCTTTTTCCATTGCATCCAATTTTTTCTATGCCGACATTCATCAACTGATATTGGTTCAGGATCATCATTATCCTGTATAACATCAAGAGATATATTGTATGCAAATATATTATCAATAATAGTTTCTATCCGATTTCAACTTCTACCGAAAATGGTATAATTGATAAAAATTTCAATGTTACTTTCATCAATTTCTAGTTCTTTGTCAGCAGTTCTTTCTTGGTCTTTATCATTCTTTTCTTCAATATGATCTTCTGGATCATTTAATCCTCTCTTCTATCGAGGATTTTTATCTTTAGAACCAAGAGGTCGGCCATGCTTCTGGCGTGCTTTTGACTCAGCAGCTATAGGTATAATCTTTTGTTCTACTGAAACTTCAATTCGAATAGGAGCATTTATAGCTGGAATATGTGATTTTATAACTCTTCTGGAGTCAACAAAAGCGTCTGGCATTTGATTTGCAATGCTTTGCAAATGAATTATCTTTTGAACTTCAAGTTCACATGCGCTTGTGCGCGGATCAAGATAATTTAATGATATTGTCCAAGCAAGATCCTTTTTATGCTGTTTTTGTTCTCCTCCTAATTTAAAGAATAATGGTTCATCAAAATGACAATCAGCAAATCTTGCTGTGAATACATCTCCTATCAGGGGTTCAACATACCTGATAATAGAGGGAGAATCATATCCAACGTATATCCATTTTCTTCTTTGAGGACCTATCTTTGTACGTTAGTTTGGTGCAATTGGAACATATACAACACACCCAAAAATTCTTAAATGAGCAATATTTGGTTCTGAACCAAAAGCTAATTGCAAAGGAGAGAATTTATGATAACTAGCTGGCCTTATACGTACAAGTGCTGCAACATGTAAAATAGCATGTCCCCAAGCAGATGTTGGGAGATTTTTTTTCATTAATAATGGTCTAGCAATTAATTGTAATTTTGTAATCAAAGATTCAGCAAGACCATTTTGTGTATGAACATGAGCTACAGGATGTTCAACATTAATCCCAATTGACATGCAATATGCATCAAAAGCATGTGATGAAAATTCACTAGCATTATCCAAACGGATATTTTTAATGTGATGGTCAAGAAATTGTGCTCATAATTTATTTATTTAAGTAAGTAATCTCGCAAACGCCAGGTTGCGAGTAGATAATAAACATACATGTGACCATCGGGATGATGCATCAATTAAGACCATAAAATATTTGAACGGTCCATATGCTAGATCAATAGGTCCACAAATATCTCCTTGAATCCGTTCAAGAAATGTAGGACTTTCAACTTCTACTTTTACTGGTGATGGTCTAACAATTAATTTTCCTAGGGAACATGCAGCACATGCGAATTTTTCTGATGTCATTATCTTTTTATTTTTTAATAGATGACCATGTGAATTCTCAATGATTCTTCTCATCATGGTAGATCCCGAATAACCTAACCGGTCATGCCAAATGCTAAAAGTAATAAGATCAGTAAACTTCTGGTTTACAAGATAATAAATTTTAATTGTACGTATTTTTGCAAAATATAGGCCAGTAGAAAAAGACGGTAGTTTTTCTAATACAGATTTCTTACCCAAATGAATTTGAGTAATATAAAGATGCTCAATCCCATTTCCCTCATTTGTTTCAACATGATACCCATTTCTACGGATATCTTTAAAACTCAATAAATTTCTATTGGATTTTGAGGAAAATAGTGCCTTATCAATAATAATTGTTGTTCCTTTAGGCAACAATATACTAGCTTTTCCAGAGACTTCAATCACATTTGTACTACCGTTTATCGTATAAATATTTATTTCTTCCATTTTGAGATCAGAAAAATATTTCTCATTTTTTAGTATAGTGTGTGTAGTTCCACTATCAATAATGCATGCACCATCATTAACAACAGCCATCTGAATATAAATATATATATATGCAAACGTAAATATTATTAGAATATAATAAAAATGAAAATACAAAAATATCAGGGTGAGGCTTTAATTCTTTTGGACACTGCTATCACCAATTAAATGGTCTATCCTACCGTCTGGGTGTTCAAAAAAATCCGATACATCCATATGGGTAATATTGATATTAAGATCTTCAGGATCAATATCATCATCCTCAGCATCATTTACTGGATATTGAGAAAAATTTGCTTCCACATTTTTATTGTTCTTTTTCAGTGAAGCTTGATATAATTTCACTAAATGCTTGGCCGTACGACAGTTACGTGACCAATGACTTTTCATGCCACATCTATAACATGTATCCTCATGCTTTTCTTCCATTTCTTTTTCTTTTCCCTTATGTTCTTTTCTATTCCACTTCAGGTGGCCAGTATTTCTCACAGCTTGATTATGATTGTGATAAGGGAAATATCGAGCGTGTCCACGACCATAACCACGGCCACGGCCACGACCACGACTATAACGATGGCTTCTGCTGGAGCCAACAGCATTCGCTTCTGGGAGTGCTGTTGAGCCAGTTGGTCTAGCTTCATGATTTCGTAATAATAACTTATTATTTTTCTCTGCAATAAGGAGGGCAGTAATTAAATCTGTAAATTTGGTATACCCTTTTTTATCGATATTGTTGCTGCAGGTCAATATTCGAGGCATGAAAGGTGGAGAATACCTTCTCCAGCATATCTTCATCAGTCACTTTTTCATCGTATAATTTTAACTGAGATGTAATTTTATACATTGCAGAGCTATATTCATTCACGGTTTTAAAATCTTGCAACCTCAGGTGCAACCATTCATACCGTGCAGTAAGTAGTACGACCATCTTCAGGTGGTCAAATCTTTTTTTAAAATTTACCCACAGGACATATGGATCTTTTTCGGTAAAATATTCTATTTTCAAATTTTCATCGAGATGACGACGAAAAAAAATCAAAGCTTTAGCCTTGTGTTGTGCAGATGCACGATTATTTGCTTGAATAGTTTCACTAAGGCCTTCAACATTTAGATGCATTTCTGCATCGAGAACCCATGACATATAATTTTTTTCAGAAATATCAAGGGCTACAAATTCGAGTTTAGTGAGGTTAGCAACAGAGATCAATAAATGCTACTTGTCTTTTGGCTTTGATAACGGCAGAGACTCGTGCTTAGTCTTCTGGCTTTTGTAACGGTAGAGACTCGTGCTGATAACGTGTTATAAAATTTGGGTAGTGTTAGAATAAAATCTACACACTACACACTAAGAAAACTCTAACTATTTTTGCCCAAGAATTTCTTCAAACTTTTCTCTTTCTTTTTCTCACAATTTTCTCACAATTCTTTCACAAAATGATGGTCTTTCATAAGCTTAGATAATAGCTCTATTTATAGAATTCTTAATTAGTGGAATACATCATCTTTCACTAATCTTAATTAGTGGTGTCTCCACTAAATGATGGACATCCATAAAAATCCATAATTAGTAGAGTTTCCACTAATTAGTGGAGGTTCCACTAATTTCCTAATAATTCATATAAATCTATAATTAGTGGAGCTTCGACTAATTCACAATATATCATAACAACAAATGATTTTTTTTCTTATTTTTTATTTTAAGGCCCTCGCTTTCTCTCTCTAGACCCACCCTCTTCCCACTATCTAAAATCTTCCTCATCACACGCCTTTCTCCTCCCTAGATCTCCAGTTCGGATCTTTCCTTTTTCTTTACCACTTTCCTTTTTCTCTTCTTTTGCCCACAAACTACTATAGTTTTCTCCTTCAGCACTGCTCTACATGATCCAAAATTTTTTAAGGACATTTTTTTCGATCTTCATAGATCAATGTCTTTTTCTCTATTCCAATAGAATATCTTCTCAACCCGAACTAGATATAAACCCTTTCTCATTGTTCCATTTTCTATTTATGCAATATTTAAGGCCGATGATATATCTAAAGACTTTTTTATTACTAATTAAAATTCGAGATAAAGTTGAGTTTGTCTTGCTTACGATATTTAAGAATTGAGATGATAGAATTGATATGGAGACGGTGATTATATTTTTTTATTTGTTGTCTTTTATGTTTTACCCATTTAGAATTTATTAAATATAATTTATTTTTTATTTACCTTGCACCTTAGCCTAATCTGATAGGATATCGGTTCGTTTATATAAATGATATATTTACGTAGAAAAATAGACTTTTTCTTTTTCTTGATTCTTCTTCACTTTTGTGTGATAGATAAAGGAAGGACAATCGATATATAATTTTTATTTTAATGTGAGTATATTAGTTTGTTTTACATTTTGTTAAATTTCTAACGTGTACCAAAATTATTGTCAGATGGAGTCACTAAACCCTAACTTTAGATCCATTATCTCATAGAGTGAATTATATTCGGATCAATCATAATAATAATAATAATAATAATAATAATAATAATAATAATAATAATAATAATAATAATAATAATAATAATAATAATAAATAGGAAGCCTAGAGAATACAAGCTTCAAATGACCAACATGGTCTTCTATTGTAAATTATAACATCATCTAGATAAACAATAACAAACTAATTTAGAAAATTGTACAATTCATGATTCATCAAATTACAAAATATAGTCGGGCCATTAATTAAGCCAAACAGCATCACTAAAAACTCAAACGAATCATATCATATTACCATCGTCATTTTGGCATCGTCTCCCTTAGCAATACGAACTTGCTAATATCCCGAATGAAGGGTTAGATAGTCCTAATCATCTAGACAAATATCTCTAAAAGATTCAAATAATTATATACATGAAAATCTAATTCAAAAGCCATTATATTTCAAGTTAGGTCAAATTTCTTTGGGTAAGGCTTAATCGCAAGTGTTTGTATCACTTCTATCTTGAAGTTTTGTGAAGAAAGTAAAGTACAAAATGGGCAAATATAGAGTCAGGAATCAAACCTATAACTTCACGAAAGCATCGCCATCTATAGACCTGTCTTTTGTCATAGCACCATATGCTTGAGAGTAAGTTAAGTCAAATTTCTGACTTAGTCTATACGAATGCCACTCTTTTTTGGTAAGAAATTATATTGGAAACCAAAAATTCAAATATGACTACATATCATTTCATTGGGACATAGTTCAAATCTCATTCAACTAGGCATATGCAAGACAATACTGTTAGTGTTGTGCCTTACAGGCAATCACTTGTATATTGTATATGACATATTTTATTTTAATAAAAGGCATTATTTATCTTACAGTTTCTTTTGTTTACTTTTAAGTAATATAACTGTTCGATAAAATCCCTAGTACAACACTGTGTTAAGAAAATCATGATAGAGATCATGATATGAGATTCCTACTACACTGTAGAGTGTTAGTACTTAAATAGTCCCTAATCGTAGTATTAACGAGACATGACATCATTAATGCGTTAAGACTAGCATGTGTTAGACTTCCTGATTTGATCAGGCGGTGATTCTCATATCCATGAGTATTGAGATACTCAAAGTTAACACATGGATGCTTATTAATGGAACAAGTTAATTGGATGACCTAACTTTGAGATAATCACATAGATAACTATTTAGTGCCAATGATATAATCTCTATATAGCAAACGTGCAAGTATTCTTAGACTTGAGATCTCTAAAGTACTTTGTTTGCTGAGTATTGTACTTTGATTCCAACCTCCAGAGCTCGATCGAGGTCCGCCTATGAGATGGATATTGGGTACATTGTGAAGTAAATGAAAGTAGTTGAGAGGGTCAATAAAGGATTCACCACTCCTAATAGTAGGGGTGAATATCTCACGGCCACTTGTAGGATTTACTACTCGAGAAGTCCTTAGCCAAGACATATGTGTATTGGAAATAGTTTCAATTAATACACATTTAGAGTAGTGCGTTCCTGGAACAAGTACTATTGTATTCGGGTCAGAATTAATTCTGGAGGGAGTTGGCACTAATTCCGTACTCCAAACCAAATGAGATATTGTATGGTGAAAGGAGTTAATTGTACTGAAGTTTGTTATTGAAGGGTTCATGTCAAGCCACTTGACTTCCTGGACTTTTGGGTGGTCATGATGTATTGCTAGATACCACCCATGATATGGAAATATGGGTTTATTAATTGATGAATTAATAAACCAATCCTTATTAGAATTAATAGAATTAATTTTAATTAATTATGTATTATTAATCTCAAAGACGTTTGGATTAATTTATGTTTACTACCAATTGATCGGGAAACCTAATAGGTTACACACAATAGAGGATTATATACTCAAGATATTATTTGATAACATAATAGGGTTAATTGAGAAAAAGAGAAGTTATTGTGGACAAATTATAATTAGTTATAATTTATGGTCTAAATTGTAATTGTGAGAACTTGATGTTTCCAATTACAATTAGGGAATTCTAACTGTTTTAGAATTCTGGGATGGAGAATTTTTCAGCAAGATTTTCGTGTGACATATAGATGAAACATGAAACACTAGCTGGTACACAACATACGAAAACTCCAACCCTTGCAACACAACCATCTCTTCTTCTTCTTCTTCTCTCTCTCTCTCTCTCTCTCTCTCTCTCTCTCTCTCTCGTTTTGCAAAAAACGTGAAGAACCCTAGCCGCCACTTAGTGTTTCTGCTAGCACAAAAACTTTGTGCTTGAGTGTATCCTCTGTGTGGATTACTGTTAGAGATAATCACACAGTATGATTATAGTGGTTAGACGTTCAACTCTCGTGGAGTTTGCACAAGAGAATTGCTGGATCGAGCTTCGACTTGAAGAAGAAATTTTTGTTCTTCGGACGATCAAAGAAAGGTAAAAAGTTGTTACCTTTGATATGCTTATGTCTTGTTTTCCACATATATGCGGATCCTGGGATGGTATCTCGTTTTATTCTTCCGCTACGCTATCTAGGATACAAGCTTGAGATACCCAACAGCGGTATCAGAGACATGCTATGTGTGGTTTATGGACATTGTTTTTGGCATGAAATCTGGTTTCATGTATTTGTGTTTATCTTTGTTTGTTGTGAAAATTATTTTTACTCGAGTCGAAATCGTTTCGACCATTATGGGTTGGGTTCGTAGCACAATATGATTGTGTAAAAGTCATAGTATATTTCAAAAGATGCTTTCTTTATGTGCTGAAAATTTTCTATAGAAAAATGTTTTCTTGCAACATGGTTGTTGCCTTCCGTTTCATCCTAATTTTCTATTTTGGTTTTGTTTAAACTAACAAATTGGTTGTTGTTTTGAGTTTCAAAACATAAAATTTTGCTGAGAATTGTTCTCACTGCTCTGTTGAAGAAGATTAGGGCACCAGAAATTGTTTCTAGAAAATTTTCAAAATCGCTGTCACTGTTCCCGACTATAGCCGGTGCTGGCTCCGGCCTCCAAGCCGACGCTGATTTCGTGCTGTTTTGCGAATATCTAGAAATTGTTTTAGAAAATTTTTTTTCTTAAAACCAGACCAGAGCCGGTGCCGACTCTAGCCTTCAAACCGGCGCCAGTTCTGCTTTCTTTGCGACGTTCTAGCTATTTAAATTTTTTTTTTCCTGAAATAGAATTTTGAAAGGGAAAAACTCATTTGATGAGAGGCGGTAAAATAAAAATTTTTCGCTTGGAAAAATTTTCATTGCCCCCCTAACTGCTGTTTTCAAAGCGAGACCGCCATTTTCGCTGCCAAAGACGGGACCCAAAAGCATTGCCCCCATGGAAAAATTTTCTTTGCCCCCCTAACCATCGTTTTCGCTGCCAAAGACGGGACCTAAAAGCATTTTCTCAAAATTAGTTTTGAGACAAACAATTTTATTTTTTAAAATAGTGACTTTGAAAATTTAAAATTAATGTATTTTTTTAAAATATTAAATTTAGAATTTATTTTATTTTTTCAAAATAGTGATTTTGGAATAATAAAAGTATATGTTTATTTTGTTTAAGCATAGTTAATAGCATGGTGGATGGTTATGGATTAAAACCAATTATATCTGTTAATGCATTTTACAATTTTGGTTTTTATGAAATAGGGCCTTCGTGTCCTACCTTCTCTAGAATTCTTGTGCAATTCTCTTCTCATCTTACTCCCCTCGAATGTAACTCGAGGTTTTCTCTCTTTAGAAAATTATGTAATTAGTTTACATAGGTTAGATAGGAGTAGAATTATTCTATTCTGGAGAAGGCAACCAAAATAAGGAGAGAAGGTAATACCTTCTACTTAAATCATGCATGAAAGCATATGGTTAACTATATTAATTTCTTTTATGGCTCAAAGAAATTAATTTAGGGTAAAGTCCATAATCATACCACGTAATCGCTTTATTACCATGATTATCAATTATGTATTTATTAATTTTTATGCATGTCATTCAACGAAATCACTAAAAAGAACAAATCTCTCAATTAATATTAAACCTAATTCCTTCCGTTAATATAGTAAGAACGAGAGTCCTTTTTCAAGACCAGGTTGTTGGGCAAACCCAAGCCTACTTGATATTGGGCATGTTCAAACTATGGAATTAAATTCCTTTGAAATTAAATTCTTGATTAATGGGTCGGGTTTAACTAAATTCTTTATTCCGGTTGGGCAAACTCAAGCATAAAGAAATTTAGAGGAAAAGTTTGGGTAGCCGAAAGGCTTTAAAATTAAAAACTGTTAATCACCCAATGATCCGGTAGTTACATACGATGTAATTGGTATTGGATACCTACCAATGAAATTAAGGGTGACTTGTTAGGCAAACCCAAGGTTACTCTTGAGGAATTTGGATACCGGTCCACTAGGAAAGCTTCCAACGGGTTTTTTCGAATCAGTAGTAGGGGCTATTAGTTTGAGTAAAATAGTGGAGTAAAAATGAGTTTAATTAAAGTCCTAATTATTTGCATATCATGTGCATATACAAGTAGCTAATGCTCTCTATCTTTACATCTTGGTCACTTGCATCATATCTACAAACTTAAACCTACGTAGCATCTTGAAAACTAACAAGTTAACTGAATCAAACTATCTCGACTGGTATAGAAATTTGAGTCGTTTTCAAATCGAAAAAATTGCTCTACGTGCTAGATGCTCATATTCTACCATCACCAGCTTAAGATGCTCATGCTGATGAGCATGCTACCCACAGAAGGTACAAGGAGGATAGTGATACAGTATCATGTCTTATGCTGGCATCTATGACTCCCGAGTTGCAAAAACAGCACGAGCATATGGATGCTCAATCGATTATTTTATAGCTTTGAGAGTTGTTTGATACCCAAACTAGAATAGAGAGATACGAGATCTTGAAGTAACTATTCCATTGCAAAATGGCAGAGGGTTCTTCTGTGGCCACTCATGGGCTAAAGATGCTGGGCTTGATATTAAAGCTTGGATCTCTCGAGTTTACAATGGATCATGACTTAAGTGTTGACTTAATTCTACATTATTTGCCTAATAGTTTCTCACAATTTGTGATTAACTATTAGATGAACAAGATTGAGTCCACCATTCTTGAGTTGATCAATCTTCTCAAAACTGTAGAGTCCTCTATAAAAAAGGATTCTAATGCAGTTTTAATGGTAGAATCTTCCTTTTCTAAGAAGAAAGTTTAAAAGAAGAAAAAGAAGGCTCCCATGAAGCCTAAAGGTGGTGTGAACAAGAAGGACGTAGCTACTAAGGGCTCATGCCATTATAGTGGGAAGATGGGCCACTGGAGGCGCAACTGCAAAGCCTATTTGGAGACCATTAAGGACAAGAAGTAGAAGGAGAAGCTTACAAGCACTTCTACTTCAACTCCGGGTATATTTATGATTGAGATAAATACTGCCTTTAGAAATAAGATATGGGTATTAGATACCGGATGTGGATCTCATTTGTGCAATAACTTATAGGGACTAAAGAGTAGTAGAAGGCTAGAAAAAGGCGATGTGGACCTACGTACTGCAAATGGGGCAAAGGTTGCTGCACTTGCTATGAGGACATACGAGCTAAACCTGCCTTCGGGATTAATTCTAGAACTGTAAAACTGTTATTATGTACCAGTTTTAATGAAAAACATTATCTCAGTTGCGTGTTTAGATTTATATAGATTTCATTTGATATTTAAGAATAAATGTTATTCTTTTTCATTAAATGACATTCATTATAGTTCAACAACTCTGGTTAATGGTTTATATGTTCTAGACTTAGATAATCTAGTTCTTAATATAAATAATAAGAAACGTAAAATGGATAACTCTAACACCTATTACTCATGGCATTGTCGTTCGGGCCATGTAAACGAAAATCATGTTTTAGAGTTACACAAGCTAGGTGACTTAGGGTCATTTGATTATGAATCATATGGCACAGGTGAATCTTGTTTACTAGGCAAAATGACTAAAACTCATTTTTCAAGAAAAGGAGAACATGCCAAGAAGTTATTAGAACTTATACATTCTGATGTATATGGCCCAATGTCAATACAAGCAATAGGATGTTATAACTATTTCATAACCTTTATCGATGATTTTTCACGATACGGGTATTTGTATTTAATGAAATACAAATCTGAGGCCCTTGAAAGGTTCAAAGACTTGAAGAATGAAATAGAGAAATAACTTGGTAAAAGTATTAAGACTCTAAGATCTTATCGAGGAGGGGAATACTTGAGCCAAGAGTTTCTAAGTTATCTTAGAGATAATGGGATATTATTTCAATGGACTCCACTACATACACCTCAACATAACAGTGTATCTAAAAGAAGGAATCGAACCCTTCTAGATATGGTACGGACCATGATGGCTTCTGCAGACCTACCAAAATCGTTTTGCGGGTATGCATTAGAAACTTCTATTTATATACTAAACAGAGTTCCGGCAAAATCAGTTGATACTACCCCATTTGAGATGTTCTTTGGTAAGAAACCAAAGTTATCTCATTTGTGAGTATGGGGTTATCCTGCCTTTATTAAAAAGCCACAGTCAGATAAACTTGAGAGTAAGTCTGACAAGTGTTTGTTTGTAAAATATCCGAAAGAATCTTTCGGATATTACTTCTACCTACCATCTAAAAATAAATTGTTTGTTTCAAAGCATGCCGTCTTCTTAGAGAAGAAGCACATGCTCAAAGGGGACAGTGGAGGTAAGATTGAACTTAGTGAAGTTCATGAAGATCAAATAAACGAGGATCAACCGTCTAACCCCACATCTATTGAGAGAATAGATGAACCTTCTAATACACAAGAACCTCATAGATCTAGTAAGATACGTGTGGCAACTGAGAGATATGGATTTCTCATTAGTGACCATAATGATGTATTGCTCATAGATGAAGATGAGCCTACTACCTACAAGGATGTTCTGAACAATTTAGAATCTGACAAATGGCTTGAGGCCATGAAGTCAAAGATGGATTCTATGTACGACAACTAAGTATGGACTTTGGTTGATCCTCCTAAAGGAATTAAGCCTATTGGGTGCAAGTGGATTTTCAAGAAGAAAATGGACATGGATGGTAACTTAGTTACCTATAAAGCATGACTAGTGGCGAAGGTTTATCGTCAACAACATGGTATTGTCTATGATGAAACCTTCTCGCCGGTAGCCATGTTGAAATCCATCAGGATACTCCTAGCCATTGCTGCTTATCATGATTATGAGATTTGGCAAATTAATGTTAAAACAGCTTTCCTAAATGGAAATTTGATTGAGGAAGTGTATATGACATAACCTAAGGGTTTCACATCCAATGAAAGCACAAAAGTGTGCAAGTTGCAAAGGTCCATTTATGGACTTAAGCAAGTTTCTAGGAGTTGGAACATCCGTTTTGATGAAACAATCAAAGAGTTTGGTTTCATTCAAAACATGGATGAGCTTTGTGCATACAAGAAGGTTAGTGGGAGTGCAATCGTTTTCTTATTGCTTTATGTAGATGACATATTGTTAATGGAAAACAATATACCTGTCTTGCAAATGTTAAAGTTTGGTTGTCCAAACAGTTTTCCATGAAAGACCTTGGAGAAGCAACCTATATTCTCGGAATAAGAATCTATAGAGATAGATCCAAAATGTTACTAGGTCTTTCACAGTCTACATACATAGATAAAGTGCTAAAGAGGTTTAACATGGACCAATCCAAAAAGGGATTCTTACCCATGTCACATGGTGTAAGCCTTTCAAAGTCGATGTCTCCCAAGACACAAGTTGAAAGGGATCATATGAGTAAGATTCTATATGCCTCGGCAGTTAGATCTATCATGTACGCTATGATATGTATTAGGCCCGATGTATTTTTTTGCTCTCAGTTTGACGAGTAGATACCAAGCTAACCCTGGTGAGGGTCATTGGGCGGCTGTAAAGAACATTCTTAAGTACTTACAAAGGACTAAGAACATGTTCTTAGTATATGGAGAAGGTGATTTGAAAATAAACGGGTATACTGATGCCAGTTTTCAATTTGATAAAGATGATTTCAAATCACAATATGGCTACGTGTTTACGTTGTGTGAGGGGCAATAAGTTGGAAAAGTTCCTAACAAGAGAGTATTGCCGACTCTATGACAGAAGTTGAGTACATAGCTGCTTCTAAAGCAACTAAAGAGGCTGTTTGGATCAAGAAGTTTTTGACGGAACTAGGTGTGGTTCCTAGTGTTGTTGGTCCAATAACTTTGTATTGTGACAACAACGGAGCCATTGCACAAGCAAAGGAGCCACGGTTTCACCAACGATCCAAACACGTATTGCGACGCTATTATTTGATCCAGGAGATCATAGATCGGAATGACATAAAAATAGAGAGAGTTCCCATAGATGAGAACATAGCTGACCCGCTTACAAAAGCACTATCTCAAAAGAAATATGATTGTCATGTTGAGTCATTCGGTATTAGATACATGAATGATTGGCTCTAATGCAAGTGGGAGTTTGTTAGTGTTGTGCTCTAGAGGCAATCACTTGTACATTGTATATGACACATTTTATTTTAATAAAAGGCATTATTTATCTTACAGTTTCTTTTGTTTACTTTTAAGTAATATAACTGTTCGATAAAGTCCCTAGTACAACACTGTGTTAAGGAAATCATGATAGAGATTCCTACTACACTGTATAGTGTTAGTACTTAAATAATCCCTAGTTGTAGTATTAATGAGACAGGACATCATTAATGCGTTAAGACTAGCATGAGTTAGAGTTCCTGATTTGATCAGGCGGTGGTTCTTATATCCATGAGTATTGAGATGCTCAAAGTTAACACATGGATATTTGTTAATGGAATAAGTTCGTGGATAACTATTTAGTGCCAATGATGTAATCTCAATATCGCAAACGTGTAAGTATCCTTAGACTTGAGATCTTTAAGGTACTTTGTTTGTTGAGCTTTGTACTTTGATTCCAATCTCCGAAGCTCGATCGAGAGTTGCCTATAGGATGGATATTGGATACATTGTGAGGTAAACGAAAGTAGTTGAGAGGGTCAATAAAGGATTCACTACTCCTAATAGTAGGGGCAAATATCTCACGACCACTTGTAATAATTACTACTCGAGAAATCCTTGGCCAAGGCGACTGTGTATTGGAAACAGTTTTAATTGATACACATCTAGAGTAGTGGGTTCCTGGTACAAGTACTATTGTATTCGGGCCAGAATTAATTCTGGAGGAAATTGGTACTAAATCTGTACTCCAAACTGAATGAGATATTGTATGGTTAAATGAGTTAATTGCACTGAAGTTTGTTATTGAAGGGTTCATGTCAAGCCACTTGACTTCCTGGACTCTTAGCTGGTCATGATGTGTTGCTAGATACCGCTCTTGATCTGAGAATATATGTTTTTAATTGATGAATTAATAAACCAATCCTGATTAGAATTAATAAGATTAATTCTAATTAATTATGTATTATTAATCTCAAAGACGTTTGGATTAATTCATGTTCGCAACCAATTGACCGGGAAACCTAATAGGTCACACGTAATAGATGATTATATACTCAAGATGTTATTTGATAACATAGTGGGATTAATTGAGAGAAAGAGAAGTTATTGTGGATAAATTATAATTAGTTATAGTTTATGGTCTAAATTGTAATTGTGAGAATTTGCTGTTTTCAATTACAATTAGGGAATTCTAACTATTTTAGAATTCTGGGATGGAGGATTTTTCAACATGATTTTCGTGTGACATATAGATGAAACACGAAACCCTAGCTGGTACACAATATACGAAAACTCCATCCCTAGCAACACAACCTTCTCTCTCTCTCTCTCTCTCTCTCTCTCTCTCTCTAGTTTTGCAAAAAACGTGAAGAACCCTAGCCGCCACTTAGTGTTTCTGCTAGCACAGAAAATTTCATGCTTGAGTGTATCCTCTGTGTGGATTACTGTTAGAGATAATCACACACTGTGATTATAGTGGTTAGACGTTCAACTCTCGCGGAGTTTGCACAAGAGGATTGCTGGGTCGTGCCTCGACTTGAAGAAGAAATTTTTGTTCTTCGGAAGATCAAAGAAAGGTAAAAAGCTGTTACCTTTGATCTGTTTTTGTCTTGTTTTCCACATATATGCGGGTCTTGGGATGGTATCTCGTTTTATTCTTTCGTTGCACCGTATAAGATACGAGGCTGAGATATCCAACAAATACAAGTACTCTCAATAGGCTGGAAGAAAAATAACTATTAGCTTTCGTGAAAAGCAACAAAATTAAGTATTAATCTTTATTCTTAAAAGATATAATTAACTAATAAATTATCATATCAAAATTTATAACATTATGTATTTTATATGTTACATTTGTCAAAAATAGTATTGCGCATGTTATTTTTTTTAAAAAAATAGACTATAATACACGAGTATTTGTGAAATTTTAAGCTATGTATTCCCTTCGTCCTAAAAAGGACGTCAATTTAGCAAATGACATACAAATTAAGGAATTCCTAAAATTTATATAATTAGATTAGAAAAGGACTATTATATCTTTAAATAAAAATAAAGTTTCATTAATTAGATTAAAAATATACACATATTTAATGAGTTAAATATTTATTGAGTAGTTGAATAATGAGTAAATTAGGAATATACGTAATAAATGTATTTCTAATTTGTAAAATTAATAAATATTTTAATACAATAAAAATAAAAACTTTTAACTTTCTTTTTAGGATGGAAAGAGGACATTGCATAGAGCATTTAAAAGGTAGATGCAAGAGGTATGTGCTAATTACAAGTCACGTTATAGAATTCAGAACCCTTTCCTGAATTCACTAACAAAATTGATTCATCCAGTCATAAAATAGCTTATGCATTGGTGAAAGTGACAATAAAGTATCTTTGACTGTTTTTCTTAAGACTTAAGAGGACTAGTACTATCATTATTATACTGTTATTTTATACCCATTATACAATAATTTAACTTCTAATGGCTATTAACCTCTGACAAATACTCGTTAAAACCTCTGCGAGGAATTCACATTATTCAATCAAATTATACAACAAGCGTAGCTGGAAAATGATTTAGAAATCGTGTCCAACGTTGATTACGAGACTATTGGAGCATTGAAGAAGAAAACTTACAGACAAACCAAAAGCGTGACTGGCGGAACCCGTGCGTTATAGTCGGATGTGTTGTAACATTTCTTCATTTCCTTTGACTAATTTTGAAAATTTTTTCAAGAAGTTAGGTATAAGCTTTGAAAGGCGTTGGGGCTTCTTCGGCCTTTAATTCTACACACATCATAATCTTGGCTTTGGTCGGCTGTACTAATGGTTTGTGGCAGGAATATTGAGATCAAACTTTGGATATTGTAAGTTAAGATTGCATATTAGTAATACATAACTTAGAATATGTACACCAACTTTTTCAAAGTTATAAAAAACAAGTTACTTAGTTTTTGAAATAGTTACACTTAAATAATGATTATTAATCAAGATTGAGTACCTAATTTATAATATCTAACTTTTAAAAAATAAGAAATTTATTAGTACAAAATATCTGCCAATTCAGTAGAAAGTACATCACTTGAAATAGTATATTTTCAAACCATGACATTAGAATAAGATAATTCTAATATAGTTAATAAAGGTGATGGACAACTCCTTGTACGGCGAATAAAGGACGTATCTATGTGCAGATAGTCCAAAAGCTTGTGTTTGGGTGAAACTATTAGGGAGTCCATTTTTGGCAAATCTAACTCCTACGAAGAGAGTTTACTTATCAAAACTTGGTAATCGCTCTCCTTACTGTTGTTACTATACCCACTAATCACGCAAAATTTGAGACCCACGATAAAAGTAAGGGCTCAGCATGTAAAGTGACGTGTGTGTTTTAGATGATGGAAATATTAACAATAAGGGCCAAAATCAATTAAATTTTAAATAAAATGTTAAACATTAAAACTGCATATTTGAGTAAGTATACATATCATGAAATATAAGGAATATTAAGTATTGAATCTATGGGAACTTGACTCCTACCTTACTTCACTTTAATCTTTATTATTTAGCTAACAAAATAAAAAGATAAAATAAATAACTTACTAACCAAATATACTAAAGAATAGATGAAGTTCACATAAGAAAAGTCACAAAGATTATCAAAGAGTAAGAATAAGGAAAAAAAAGACATGTAATGAAGAAATCTATGTCAAGTAGAGGATACTAAGATTATCAATTCCCAATTCATGCATCGGTATGAGTTTCAAAAGTGAATTCACTCTCTCTCGAATTATGAAATTTCTATTCTTATTTAATTAAAGAGTATCCCAATTTCTCCAATTAAATATAAGAAGCATTAAGATTAATTCACTTATTTACAAGAGAATAATACCCCTATCTCTCTGTGATATCACAAACTCATTAGTTAAACTCGAAAAGTATAAAACCCTTATCTCTGGGTAACTCTATAACCCTTTTGATTACAAAGTTCTAATCTTTCAACCTCTCTCTCGAGTTGGTTGATGGACAACAAATAATAAACCAATTAATTTGGAATAACCAATTCAATTCAATAAAATCAAGTAATCAAATACCTAAAATAGAAATCAATGGATCCAAAGAATATCAATCCAAGAATATTAACTTAAGGTTCATCCCTTAATTATAATTAAAACATATGACTTCAAATTGTTAATAAATTATAAAGAAAAAGGAAAGAAACCACTTATAGACAAGAAAACTTCAATCTCCTTCCTTGAAATCTTCTTGAGAAACCTCCTATTCTTCTCCTTGATCTCCTTTAATCTTCCTCCTCTTGATACTTTCTTGAGTTCTCTAGGAGTTTTCTAAGGGGTTTTCAAGCCCCAAAGACTAACTACTTAAAGTTCAGCTATTCCCTCATTTATATTAAGAGTTTTGGTTGCCAAAATCGCTCGAAAAGTCATTTTTCCGCATCAAATTCTCAAAACTAGTCAACCTAGCTACTCCCAAGCAACTGTTGTCAGCTCCTTTGTATTTTACTCGTTTGGACAGTAAGCAGTCGGTGGGGGATGCCCTTAGCAGTTAGTGTAATACCTCATATTTTTATCTTCGATTGGCTACTACTTGTAATAGGATGAGAATTTGTTCCAATGACCAGAACAAAAGATGATCGGTGTAATGAGGCGAATATTTTGGTATAATAATATTTTGTTAGGCCTTGGATGTAATTATTGAATTTGTTCTACTGGTGCCCTAAATCTTCAGAAGGCTATTATTATTAATAAAATAAGAATTTTAGGGTACACTAAGAAGAAAAATTGATTAGTGCGATGAAACACACGTTTTGATGTGAATTATGCTTTCCGGGGTATCAGGAGCATTTTTATCATTTTGACCGCACCCGCGACTTTGACCAAATAGAGAAGGAATTGAAAAATTTAAGTATTACCGATGGATTTAGTAGAATTTTCAGAGTTGAGTGGTGAAATAAAATATTTTTTCATTTCGGACCTGATTTTGGTTATTTCTGAAGAAAATAGAAAATCGTGGTTAAAAATGGTGCGTGTGGTGTTTTGTGATTGGTAGCCCACGGATATGTGTCAATTTAAGATTGGTTGCATGAAGGATTCATGTAAGATGTATGGAATTAAAGAATCACAAAATAAAGAATGATGTGTATTTTTATGATTGGAACACATCACTTGTGGGCCCTTTTGATTATGGTCTTGTGCATTGTGATTGGCCAATATAGGGACCATGAGAGGGTGATTGAACGGCTGAAAATTGGCCAAGAAGCCGGCAACCATACAAGAGAAATGAAGAGAAATTTTTGAGGAGGAAAATAAGTGGTTGGTATGTAAATTTTTCATTGGAACACACCTAAGTATAACAACTACACAATTAATAGAAATAAGAGATGAATGGTGGTGAGAAGAGGCTGTTATACAGCCTGAATTTCAGCAACTATGAAGAAAGAAAAACAAGAGAAAAAGAGATTAAACAAGAGAGAGAAAAAGACTAGTGTGTGTTCTTGGTGTTGTATGTGAGTTTTGGGAAGTTCTTGGAGCAAATCACTTCAAATAGCTTTATATACAAGGTAAAAGCTCACCTTGCTAGAATTAAAGTTGTTGTTGGATAAATGATGATTATGTTGATATGAATTTTAACATGAAAACATAATTTTCATGTCTTAATTTTGGATCAAAAGCTAAGGTTTGTGAACTTTGTGTATGAACTTTGCATATACTTATATGTGTGCCGGCTGCCTAGGGATTTTTGGATGGTGTTTTGTGTGAAGAAGAACTGAATATTTATGGTAGTTTGAAGGGTTGCTTTCGATTGAGGAGATGATGACCATAGTAGAATAAAAATAGAAGTTACTTGGTTGGAAAAACGGATTATACTAACTTTTGATTAGAAAAGGTTAATTTGTGTTGAATAAGTGTAACTCTTGTGAACTATTAGAATTTGAAAATCACATAATTAAATATGATTTGAAGAAAAATTGAATGAATTAATGTTTTCAAGGTGTTAAGGGCTAAAGGAAAATAATGGAAAGCATGAATAGTAGAATTAAAGCAAAACTATTGGGGCTGTTTTTACCTTATAGCTTGTAATAGGAACTAGGAATCTAAAAACAGCTTAACAAAATTAAAGTTAAGAGTCTTATGATCATTTTGGTATATCATAGAGTCAAATCGGAGTTGTGGATTGAAAGTTATGTGCAAAACAAAATCATATGTCAAGTAGTGAAATTTCAGAAAAATGAGTTTGAAAATGAATGAACTTAAGGATGATTAATTGTGTGATTTTGGACGAAATAAATGAGAAATATGAATTGAATCCCTTGTATATGAAGGGATAAAGGACATGGAAAAAGGAAAATGAAAGAATTGAACAAACAACGAAAAAATGACGCGAACAAAAGTTGAACGTTTTATTTAACCGTTGGCCCCAACAGGTAACCGTTGGCTAAATGTCAGTTACCCTTCGGGCACGTCGGCTGGGCGTCAGTTATTTTTCGACCAAACATGACTTAACTTGAAAACGATATTTGGTGTAGGTTTATCAATAAACGGCGAAAGGTTCGTTGAAAACGTTAGAAACGGTGGTCGAACGGCCGTAAATGGAAAGACTCTAGTTAGGACACGAGGTGAGTCCCTTTGATTTCTAAAACCTTTTGAAAGCTAGTGTGCTTTATTTCTCCATGAAATGCTATGTTTTATACTATTTTGAAAATCCCTGAATATGTCTAAGGTTAATTTGAGCAAGATTTGTTTTTATGCCATTTTAGGATTGAATGAACTTTATAATTGGCTTGGAAACCTTAACGGATAATTAAAGCATGAATTTTATGAATTTAGTCATTGTTGGATTAAATATTTGAAATTTTCAAAAAATGGTAATCTTTATAATCGAGTATTCATAAATTGACTGGAATGCCCTTATTGAAATATTTTATGAACATGTGTTTGGAAACTTTGAATTTAATCCTCTTTTGGGATTGGAATTCTGGATTTCTTGAAATGAGTTTTTTTTTTTAATCGGGTATTTGGAAAATGATCCAAATGTCCTTATTGGAATGTATTTATGAAAACCTTTAGAATCGGGTATTCGGTAAATGACCGAAATATCCTTATTGGAATTCTTGTTAATACTTTACAAATTGGGTATTGGTAAGATTACCCGAATACCCTCAAAAAATCGTTTGGAATCAAGTATGGGTAAAATGATCCAAATGCCTTTGGAAATGACTTTTGTGATCGATGATGTGTATAAATTTGGGTATAAAAATCATATAAAAATAATCACATCCCTAATCAAGTTTAAATTAAAACGTTAACCCCAAATTACATATATGAGCAAGCGTACTCATCATTAAGCATAGTATAGGGTTCAAACGAGTGTCAATCCTCAAGGAACAAGTATACATTAATCACTTTTCTTTCATTATTTAACCGACTCAATAAAGTGAAAAAGAAATAAAAAGAAAAATAAAATAAAATAATATATACATGTCAAGGATGGAGAATTATATAACTTAAACCATTATTTTGACAAACATGATCTTAAAGTCCTCAATCATTATCATAACTAATTATTCTCTTGGCATCATGAATGATTAAGATAGATTCACTTCTTTTTCAATCCATGAAATTATTATCTTCTAGACAAATTAGCATCACATATTCTGTCTCAACTAATTTCCCTAAAAGATGCATTAAACACAATCCTTGATTAAATCTCCATATTCTGGCAAACTTAAAACATGAAATTAACCAATGAATCCATATTCTGGTAGACATTAATTAACCTTCAATTACCTAGTTCTTAGCAATTAACCTCTTTTTCAAGCAAGTTAAGAGACAACAAATATGAAATTAATGAATTGAAACCACCATCAACTCCTTTTTCAAGTGAGTTAATAGAAAGAAACAATAAACTAATCTCGTAATCGGTACAAGTAATTAAATACCAAGAATAACAATCAACTAATTAAAAGATTAAAGTAACTCTAAAAATTATGAATACCGAAACAATGTCAAATTATAATAAAACAATTAATACATCATTGTTCAAGAAAAAGAAAACAAAGTAAAAGAAAGTACTCATAGACAAGCCTCCTTCTTCTTCCTTTGTAGACCTCATTGCACAATCCTCCTTGATTTGGTAGAATTCCTCCCTAATTTGAGTGATTTTTTATTTAGAACTATGAATTTTCTCATTTTCTCTTGTGTTTTCCCTCTATTTATAGGCTTAGAAAGTGCCTAAATTCATTGGTGTAGGGTTTTTGGCCAATTAGAAGTAGGAAAATACTAAAAATTTGTAGATTGTCAAAAATTGCGCACGAAAATTGAGGCACCGCCTTAACATTAGGGTACAGTCGACATCGCCTACAGCCTCATAGCCGGCGTCGGTTGTGCTCTGTTTCTCCAATTGTTTGTTGATTTTTTTCTTAATTTTCACACAACCATTCCAGAATGCAGCTGGCACCGCCTCTAGCTTCCCAGTCGGCGCCGATTTAGTTTTGTTCAACTCTGTTTCACTTCCTTTTTCATCACCTCCAAGTGTGTGCCAGTAGCACATGGCTGGTGCCGGTTCCCTTGTCCTAGCCGGTGCCGCCTCTATTTTGTTTTGCTACGTTTTTATCTTTTTTTATCACTAAAATCTAAAATAGTGCACAAAATACCTTTTCAATGGTAAAATCTCAAATATGAAAGAATATGATTAGTTATTGAACAAAATGTATCACAAAATAGTCTTGAATAACTAGAAAAAATATGACTAATCTAGGCCCTATCAATCGAGTACGTGCAAAATAACACGAATACTTCTAGAAACTTGTTTTGATGTGTGAAAAGAATTTTTTACCCAATTTTGACACGATTTTTGGAAAATGATCTCTTATGGTGAGATTGACTTTTAAAAAATAACATTTTGATCCCAAAAATTACTTTATTAGTTTGATGTGCCGATGGAATGAGTTGATTGGCCTTGCAGAGCCTATGAAAATTATTAATTGACTTGAGAGTCAATGGGATCAAATTCTGGAAGATGTTATTTTGTCCCTAAAATGTTTGTTTTGAAAATCCTGCGAGATCAGATAATCCTCTGGCCTGATCTGTCAAAAGGGGTTGGTATTGGTAACGTTGAATGCTCATCAAGGACTTTGATCTTTGAACTAGCCTACGTTAGAGTTAGATGACCCTAGTTACCTGGCCTAATTCTAGGGATTGTCTTACTCCGAATGGGGTGACATGACATTGAGAAGAGTCATCCTGGCTAGCCATTTAGCACGAGGCAAATGCTGTGACTACAGGTGCATATTATTTTGAGTCATTCGCTAGATGCCGGGCAGGGACACTCTGTGCGTTTGACTCCTTGCCGCCTCGATAGTGATTAACATTAGGATTGAGACCTCTGGCTTATGGTGGCAAAAGTGTGTTGCAGTACACTTGGTATGCTGTGGTATACCTATTGTTTATTCTGAGAAGTACGTTGCGGTGTATTTTTCCGACAACGCACGGTTGAGTGCTGTAGGTTGCGGTCTAAGTACAATGATATGTGTAAGTTGAGTACTATAGGTTGCGGTCTTAGTACAATAGTACATGGCGTTGAAGGCAAAGGCCGCGGGCTTTACATACAGGCTGACCTTCTGTTGGAGAAGTGCTTATGATTTGGAAATTGGGGTAATGATTTGAAAGTAAAATACAGTTTTTCAAAAATGATTGAGTTCTGAATAAACTCTTCCTTAGAGAGTTTGGGAATTGTTTTCAGTGAATGAACGAAATGCTTTCCCCGCAAAAGCTTTATGTACTTTGTTTCTTTCATAAAGCACCAACATACATGAGACTCACTGGGTGATTTGTCACTCACACGCGTCTTTTATCTTACCTTTTGTAGGATTTGGAGTTGAGCAGACCTACGGATAGAAGGATGATACTACAGTTTCAGCTAAATAGGTCTGGACGATTTCCCTTTTTGATTATGTACTTTATTACCATTATGGTTAGAGATGGCATGTATGAGATTCTCTGATATATGTATATATGTGGCCATCAATATAGGATATTGTATAAGTCTAGACATTACATATATATATATATATATATATATATATATTCATTTAGTTTTCGTTATAAAAACCCATTGTCTGAGTAACTGGACGAGGTAACACTTCGTGTTGATATGCTTCTGCTGTTATTTTAGTAGGTGTATTACAATTGGTATTAGAGATTAGTATTATAAACCTATGGTATCATCATAGGAATTGATAGAATCCTTTTTATTGTGTAGGTATGGCAGATAGAAGTGATAAGGGCAAGTGCCTAATGGACGAGCGCAGTGATGAAGGGAAGAAAGAGATAGGTGAGTGTTTGGGTATGAAGAGACCTGGGAAGATTAGGATGATCTACTGAGCAGGCGTGCCATGACATTTCACCTTGATAGGACTTAACCCTGGCTGCCATCATGCACCTCGTTTCACTAGGAGCTCGTTTGACCCAGCAGTACCTGTCGTTACTCCACTTAAGCGAGATTTTAGTGTAGAGAGGACACCTACTCCCAAGAGGACATCGTCGCTACATGAGAAAGAGGGGAGCGATTCTAACAAGATTGATGGTGATATTGAGCCGCACCATCAGGATGATGATGAGGAGGACAGTATCTCATTTGGTGTAGTGTTATCTGAGGATGATGGGGAGGTATTTGGTGGGGCTGTACTGGGAGTGCTAGAGGAAGAGATGCCGGGTTTGGAGGTTGTTGATGTGAGAGAAGATCAGGAGGTACCCGAGGTGGAGGTACTTGTGGTTGAGGAGGAGTTGCAGATAGACCCAAAGCTACTGGCTTGGTTGCACCCAGATGCGAATGGAGATGAAGGGTTAGATGCAGCGGAGTCTTACACAATTTTTGCTGATTTAGGACCTCTCGTTTCAGATAGCGATGATGATGAGTAGGAGGATAAGATGTAGATATATGTAGTGGGGTATGTATAGTTCAACCAGTATATATGACCGTGTGCTTAGTACATAAATTTGTAATGACTTTGTGATAAGATGAGAATGAATATATGTTATGTTTTTGCTATGTGCTCTATACCCATTTTTATGATTTCTTTTGAGCTATGTTATATTTTTATATTAGTAAAATCTCATGAACTGTATAGATGCCTCCTAAGTGAACTTCCGGACGATCATCACAAACTACTCAAAATAACCCTGAGCCAATGGTGAAAGAACCACATGCAGAAGGTCCTCACCTTACAACTTTAGGCCACCCTATGTTCCAAACCTTCCAAAAGATGGCTTGTGAAACCCCACCAAAAGCCAACCCTAGAGTAAGGGGGTCGGGATGCATATCATATTATTTTGCATGGATATATATATTTTGAATGATTTTATGTACTTTAGAATTATGATTTATATGGTAAAGGCTTAGTTATGCTTATTGAGTAGGAGGGGTAAAATGGTAATTTTGCTTGAAGTCAAAATAGGAAGATAGCTTAAGGATTGAATAGGAAGAATATTTGAGAGGGAAAATAAGAACAAGAGTTGTTGTGATTTAGTGGTTAGAGCTTTGGAATTAATCTATAAGGTCATGAGTTCAAATTCCATCATTTAAGTTTTATCATGATTATTTTAATTTAAGGTTGAATTTTTGTCTCTTGCATTCCATAAGTAAAAATAGGAGTGTTGTCCTAAGGGGGACATGAAGGGAATTTCCTAATTCTATTCTTATGTCCTAAAAAGAATTCTTGAGGGATTCATGTTATTTTATTCCCTAGCTTACTCTAAACTCTTTACCAATTAAATTTGTTCAAAATTTATCCAAATCTATGTTTTTAATTCCAAAAAATTCAGCAAGGATTCTTGGCTTTTGAAATTTTGAAAATGATTCTTAGAGGTTGGAGATTGGACTGAAAATAGGGAAGGAGTTAAGGAAGGTTCCCAAGAGAAATTAATCTCCCTAGTTGAGCCTTCAAACTCCACTCCATAGTGTTAATATCCTCCATGAAAAGAATCTGAAATTTTTCTAGATTCTTGAGCAGCCTAGTTTTCGAAAATCTTAGCCATCTTCCTTAATTGCTTCCGAAAAAATGGCCAATTTATTCAGCTTGAAGACTGAAATTCTTTTGCAAAAACCGGACTGCACAAAGCTGTGCAAACTAGAAAAAATTCTGGATAGTTTCGATGAATGGTAGCCGGAAATCAAAATTGTTTCTACTGCCTTCAAACCAGTAAATTACCTTTGTTTTTCCTCCATAAAGAAGGCTAGGAACTAGCCTAAAAGGTCCCTTAAACACCTCTCAAAACCCTCTACAAATCGGTTGGAATATTGTAGAAAAAATTGCACAGAAAATTCTGCAACCATTCGAACCACAACCAGAAAAATTCCAGCCTTGTTCTCTTCAACCCTTGTTCGAAAACCACCCTCAAATCTCTGTAAGTTAATCCTTGTTCAACCATGAACTGGACACCATTACCCCCTCCACTTACCTTGCACAACCGGACCCCATAGCCACCCCTCAAATTCCTCCTACAATCGCTCCAATCAAACTTCCATTTGAAGTTAAAAAATTCCAACATTTGCCCCATGAAAACACCCTTGGATTAGGCCTCATAACCAGAGATTCTCCTACCATTAAACTCAGGAATTCGGTCAGCCTTATAGCTCCATTAACCCTCATTCATTCCAGCAAATCTCAGCAAACCAGTCGGCCATTTGCAACTCCAAGAAACCTCCCTCAATCAAACACCATTAACATATCTTCCCCCTCAAAACACTCCTTAAATTTCTCCATTTGAATTTCAAACAACCAGATTTTTCTCTTCCTCCCTAAACTGAAAACCAAATCCCTGAACTCTCTCAATCATTTGGCCAACCCTTTCCAAAAAATTCGTCCAGCATTCACCTCTAATCCTCTCCATTTTCACCAAGAACACCATGAACACCAAAAACACCGAGAATACACACTACCTTTCTTCAAGCCAAAGACCACTCTAAACACCTCCAATCCCTCTAAAAAACTTCAGAACACACCTACATACCCCCTAGAGTCCATTTTTGGAATTCATAACATTAAATCTTGAAAACAAAAATTTGCAATCGGATCAAAACCAGATTTTTCTTTGAAGTCTCAAGAACATCATCAAGGTAACCAAGAACAACTTTTGTTCATCTTCTTCCTTTCAACCCTTAACAAGTTATCCTAATGCTCTCTCTCTCTCTCTCTCTCTCTCTCTCTCGGCCGAAATGGTTGCTACAACCATAGCTGTTTTCTTTCTCCTCTCTTGGACAATTCAAGACTCTCAAGCGCGTGGACCTTCTTAAATTTTCATCGAGATAATCATCCACCAAGTATTTCTCCTTAATCGTCTTTTTAATTCTGAATTCAAGTCTCTTGGATGTTGTTAGAGAGAATAGAATATGATTAGGGATTGAGTATATGCATATGTATGCAGGGGTTGAGATTGGAGCATGAGAATGATTGATCATGATTAAGTTTTATGAAATTCTTTGAGAATCGATGCATGTTCATCATGTCTTAAGTGAGTATGAGTGTTTAAGCATGCTAGATGTTATGTCACCTTTGGTGAATAATATTTTTATGTTCTTAGTTTTATTGAAGCCGTGAGTATGATTATGTTTAGTAGGGATTTGGCCATGTGATAGGAGGTATGGATTTAAGTCTTTGTTCTTGAATAGAATAGTTTGTTGATTGATGTTGGAATTGTAACACCTCACAAGCTAGGCCCAGCAGGGCCGGGGATGTTGCCCCGTCCAAAGGACAAGGGGTCTTTATAACTAGGACACACAACAAAAATAAAACAATACTTTGAAATTAAAACTTATTACAACCCAAAAATTTAAGATCAAATCCAAAATAAATTGTTTACTCTCATCTCTCAAAGCATTGTATAAAATAAATAACACAATATCTTCTAAAGTAGGCAACAACTAGCTATTCATCCCTACAGCAGGATCGGCCTGAAATCATGGTAAAAAGGGTGATGAGATAAAAATCTCAATAAGTCTGTGTGTGCTTTGAGTGTTTAGGTAAAACATTTCATGTATGCAAGTTGAAACATTTCATAAGGGAAAATGCTAGCAAGCAATAAATAAAGTTAAAATAAAGAGTGGCATTTTTCTCTTTTCAAACCATACAAGTGCACAATAAATACAACCACTCAAATAGGCGGCCATGGGTTACCACACGTTAGGCCCCTTATCCATATAACGGTCAGAATGCCACACTTTGTGCAGACTGACAAAAGGTTGGTGTACGGCCTACCGGGTGTAAGATACTTCTCCTTCTCTACACCCAAACAAACCGATTGTCCACTCCGGCAACACACAGTCCACATGACTGAAACTTACTAGCTCGGACCGGCATAATTAAGTAGTACTATCGCTTCTCCAAGTTGAGTTCATCTTCTGGAGGTGGCCTCTTACCAGAAGACTCACTCTTATTCTTCAAAACTAGTACTACTAGTCTACCCTTATTGAGTACTCAACGTTTGATTGTCCTACTTGGGAGAAAACTAATAAAACATTGCTTTATTTGGAAATGGCAATTAAGGGTTTCTAAAGTCCGTGACGAAGTTGATTTTAGAAAGAGTTTGGTGTTTGCGTAAAATTGCTTGTTGATTTTCAAATAATTTACTTGACTAAAACAAGAATGGAAACAGTCCTTAATTGCCTTTATAAAAATGAATGTCCATACACTTCGCGTTTTGCTTGCTATAGTAACCTTTTTACGTCAAATAAGTTTTGTGCAGGAGCTTACCTGATCCTTTGCTTGAGCTAATTCAAAGATCCTCAAAACCAGACCTAACCCTGCCTGGGGTAAAAACAAGCCATAATTAGACTCAAGCCAAATTTGTTTGCATAAATAATCCTAGTTCAACTTACTACAATCATGACCCTAATGTCCCAAACTTTAAGGCTAGATGATAAAAAAAGAATTTTATAAAATAAATCAAGCTTGATAATAAAATAACTAGGAATTGCGAAATAATTACTAATAAGTTATAGGTTCAAATATAATCTTTGTTATTAATAAATAAACTATTATTTATTTGATAAAGGGTCCTAAGTCCTAGATGATATTATTAAAATAATAAATTATTACTATTCTCTTAATTAATAATTAATAGTTAGAAAATAATTGATAAATAAAATTAATAAAAAGTAAACTTTAATATATTTTGATTAAAAGATAATAAATAAATTTTAATAGTATTTATGAATATATGACTTATAAGATTAATATTTTACCTATTATGATTATTTATATAAGAGGCTTTATCTAATAATATTATTATATATATAATATTTATATATTTTATTTTTAATAAAAGATATTATTTATTTGGCTAAAATATTACTATTCCATTTAATATTCCAATTCCAACTTCCTAGGGTTTTCGAAATATTTGGAGAAAATCATAATATTAATTTTAATTAACGTAATAAAATTGGCCAATTAAAATAGCTTAGGATCAACAAGGTTGTGATCATAATTTTCCTATTGCTAACAAGAATCATGAACTTATACTCCAACATCAATCAACAAACTATTCTATTCATGAATAAAGGCTTAAATCCATACCTACTATGACATGGTCAAATCTCTACTAAGCAGAATCATATTCATGGCTTCATTGAAAACAAGAACATAATACCTTATTCACTAAAGGTGACATAATATCTAGCATGCTTAAACATCCATACTCACTCAAGACATGAAGAACATGCTTCGATCCACAAGAAATATCATAAAACTTAGCCATGGAAAAAAATTATCATGCTCCAATCTCAACTCCTTCATACATAAGCACATGCTCAATCCCCAATCATATTCTATCATTTTCTAACAATATCTAAGAGACATGATTTTAGAATTAAAGAGAAGGTTAAAGAGGAATACTTGGTTGATGACTATTTCGATAAAGGTTTAAGGAGATCCACATGCTTGGGAGGCTTGAACCGTCCGAAAGAGAAGAAGAAAAACAGCTATGGTTGTAGCAACCATTTTGGCCGAGAGAGAGAGAGAGAGAGAGAGAGAGAGAGAGAGAGAGAGAGAGAGAGAGAGAGAGAGAGAGAATTAGTATATCATGTTAAAGATTGAAGGAAAGAAGATGAACAAAATCGTTCTTGGTTACCTTGATGGTGTTCTTGAGACTTCAAAAAAAATTCTGGTTTTTGATCCAATTGCAAATTTTTGTTTTTGAGATTTGATGTTATAAAATCCAGAAATGGACTCTAGGGGGTGAGTAGGTGTGATCTGGAGTTTTTGGAAGGGATTGGAGGTGTTTAGAGTGGTATTAAGCTTGAAGAAAGGTAGTGTGTGTTCTTGGTGTTCTTGGAGAAATGGAGAGAATTGGAGAGAAATCTGGACGAAATGATAAAGGGATTTGGCCGAATGATTGAGGGATTCTTGTGATCTAATTTTTAGATTAGGGAGAAGAGGGAAATCTGGTTGTTTAAATTTCAAATGGAGTAATTCATGGAGTATTTTAAGGTAGAATATATGGTAATATGGTTTGATTGATGGAGGTTCTTGGAAGCTACAATGGCCGATTGGTTTTGCTGAAATGAATGAGGGTTGAAGGAGCTATAGGTTGGCCGAAATTTTGAGTGCAATGGTGGAAGAATTTCTGGTTGTTTGAAGCTTAATCCAAGGGAGTTTTCATGGAGCAATTGATGGAGTTTTAAACTTCAATTGAGAGCTTGATTGGTGCAATTGAAGGAGGAATTTGAGGAGTGGCTATGGAGTCCAATCGTGAGGTCAATGAGGGGGTAATGAAGTTCAATTCATGGCTGACTAAAGTTAACTTCACAGAGGTTTGAAGAGATTTTTGAACAAGGCTTGAAGAGGAAGCAAGGTTGGAATTTTTCTAGTTTGAGTTTCGAATGGTTTGCTGTGTAGTTTTTCTACAATGTTCTAGCCGACTTGCAGAGAGTTTGGAGAGGTATTGGAGGGCCCTTTAAGGCTAGTTTCCAGCCTTCTTTATGGAGGAAAGGCAGAGGTAATCCACTGGTTTAAAGGGTAGAAGAAATAGCTTATTTTTGGACTGCTAAACATTGAAGCTGTCCAGAATTTTTTTTTTTTGTTTGCATAGCTTTGTGCAGTCTTTTGGCAAAGGATTTCAGTCTTCAAGCTAAACAAGTTGGCCATTTTTCTGGTAGCATTTGAGTAAGAAAAATGGTTGAAGTTTTCGAAGGCTAGATTGCCCAAGAACCTGGACAATTGTTAGATTGCTTCCATGAAGAAGGTGAATACTATGAAGTGGAGTTTGAAGGTACAACCATGGACATTAATTCTCATAGGAACCTTCCTTAACTCCCTCCCTATTTTTAGTCAATACTCTATCCTCTAAGAGCCATTTTTGAAATTCCAAGGTCAATAAACCTTGCTGAATTTTCTGGAATTAAAATATGGATTTGGATGAATTGAACAAATTTAATTGGTAAAGGATTTAAGATAAGCTAGGGAATAAAAGGACATGAATCCCTTAAGAATTCTTGTAGGGCATAAGAATAGGATTAGGACATTCCCTTCATGTCTACCCTAGGACAACACTCCTACTTCTACTTATGGCATGCAAGGGATGAAAAATTCTACCTTAAATAAAATAAAAATAATCATGATAAAACTTAAATGGTGGGATTTGAATTCAAGACCTTAGAGATTATTTCTAAAGCTCTAACCACTAAACCACATTTTCTCTCCCAAATATTCTTCCTATTAAATCCTCAAGCTATCTCCCTATTTTGACCTCAAGAAAAACTACCAGTTTACCTTTCCTACTCAATAAGCACAACTAAGCCTTCTAGACTGTAAATTGTAATTCTAAAGCACGTAAAATTATTTCAAAATATATTTATGCATGCAAAAAAAATATGATATGCATCCCGTCCCACTTACTTTAGGGTTGGCTTTAGGTGGGGTTTCACAGGAGTATATGCTCATGAATCTTGTTAGCAATAGGAAAATTATAATCATGACCTTGTTGATCCTAGGCTATTTTGATTAGCAAATTTTATTACCCTAACTAAAATTATTACTATGTTTTTCCTCCAAAGATTTCAAAATTCTTAGGAAGTTTTGGAATTGGAGTACTAAATGAAATAGTGATATTTTATTAGCCAAATAAATGATATCTCCTATTAAAAAAAAATAATATGCATATAAATATATAAATAAAACCTTTGATATAAATGAGTAAAATTTTAATGACCTTGTGGACCATATGTTCATAAATATTATTTATATTTATTAATCAAAATTTAATAAAAGTTATTTATTATTATTTTTAATGCATATTGATTATTAATTAAGAGAGTAGTAATAATTTATTTTGCTACTTAAGAATTACCATATTTTAATATCACCTAGGACTTAGGATTCTTCATCAATTAAACCCTAGTTTATTTATTAATAACAACACTCAAGATTTATTATTTGAATCTATAAGTTATTGGTAATTATGTTACAAACCCTAGTTATTTTAACTTATCAAACTAGACTTATTTTATAAAAGTCTTTATCATCTAGTCTTAAAGCTTAGGACATTAGGGTCATGATTATAATTAGTTGAACTAGGGTTATTTATGTAAGCGAATATAGCTTGAGTATAACCTTATGACTTGTGTTTACCCCAGATGGGGTTAGGTCAGCTTTGGAAGATTCTTGAGTTTGATCAAGCAAAGGATCAGGTAAGCCTCTACATAAACTTATTTGAAGAGAAAAGGTTTCTATGGCAAGCCAAATGTGAAGTGTATGGACACTCATTTTGTAAAGGCAATTAATGACTGTTTCCTTTTTATTTCAGGTAAGCAAATCATTTGAAAATTTAAACAAGCAGTTTTGCAAATTCTAAAACCCAACTTTGGCAAGAAATTTAAAAACCCTTAATTGCTATTTCCAAATAAAGCAATGTATTATCAGTTTTCTCCCAAGTGGGATAATCAACGTTGAGTACTCAATAAGGATAGACTACTAGGACTAGTCTTTGAAGGGTTAGGGTAAGTCTTTCAGTAGGTGGCCACATCTGAGAGGTGAGTCCTTCTTGGATAGGATGCCAGTCCAGTAGGTCATGCTGGTCTGAGCTAGCAAGTTTCAGTCATGTGGACTATGTATTTTCAAAATTGACAACCAGTAAGTTTGGGTGTAGAGAAGGAGGAGTATCTCACCCAGTAGGCTGATCACCTACCTTGTGTCAGTCTGCACAAAGTGTGACATTCTGACCGTTTTATAATCATGGGGCCCAACGTGTGGTAACCCATGGCTACCCATTTGAGTGGTTGTATTTATTGTGCACATGTATGGTTTGCAGAGTAAAGCGCCACTCTTTATTTTTAACCTTATTTATTATTTGCCAGCACTTTCTCTTTTATAATTTTTATAACTTGCATACATGAATTGTTTTACTTGAAACACTTAAAGCACACACGGGCTTACTGAGATTTGTTTTTTTCTCATCACCTTTTATACCATGTTTTGAGGTCGATCCTGCTGTGGAGATGATTAGTTAGATTTGTTGCCTACGTTGAAGACTTTATGTTATTTATTTTATGTGTTATTTTGAGAGATGATAGTAATCAATTTATTTTGGATTTGTTCCTGAATTTTTAGGTTGTAATATGTTCAATTTTAAAGTATTGTCTTTATTTTCATTTGTGTGACCTAGTTATAAAGACCCTTTATCCTTTGGATGGGGCGACATCCCTGGCCCTGTTGGGCCTAGGTAGTGGGGTGTTACAAATGGTATCAGAGCCTAGGTTTAGGCAAATTTGATAGTATATGTTCTGTTCTATTAAGTTCAAATCTTTTATCTAACCTGTCTTTTTCATGCTGTAGGATGGTTAGAATACTTAGAACCACATGGAAAGGGGAGCAATGACATCCTCCCATCCCTATCTACCTAGAAGACTTACCAGTGCCGCAACCTGCACCTCAGCCTAATTATTCCCTTAGATAATAGCAGTAACAATGAGGTCTAGATCATTGAGCCACCCCCAATACTTGTGATAAACTTGGTTACTGACAGTGAAGATGAGGAAATTGATATGGAATATGTTTCCCACCCTTCTAGTCCCGTAGTTGACTTATCAACTGATAGTGATGATCCGGGGGAGATAGATTATGAATCTCCACCTAGACCTTCCTTCATACTCCCACCCAACCAAGTTGTGACCGGGGAGAGTTCTAGGTGACCCGGGAAAGAACCAATAGATGGGTTTGCAAGTAGGGCTGGGATAGATTTTACTAAGAATTCCGGGGGATGGTTATATGAGGTCGATTTTAAGGACTCCGATGAGGACTAGGGAGGCTAAGTGCTGCTATGATTAGGATGTTTTATTTATAGCTTTTTATAAACTTCTATGTTAAGGATTTCATTCCTAGTTACTGCTTTAATTTCAAATTTATACAAATAAGAGTACCGGGAGTACTCTAAGGTTTGAGAGAAATTTATATGCAATTCTTTATACAAAACTTGCATCTGATTTCCTTTTACTTAAATCTGAATGTGAATGCATGCTCAATTGAAATGATTTAAAGCTTGAATGCATAAACTCATTATCTGGGTATGGTTTAGAATGGTACCTAAGCGCCGTGTAGCCACATCAGGCGGAAGAGTTCCAGAAGTAGAACGTGTGACACCGGAGGTTGAGACGACATAAATGCAGTCACCCAATTGGGGAAATGAGAGTGAGCCATATTTGGAAATGGTGTCAGAAGAACCTGTTGGAGTGACAATGGGGTAAGCCTTCAGCAAGATGACTGAGATTCTTCAGACTTTGACTGAGCGGAGGAATCCAAGGGGAGAGGATGAAGCTTTGGAGCTGTTTTTGAAATTCCAACCGCCTATCTTCTTGGGAGAAGCTGAGCAGGATCAGAAAGCTGAACAATGGATAGAGCAGATGGAAGACATCTTCGTTACGCTTCAGTACATTGAGAAGCGGATGGTGAAATTTGCTACATTCTTATTGAGAGGCCCAGCTCGGGCATGGTGGCAACGGGTTAAGGACTACTAGGAGATGATTGACCAAGACTGGATATGGACCAATTTTGTGGAAGCATTCAAAGTTGAGTATATTCCTCAGTGGATAGTTGAGAAGCAGGAAGATAAGTTCTAGAATTTAAAGCAGGGAGGCATGATGGTAGCTTAGTACGCGGTACGGTTCACCCAATTGTCAAAGTACTGCAAGAGGTTGGTGGACACTGAGCAGAATAGGACATGACAGTTTGTCAAGGGGCTAAGGCAGAAGTTGAGAAGGGCGTTGGCACCTTCTCCACCAATGACCTACTCAGGGGCCGTGGACGTAACCACCCAGACTAAAAATGAGGACCGCAGCAGAATGGCATAGAGACCTTTTCAGCTACCAAGACAACCGCTGGGACCTTTTCAGAGGCAGCAACCCAATAAGTGCCCCGCCAACCAGCAGTGGCAGAATCGGGTAAAGTAAGCTCGGACAGCACCGGTTGGTCCTACGCAAAATCTTTCGTTATGCCGACAATGTGGAAAAGGGGCCACACAGAGAAAAATTGTTGGTCCAAAGGAGGTGAGCGGAAATGTTACCACGGCGGACACCAAACCACCTGCGGAACTCCTGTCCTAAACTTCACCAAGTCGAGAAAGGAAATCCAGCTTAGATCCTGGGGGCCAATCGAGCTAATGCCACGAGAGCATCTGGGAGTGGAGCGCAGAAGCCTTAGGTGAAAGCAAAAGTTTTCGCTCTCAACTGGGAGGAGGTTGGAGCTGATGTGACAGTAGTGGAAGGTACGTTTACTATCTAAGGTCGTTCCATTAATGCATTGATAGGCCCTGGATCTACCCATTCCTACTTAAACAAGAATTGTGCATATTATTTGGGTTGGGATGGAGTAGAACTACCTTTTACTTTGTTAGTGAGTACGCCTTTGGAGAAGATGGTACAAGCAGATCGGTATGTGCAAAATTGTAAAATTGAAGTGGGGAGAGAAAGTTTGGAGGGAAATTTAATAATATTAGCTGTTGAGGATTATGATTTGATATTGGGAATGGATTAGCTAGCGAAGCATTGGGCTAGAGTAGACTGTAAGAATAAATCGGTCCAGTTCATTAGACCAAGATGTGATGTGTTGGAGTTAAATGGCAAGGGAGTAAAGGAATTGAAGTATTTGATAGTTGGGGCTAAAGCCCAAAAATTATTGAAGCAAGAATGTCAAGGATATATGGCTTATGTGATAAACAAGCCGAAGGACTAGTGCACTCTAGAGGATACCGAGGTGATAAGGGATTTTCCCGACGTGTTCCCTGCAGAACTCACTTTTCTACCTCCTAGCCGAGAAGTTGAGTTCACCGTTGATCTAGTTCCAGGAGTGAAATCGGTGTCCGGGACTCTATATCGGATGGCACCGATGGAGTTGAAAGAACTGAAAAAGCAGCTAGAAGAATTGGTGAGGCAAGACTACATCAGACCTACCACGTCACCCTGGGAAGCACCTGTGCTGTTTGTGAAGAAGAAGGATGGGACTCTGAGGCTGTGTATTGACTACCGGGGCTTGAACAACCTGATGATCAAGAATAAGTATCCCTTACCGCTGATTGATGGGCTGTTCGACCAGTTGCAAGGATCTAGTTGTTACTCCAAAGTAGATTTGAGGCATGGATACTATCAAGTGAGGATAAAAGAGGAGGATATCCCCAAGATGGCCTTCAACATAAGCTATGGTCACTATGAGTTCATGGTAATGCCATTCGGGGTAACCAATGCACCAGCAACATTTATAGATTTGATGCATCGAGTGTTCCGACCCTACTTGGACAAGTTCGTGGTGGTCTTCATCGACGACATACTCATTTACTCCAAGAGCCCGGAGCATCATGCAGAACATTTGAAACTAGTATTGGAGAAACTAAGAGAGTACAAGCTTTTCACCAAGGTCCACAAGGTCATTAATATTTTACTCATTTATATCAAAGTTATATATATATATATATATATATATATATATATTATTTTTAATAGGAGATATCATTTATTTGGCTAATAAAATATCACAATTTCATTTAGTACTCCAATTCCAAAACTTCCTAAGAATTTCAAAATCTTTGGAGGAAAAACATAGTAATAATTTTAGTTAAGGTAATAAAATTTGCTAATCAAAATAGCCTAGGATCAAAAAGGTCATGATCATAATTTTCCTATTGCTAACAAGATTCATGAGCATATACTCCAACATCAATCAACAAACTATTCTATTCAAGAACAAAGACTTAATTCCATACCTACTATTACATGGCCAAATCCCTACAAAACATAATCATACTCACGGCTTCAATAAAAATAAGAACTTAAAAATCCTATTCACCAAAGGTGACATAACATCTAGCATGCTTAAACACTCATACTCACTTAAGATATGATGAACATATATCGATTCTTAAAGAATTTCATAAAACTTAATCATGATCAATCATTCTCATGCTCCAATCTCAACCCCTTCATCCAAATGCATATACTTAATCCCCAATCATATTCTATTCTCTCTAACAATATCTAAGAGACATGAATTCATAATTAAAAAGAAGGTTAAGGAAAAATACTTGGTGGATGATTATCTCGATGAAGATTTAAAAAGGTCCACGCGTTTGAGGATCTTGTATTGTCCAAGAGAGAAGAAAGAAAATAGCCATGGTTGGAGCAACCATTTCGGTCGGTCGATCGATCTGAGAGAGAGAGAGAGCATTAGTATAGCATGTTAAGGGTTGAAGGGAAGAAGATGAACAAAAGTTGTTCTTGGTTACCTTGATGATGTTCTAGAGACTTTAAAGAAAAATCTGGTTTTGATCCGATTGCAATTTTTTATTTTCGAGATTTGATGTTATGAATTCCAGAAATGGACACTAGGGGGTATGTAGGCGTGTTCTGGAGTTTTTGAGAGGGATTAGAGGTGTTTAGAGTGGTCTTTGGCTTGAATAAAGGTAGTGTATGTTCTTAGTGAAAATAGAGAGGATTAGAGGTGAATGCTGGACGAATTTTCTAAAGAGGGTTGGCTAAATGATTGAAAGAGTTCAGGGATTTGGTTTCTAGTTTAGGGAGGAAGAGAAAAATCTGGTTGTTTAAAATTCAAATGGAGAAATTTAAGGAGTGTTTTGAAAGGGAAGATATGTTAATAGTGTTTGATTAAGGGAGGTTTCTTGGAGCTGCAAATGGCCGACTGGTTTGCTGAGATTTGCTGAAATGAATGAGGGTTGAGGGAGCTATAAGGCTGGCCAAATTCCTGAGTTTAATGGTAGAAGAATCTCTGGTTATGAGGCCTAATCTAAGGGTGTTTTCATGGGGCAAATACTGGAATTTTTAAACTTCAAATGGAAGTTTGATTGGAGTGATTGTAGGAGGAATTTGAGGGGTGGCTATGGGGTCCAGTTGTGCAAGGTAAGTGGAGAGGGGGGGGGGTAATGGTGTTCAGTTCATGGTTGAACAAGAATTAACTTACAGAGATTTGAAGGTGGTTTTTGGACAAGGCTTGAAGAGAACAAGGTTGGAATTTTTCTGGTTGTGGTTTGAATGGTTGCAGAATTTTCTATGCAGTTTTTTCTGCAATATTCTAGCCGATTTGAAGAGGGTTTTGAGAGGTGTTTGAGGGCCCTTTCAGGCTAGTTTCCAGCCTTCTTTATGGAGGAAAAGCAGAGGTAATTTACTGGTTTGAAGGCAGTAGAAACAGCTTTGATTTTAGGCTGCCATGCAACGAAACTGCCCAGAATTTTTTTCTGGTTTGTGCAGTTTTGTGCAGTTTGATTTTTGCACAGGAATTTCAGTTTTCAAACTGAATAAATTGGCCATTTTTCTGGCAGCAATTAAGTAAGGTAGGTGGCTGAGATTTTTGAAGGTTAGGCTGTTCAAGAATCTGGAAAGATTTTAGATTTCTTTCATGGAGGATATGAGCACTATGGAATGGAGTTTGAAGGTTCAACCATGGAGATTAATTTCTCTTGGGAACTTTCCTTAACTCCTTCCCTATTTTCAGTCAAATCTCCAACCTCTAAGAATTATTTTCGAAATTCAAAGGCCAAGAATCCTTGCTGAATTTTTTGGAATTAAAAACATAGATTTGGATAAATTTTGAACAAATTCAGTTGGTGAAGAGGTTAGGGTAAGCTAGGGAATAAAAAGGACATGAGTCCCCTAAGAATTCTTTTTAGGACATAAGAATAGGATTAGGACATTTTCTTCATGTCTCCCCTATGACAACACTCCTATTTTTATTTATGGAATGCAAGGGACAAAAATCCAACCTTAAATTAAAATAATCATGATAAAACTTAAATGATGGGATTTGAACTCATGACCGTAGAGATTAATTCTAAAGCACTAACCACTAAACCACAACAACTCTTATTCTTATTTTCTTTCCCAAATATTCTTCCTATTTAATCCTCAAGCTAACTTCCTATCTTGACCTCAAGCAAAATTATCATTTTACCTTTCCTACCCAAAAAGCATAACTAAGCCTTTTAGCCTATAAATCATAACTCTAAAGCACATAAAATTATATATATATATATATATATATATTCATGCAAAATGATATGATATGCATCTCGACCCCCTTACTTTAGGATTGGCTTTAGGTAGGGTTTCACAGGCTAGATAGTGTGGCATTTCTTGGCCATATGGTGACCAAGGATGGGATCAAAGTAGACCCAGCGAAGGTTGAAGCAGTTTCAGACTGGAAGCAAACGGAGAACATCACCGAGATTCGAAGCTTCTTGGGGTTAGCTAGTTATTATAGAAGGTTTATTAAGGGATTTTTAACGCTTGCATCGCCTATGACCCGACTGCTGAGAAAGGACGTACCATTTGTTTGGAGTGAAGAATGTGAGAGGAGTTTCCAAGAGTTGAAACGGAGATTAATGACAACACCAGTGTTGAGTCTGCAAGAGGGAGATAACCCTTACGCACTGTATACTGATACTTCGAAGGAAGGTTTGGGAGCAGTTTTGATGCAAGACCGAAAGGTGATTGCCTATGCTTCTCGAAAGTTGAGGCCTCATGAAGTCAATTACCCCACGCATGATCTAGAGCTGGCTACCATTGTGTTCGTTTTAAAGAAATGGCGGCACTACCTATATAGAGCGGAATATGAAGTGTTCATTGATCACAAGAGCCTGAAGTACATTTTCACCCAGAAGGACTTGAATCTGAGACAGTGAAGATGGATGGAATATTTGGAGGAGTACCGTTATCCAATCAACTATCATTCTGGGAAGGCCAACGTTGTTGCTGATGCTCTGAGCAGAAAAGTCAGCATGGCCAGGTTAAGGGTACAGGAGGTTCAAGTGGTTCAGGATGTGTTGGATAGAAGAGCGGAAGTGCAAGGGGAGAAAATTGTTGTTAGCAACCTAAGTTGATACCAGACTTAAGGCGGAAAATTATTGAAGCTCAGCAAAGTAATGAAGATTTTCAGCTTTTCAAGGACAAAGAGCTTAAATGGCAAGGCAGTGAATTCCGGCAGGACGAAGCGGGAGTTTTGTATTTCAGAGATTAGTTGTGTGTACCTGAAGAGCACCAATTAAAGAACAAAATTTTGGAAGAGGCGCATAAGAACAAGTACGCCATTCATCCAGGAGAGGTCAAAATGTATCAGGATCTGAAAAGGGCTTCTTTGTGGCCTGGAATGAAGCAAAACGTAGTTAAGTATGTCTTGACGTATCTCACCTATTAGAAAGTTAAAGCGGAGCACAAGAAGTCAGCAGGACTATTGCAACCGTTACCAGTGCCTGAATGGAAATGGGAAGAAGTGACCATGGACTTCGTTACCGGACTCCCTATGGAAAGGACCCAAAAGGACGCCATATGGGTAGTGGTAGATCGACTAACCAAATCAGCGCATTTTATACCAGTGAATGTAAGGGATTTCATGGAGAAGTTAGCTCAGACCTATGTGCAAGAAATAGTCCGACTACATGGAGTGCCTTCAAGTATTGTGTCTGACCGAGATCCAAGATTTACATCCTGATTTTGGGCAAGTTTCAAGAATCAATAGGTTCTAGTCTGAAGTTTAGTACGACGGCACATCCGCAAATCGATGGACAGTCAGAAAGGGTTATACAGATATTAGAGGATATGCTTAGAGCCTGTGTATTAGATTTCGAGGATAAGTGGATTGAATGTGTGCCGTATGCAGAATTATCCTACAATAATAGTTATCAAGGTTCGATTGGAATGGCTCCATATAAAGCACTGTATGGGCGCAAGTGTCAGGTACCACTATACTGGAGTTGGTCAGAGGATGGCCATATAAGCAAATCTGGAGAAGTCTGTGTTGAGGAAATATTAGACAAGGTCAAGTTAATTAGGGAAAGGTTGAAAGTGGCCTAGAGCTGACAAAACAGATATGCAGACAATAGGCGGAGAGAGTTAGAATTCCAGGTGGGAGATAGTATATTCCTAAGATTGACACCGAATAGAGGAATCTTGAAGCATTTGAAAGGTGGGAAGCTGAATCTGAGGTATTTGGGACCGTTTCAATAAAGGAGAGAATTGGGCCGGTGGCGTATCGATTGGATTTGTTAGATGGGTTGATAGGAATTCACGATATGTTTCATGTGTCGTAGCTGAAGAAGTACAATGCCGATCCTGGACATGTTTTGAATGAGGAGCCATTGGTGTTGCAACCCGACTTGAACTATATGGAGAAACCCATGAGGATATTGGACCGAAATATCAGAACTTTTCGAAACAAGCAGATTTCCGATGGTAAAGGTACAGTGGGAGCATCATGGCACGTGAGATGCCTCTTGGGAAATAAAAGAGTAGGTAAAACGAAAGTATCTCGATCTGAGATAGAGGTATGCTTGAATTTTGGAGCAAAATTCTTCTGAGGGGAGGATGTGAAACCCCACCAAAAGCCAACCCTAGAGTAAGGGGGTCGGGATGCATATCATATTATTTTTCATGAATATATACATTTTGAATGATTTTATGTGCTTTAGAATTTTGATTTATACTAAAATGCTTAGTTATGCTTATTAAGTAGGAGGGATAAAATGGTAATTTTGCTTGAAGTCAAAATAGGAAGATAGTTTGAGGATTGAATATGAAGAATATTTGAGAGAGAAAATAAGAACAAGAGTTATTGTGGTTTAGTGGTTAGAGCTTTAGAATTAATCTATAAGGCCATGAGTTCAAATCCCATCATTTATGTTTTATCATGATTATTTTAATTTAAGGTTAGATTTTCGTCTCTTGCATTCCATAAGTAAAAATAGGAATGTTGTCTTAGGGAGGACATGAAAGGAATGTCCGAATCCTATTCTTATGTCCTAAAAAGAATTCTTGAGGGATTCATGTCCTTTTATTCCCTAGCTTACCCTAAAGTCTTTACCAATTAAATTTGTTCAAAATTTATCCAAATCTATGTTTTTAATTCCAGAAAATTCAGGAAGGATTCCTAGCCTTTGAAATTTTGAAAATGATTCTTAGAGGTTGGAGATTGGACTGAAAATAGGAAAGGAGTTAAGGAAGGATCCCAAGAGAAATTAATCTCCATAGTTGAGCCTTCAAACTCCACTCAATAGTGTTCATATCCTCCATGAAAAGAATCTGAAAATTTTCCAGTTTCCAGATTCTTGAGCAGCCTAGTCTTCGAAAATCATAGCCATCTTTCTTACTCAAATGCTGCCAGAAAAATGGCCAATTTATTCAGCTTGAAGATTGAAATTCTTTTGTAAAAACCAGATTGAACAAAGCTATGCAAACAAAAAAAAAAAAAAAAAAATTCTGGATAGTTTCGATGCATGGCAACGGGAAATCAAAGCTGTTTCTACTGCATTCAAACCAGTAAATTACCTCTGTTTTTCCTCCATAAAGAAGGCTGGGAACCAGCCTAAAAGGGACCTCAAATACCTCTCAAAACCCTCTACAAATTGGCTGAAATATTATTGCAAAAAATGTACAAAAAATTATGCAACCATCGAACCACAACCAGAAAAATTCCAGCCTTATTCTTTTCAAGCCTTGTCCGAAAACCACCCTAAAATCTCTATAACTTAATCCTTGTTTAGCCATGAATTGAACACCATTACCCCCTCCACTTACCTTGCACAACTGGACCCCATAGTTACCCCTCAAATTCCTCCTATAATCACTCCAATCAAACTTCCATTTGAAGTTAAAAAATTCCAGCATTTGTCCCATGAAAACACCCTTGGATTAGGCCTCATAACCAAAGATTCTTCCGCCATTAAATTCAAGAATTTGGCCAGCCTTATAGCTCCCTCAACCCTCATTCATTTCAGCAAATCTCAGCAAACCAGTCGGCCATTTGCAGCTCCAAGAAACCTCCCTCAATCAAACACCATTAACATTTCTTCCCTCTCAAAACACTCCTTAAATTTCTCCATTTGAATTTTAAACAACCAGATTTTTCTCATCCTCCCGAAACTGAAAGCCAAATCCCTGAACACTCTCAATCATTCGGCCAACCCTCTTTAGAAAATTCATCCAGCATTCACCTCTAATCCTCTCCATTTTCACCAAGAACACCAAAAATACCAAGAACACACACTACCTTTCTTCAAGCTAAAGACCACTCTAAACACCTCTAATCCCTCTCAAAAACTCCAAAACACACCTACATACCCCCTAGAGTCCATTTCTAGAATTCATAACATCAAATTTTGAAAACAAACATTTGCAATCGGATCAAAACCAGATTTTTCTTTGAAGTCTCAAGAACATCATCAAGGTAACCAAGAACAACTTTTGTTCATCTTCTTCCTTTCAACCCTTAACATGTTATGCTAATTCTCTCTCTCTCTCTCTCTCTCTCTCTCTCTCTCTCTCTCTCTCTCTCTCGGCTGAAATGGTTGCTACAACCATGGTTGTTTTCTTTCTCATTTCTTGGACAATTCAAGACCCTCAAGCGAGTGGACCTTCTTAAATCTTCATCGAGATAATCGTCCACCAAGTATTTCTCCTTAACCTTCTTTTTAATTATAAATTCATGTCTCTTGGATATTGTTAGAGAGAATAGAATATGATTAGGGATTCAGTATATGCATATGTATGAAGGGGTTGAGATTGGAGCATGAGAATGATTGATCATATTAAGTTTTATGAAATTCTTTGAGAATCGATACATGTTCATCATGTCTTAAGTGAGTATGAGTGTTTAAGCATGCTAGATGTTATGTCACCTTTGATGAATAGGATTTTTATGTTATTATATTTATTAAAGCCGTGAGTATGATTATGTTTAGTAGGAATTTGGTCATGTAATAGTATGTATGGATTTAAGTCTTTGTTCTTGAATAAAATAGTTTGTTGATTGATGTTGGAGTATATGCTCATGAATCTTGTTAGCAATAGGAAAATTATGATCATGACCTTATTATCCTAGGCTATTTTGATTAGCAAATTTTATTACTCTAACTAAAATTATTACTATGTTTTTCCTCCAAAGATTTCAAAATTCTTAGGAAGTTTTGGAATTGGAGTACTAAATGAAATAGTGATTTTTTATTAGCCAAATAAATGATATCTCCTATTAAAAAAAATATTATGTATATAAATATATAAATAAAACCTTTGATATAAATGAGTAAAATATTAATGACCTTGTGGGCTATATGTTCATAAATATTATTTATATTTATTAATCAAAATTTAATAAAAGTTATTTATTATTATTTTTAATGCTATTGATTATTAATTAAGAAAGTAGAAATAATTTATTTTGCTACTTAGGAATTACCATATTTTAATATCACCTAGGACTTAGGATTCTTCATCAATTAAACCCTAGTTTATTTATTAATAACAACACTCAAGATTTATTTGAATCTATAAGTTATTGGTAATTAGGTTACAAACCTTAGTTATTTTAATTTATCAAACTAGACTTATTTTATAAAAGTCTTTATCATATAGTCTTTAAGCTTAGGACATTAGGGTCATGATTATAATTAGTTGAACTAGAATTATTTATGTAAGGGAATATAGCTTGAGTATAACCTTATAACTTGTGTTTACCCCAGGCGGGGTTAGGTCAGCTTTGGAAGATTCTTGAGTTTGATCAAGCAAAGGATCAAGTAAGCCTTTGCATAAACTTATTTGAAGACAAAAGGTTTCTATGGCAAGCCAAACGTGAAGTGTATGGACACTCATTTTGTAAAGGTGATTAAGGATTGTTTCCTTTTTATTTCAGGAAAGCAAATCATTTGAAAATTTAAACAAGCAGTTTTGCAAATTCTAAAACCCAACTTTGGCAAGAATTTTAGAAACTCTTAATTGCTATTTCCAAATAAAGCAATGTATTTTCAATTTTCTCCCAAGTGGGACATTCAACGTTGAGTACTCAATAAGGGTTAACTACTAGGACTAGTATTTGAAGGGTTAGGGTAAGTCTCTCAGTAAATGGCCTCCTCTGAGGGGTGAGTCCTTCTCGGATAGGATGCCAGTCTAGTAGGTCATGCTGGTCTGAATTAACAAGTTTCAGTCATATGGACTGTGTGTTTCCGAAGTGGACAACTGGTAATGTTTAGGTGTAGAAAAGGAGGAGTATCTCACCCGTAGGCCGATCACCTACCTTTTGTCAATCTGCACAAAGTGTGGCATTCTGACCGTGATATGGTCATGGGGCCTAACGTGTGGTAACCTATGGCTACCCATTTGAGTGGTTGTATTTATTGTGCACATGTATGGTTTGAAGAGTAAAACGCCACTCTTTATTTTTAACCTTATTTTTTGTTTGCCATAACTTTCTCTTTTACAATTTTTACAACTTGCATACATGAACTGTTTTACCTGAAACACTCAAAACACACACAGGCTTACTAGGATTTATTTTTATCTCATCACCTTTTATACCATGTTTTCAGGTCGATCCTGTTATGGAGATGAGTAGTTAGATTTGTTGCTTGCTTTGAAGACTTTATGTTATTTATTTTATGTGCTTTTTTTAGAGATGATAGTAATCAATTTATTTTGGATTTGTTCCTGAAATTTTGGATTGTAATAAGTTCAATTTTAAAGTATTATCTTTATTTTTGTTTGTGTGACCTAGTTATAAAGACCACTTGTCTTTTGGACGGGGCGACTACCCCGGCCCTATTGGGCATAGGTAGTGGGGTGTTACTTGGCTGATACTATCCAACAGTTGACTGAGACTACCACTAGAGCATATAAGAATTGATGAGACTCCACTTCATCATGGAGGTCAAGATTAAGGAGAGGGAGGGGTGACCGTGCAAGGACAAGGACCGATGACAAGATCTTAGACCAAGAAGCTTCAAAATAAGTTTCTATTGCTCATAAAACCATGCTTAAGGAGGGAAGATGGTTGGATGGTTGAGGAAGCTAGCTAAGAGCTCATTTTGATGACTATTCAAGAAGGACCCCAACAAGAACTCAAGCTGGCAAGAAAGATGGATGAAATTTGATCAAAAGTTGGCCTTTCAACAGATATCCGGTGTTGGCCTAAGCAGTCGAACCGGCGCTAGCTTCATTCTGGCACACGACTGGCTGAAGACAGCTCCTAATCGGCGCCAGCTTGAGGGCCCTGGCTAAAGGCAAGCCATTCCCCATTTGAAATTCAAAATATAATAACCTATACATGATGAGATTCCCATTCTCATCAATCGGTTAAGAACGAACGTTTATGTGTTAAGTAACCCGTAATCCATACCTTGCTGTGAAAGACCTCCATTCACATGGACTACTTACTTAAACACAATAGGTCTTTTTCAAACGTAATTGTGCACAAATAACATGCAAATTCACAAATAATTTCTGAAAATAAATTCTTTTATTAAAACATTCGATATTTACATCAGAAACCTAGTCTAAGAGGGCATATTTCCCAACAATCTCCCACTTGCACTCTAAGACTAAGTAAGTCCGTAGGTGCCTACCCTTATGGCATCTAAGCGTCTCTTGAAGACTCTCTCAGCTAAAAGCTGTTGGGTATCTCAGGCTCGTATCATATACGGTGCAGTGAAAGAATAAAACGAGATACTATCCCAGGACCCGCATATATGTGAAAAACAAGAATAAACAAATCAAAGGTAACAGCTTTTTACCTTTCTTTAATTGTCCGAAGAACAAAAATTTCTTCTTCAAGTCGAGGCACAATCCAGCAATCCTCTTGATCAAACTCCACGAGAGTTTAACGTCTAACCTAAAGGTATGGAAAGCTGGAAAACACGGAGCACGCAACGGAAGTGAACATAAAAAAAAATTGAAAAAATAAGAACAGGGATTCCATGGCACAGCCGGCGCTAGCTCTGGCAGCCTTACTAGCGCCGGTTGCGCCCAGTCCCAATCCCGAGATTTTAAAAATTTTACCTCTTTTTCTTGTTCTAAGTGTTGGCTGTACTGGAACATGTGCAACCGGTGTAGGTGTGCTGGTAGAAGCCTCTGGTGCGATTCCTAGAAGCCTCCTACTCCGCCTTTACATGTATGTCAACGCCAAACTCTCGGTGTTCTAGTATATGGCCTGCCTAACTACCGTTTGGTGAACAACTAACGAGCTAGGGAATTTTCTAGAGAGAGAGAGAGAGAGACGTCTGGCTCTACAGAGAAGAAGCCGTCACTCTTGTGTGCTAAAACAACGATAATTATTCTCAACCCTAATCCCCTTGTGTAACCTAAAATAAAAACCCTAGGTTAAACTGAACTGTGCCATTGGGCTCTTAGTTTAACCTATTGGGCTTAATTAATTATTCTAGTTAGAACGAACTTAATGGCCCAACAAATAATTAATTTTTCAGCCTAAATAAACCAGTCCAATTAAATAAGCCTAAATCAATTTAGTCCCAAGTTAATCCCTAATTATTCAAATTGGGCCAAAGCCCTAAATAATTAATTAACCCACCAAATCAATTTAATTAATTATCTCTCCACGGACCTTTATTTTATTCTAACCCAATAATTAAATTAGGCTACTTAAATAAAATAATTCCATTTAATTTAAGATCAATTCCCTAGCCCGTATTTAATTAGGACTCATGGTTTATATTGGGGATCAAAAGACACACCGCTTTGGTTACTAAAATGTCCAAAATACCATTGCTATATAAATAGTTGTATTTTGCATTTTAAATATTTCCTAATATCACCATAAGAAAATATTGACCCTAAGGACAATGTTGCGTTAGCAAAGTCTCCGACCTTCATGCGTAATGACTAAAATACCCCCTATACATCGCCGTACATTTAGAGAGGAAGAAGTGTACTAACACATCTCTAAATGACATCTACCATCCTTAGGCCTCTAGTCTAATGATCCATGACCTCCTGGATTATTTCTGCTTTCCAAGGGAGCTACCCTAAAGCAAACATCTAAGTCATGTTTCCCAGAGCCCTGGATATTCAGATCATTCAGACAACCACAAGGGGCGATATAGTATAGAAACTATCTTGTACAAGTCTGTTTTAAATAACTAGTCACACATACCCAACATGCAAGTATATTAGCCCTACGATAGAATCTCAACTATAACATATCAAAGTATATGCTTCTAGCTTCGTCAGACCACCAACTTATACTCAAGTCGTAGAGTACTAGTCCACGCTGTAGCGGTAGTAGTCTAGGTTTATACCATATAGTACTTTAAGAAATCACTACTACAGGTCCTGTTCTACGTATTCGAAATACACTTATGTCATGAAGTGAGTGGACTACTCACTGGCTAAAGGTAAGCCATTCCCCATTCAGAATTCACAACAAAATAACCTAAACATGATGAGATTCCCATTCTCATCAATCGGTTAAGAACAAAAGTTTATATACTAAGTAACTCGTGATCCATACCTTACTGTGAAAGACCTCCATTCACATGGACCACTTACTTAAACACAATGGGTCTTTTCCAAACGTAATTGTTCACAAATAAAATTATAAATTCACAAATAATTTTTGAATATAAATTCTTTTATTAAAACATTCGATTTTTACATCACAAACCTAGTATAAGAGGGCATACATCCCAACATAACCACTATAAACACAGTGTTGATTATCTCTAATAGCAATCCACACAGAGGAATATTCAACCACCAAAATTTTGTGTGCTAGCAGAAAAAGATGGTGGCTAGGGTTTCTCAAGAATAATCGTGAGAGAGAGAAGAAGAAGAGAAGGTTGTCGTGTGTTAGGTTTTGGTGTCACAAAAATCCCCTACCAAAATTGAGAATTCTAATCCTATTAGAATTTCCTAATTGTAATTGGAAACATCAAGTTCTCACAATTATAATTTGGACCACAAACTATAACTAATTATAATTTGTTCACAACAACTTCTCTTTCTCTCAATCAACCCCACTATGTTATCAAATAACATCTTGAGTATATAATCCTCTATTGTGTGTGACCTTTTAGGTTTCCCAGTCAATTGGTAGCGAACATGAATTAATCCAAACGTCTTTGAGATTAATAATCCATAATTAATTAGAATTAATCCTATTAATTCTAATTAGGATTGGTTCATTAATTCATCAATTAATAAACCCATATTCCCAGATTATGAGCGGTATCTAGCAACACATCATGACCACCCAAGAGTCCAGGAAGTCAAGTGGCTTGACATGAACCCTTTAATAACAAACTTCAGTGCAATTAACTCATTTCACCATACAATATCTTATTCGATTTGGAGTAGGGAATTAGTGCTAACTCCTTCCAAAATTAATTATGGCCCGAATACAATAGTACATGTACTAGGAACCCACTACTCTAGATGTATATCAATTGGGAACTATTTCCAATACACATATGACTTGACCAAGGACTGTAGTACTTGATACATGTGGCCGTGAGATATTCGCCCTTACTATTAGGAATGGTGAATCTTTTATTGACCCTCTCAACTACTTTCGTTTATCTCACAATGTACCTAATATCCATTCCATAGGCGCCCTCAATCGAGCTCTGGAGATTGGTCAAATTACAATACTTAGCAAACAAAATACCTTGGAGATCTCAAGTTTAAGGATACTTGTACAAGTGCTATATTGAGATTATATCACTGGCACTAAATAGTTATCCATGTAATTATCTCAAAGCTAGGTCATCCAATGAACTTGTTCCATTAACAAACATCCATATGTTAACTTTGAGTATCTCAATACTCACGGGTATGAGAACTACCACCTGATCAAATTCGTAAGTCTAACACATGTTAATCTTAACGCATTAATGATGACCCGTCTTATTAATACTACGACTAGGGACTATTTAAGTACTAACACTATACAGTGTAGTAGGAATCTTATATCATGATCTTTGTCATGATTTCCTTAACACAGTGTTGTAGTAGGGACTTTATCCGAGCAATTATATTACTTAAAAGTAAACAAAAGAAACTGTAAGATAAATAATGCCTTTTATTAAAATAAAATGTGTCATATACAATGTACAAGTGATTACCTCTAGGGCACAACACTAACAAAGGCTTGGTGAATGGATCAGCTAGATTGTTCTCGGAGGCAATTTGTTCCACCACGATTTCCTGTCTCTGGATGAAATCCCGAATCAGGTGGTACTTCCTCTAATTGTGCTTCCCCTTCTTGTGGTTTCTAGGTTCTTTATATTGTGATACTGTTCCAGTGTTGTCGCAATACAATACAATCGGCCTATCCATGTATGGCACGACTCCAAGTTCTGAAAGGAACTTCCGAAGTTAGACTGCTTCCTCGGATGCCTCTAAAGCTACCATATACTTAGCTTCTATGGTTGAGTCAGTAATACAAGATTGATTGATACTCCTCCATGAAATGGTTCCTCCAGACAAGGTGAAGATATATCCACTAGTGGATTTTCTCTCATCCTTATCTGTCTGGAAGTCTGAGTCTGTGTATCCTATAGGAACCAAGTAATCAGCCCTGTAAACTAGCATATAATTTCTCGTTCCCTTGAGGTACTTGAGAATATGCTTTACAGCTTGCCAATGAACCTTCTCAGGGTTTGACTGATATATGCTAACCAAGCCTATGGCAAAGCAGATATCTAGCATAGTACACAGTATGACGTACATGAGACTTCCCACAGCCGAAGCATAGGGAATCCTACCCATTCTGTCATTTTCTTCTTGAGACTTAGGACAGTCCCTTGAGGAAAATGATAACCCATGTTTGCAAGGAATTAGAGCTTCCTTGCATGAGTCCATGCTATACCTGGCTAGTATCTTGTCAATGAATGTTGTATAACATTCTCTACTTCCTATTTCTAAGAAGTCTAATCCCGAGAATGTAGTTGGTTTCTCCCAAGTCCTTCATACTGAATTGACTAGACATCCAAACCTTTGTAGATGACAATGACCCTACATCATTTCCAATTAGTAGAGTGTTATCCACATATAAGACAAGAAAAACCACATTAATGCCTTCAAATTTCTTGTACACACATAATTCATCCTCGTTTTGAATAAAATCATAAGACTTTACAGCCTCATCAAAATGAATGTTCCATCCTCTTGATGCTTGCTTAAGTCCATAAATGGACTTTTTAAGCTTGCAAACCATATGTTCTTGGCTTTCAGCAATAAAGCCTTCCGGTTGGGACATATAGATGTCTTCGCTAAGGTGGCCATTTAAAAATGCCATCTTGACATCTATTTGCCATATCTCGTAGTCATAATGACATGCGATGGTAAGGAGGATACGAATGAACTTAAGCATGGCTACCGGGGAAAAGGTCTCCTCACAATCGATTCCCTCTTTCTGAGTATATCCTTTCGCCACAAGCCTAGCTTTAAAGGTTTCCACCTTCCCATTCACTTCCCTCTTCCTCTTGTATACCCACTTACACCCAATGGGTTTTATCCTTTCAGGTGAAGTTACAAGATCCCAAACCTAATTGAAGTATATAGACTCAATCTCGGCTTTCATTGCTTCATGCCATAGATTTGCATCAGCATCAGCAATAGCCTCTTTGTATCTAGTGGGATCTTGTTCCTGATGGTCAGAGACTAGCTCGAAAGCTTCTCCAGTCCATTTCTATGGAACTCCAGACACTCTCCCACTACGATGAAGCCCTAATTGTACAGGCTCTTGAGGCTGTGCCTCTTCTTGTTCCACAATCAGGTCAAAAGAAGTTGATTCCGAAGATAACTTCTCCTCAAGTTCTAATCTAGTTGAACCTTTCATGGAAGTTCTCTAATCATCCTCTAAGTATCTAGCATTGGTACTTACCAGTACTTTCTACTTCTTATGATGATAAAAGTAACCACCCTTTGTCCCTTTTGGATACCCAACAAAATAGCATAATTCTGATCTTGGTTCTAACTGTCTCTCTTGACTAGTACATAAGCTGGACAACCCCATATCCTAAGATGATATAGCTATGGCTTACACCCAGTCCACATCTCATAGGGAGTCCTAGATACTGACTTGGAAGGCACCAAGTTCAGAATGTATGCCGCTGTTTCTAGGGCATATCCCCAAATAGATACTAGAAGAGTAGCATGAGACATTATGCTTCGAACCATTTCCATTAATATCCTGTTCATTCTCTCAGCCACTTCGTTCTGCTGGGGTGTCCCGGCGCAGAGAGCTGGGATACTGTCCCATACATGTACCCAATACATAAAATTTCTCCATCTCTACTGATAGAAATACCAGAATGGAAAGATACAGAATATCTTTGATTTATTAGTTTGGTAATCGAAATCAAATTCTATCGAAATCTAGGTACATATAAAATATCATTCAAAACCATTATTTTATTACAATAAAAAATAAGATCCAGCTTTCCCACAGCAAAGGCCTAAACCTGTGCTCCATTTCCCACACGTAGTCTATGTTTGTCCTTCTAGAGTCTTCTAATCTTTCTAAACCCCTACAAGGAGTTATAGATATGATCAGTAGATCCTGAACCAACAATCCAAGTGGAAGTTGATCCAACCATTGATATGGACTCTAGATAGAAAACATTACCTATGGGGTTTTTCTTAACTTGAAGATTTGGACACTCCTTTTTCTAGTGTCCCTTTAGTCCACATTTGAAGCACTTGCCCTTGGGTTTATCTTTGGGCTGGGCCGCTGTGTTCCTCTTCTTCTTCTTGAACTTCCTGGGCTTGAGCCCAGTTCTAGAATATGAAGCTTTAGCAATCATAGCATTTGATTGTGGCTTCATGACATTCTCCACCATCTAGAGCTCCTTCATTAACTCAGTTAAACCCATGTTTAACTTGTTCATGTTGTAGTTCAACTTGAACTGAGTAAAGGAACCCGATAGAGATTCGAGAACCATGTCCACTTGGCTCTCGGGGTCAATGACAGCCCCTAAGATTTCTGCCTCCTAGGAAAAGCAATCATCTTGAGCATATGCTTTCTGACTGATGCTCCCTCAGCCATCTTAGTGTTAATGATAGTTTGAAGAGCCTCTTGCCTTGCGGGCCGATTCTTATCCGCAGACATCATGGCTAATGATTGAGTTATGTCATACGCAGTGGTCATGTGCTCATATTTGGACTGGAGCACATTAGACATGGAGGCCAACATGTAACAACGAGCCATCTCATCGACTTTCTTCCATAGCTTCTCAGCCTCACGCTCCTCAGCGATGGAACCCTTCCTGATAACAAGGCAGGTTTCGTAAATGAAATACTTATACTCTTCCGCTGTGAGTATTATGTCTAGGTTCCTCTTTCAGTCCATATAATTTGGTCCGGTTAGCTTATTCTCTCTGAGAATAACCGCCAATGGACTAAAAGAACCTCCCACCATTTCTGAAAAATAAAAAAAATAAAAGAAAATGATTTAGTTTGTGAAAACAAAACAAATATGTTCACTTTATCCTTATTATCAAAACTGATAATAATTAATTTGGCTCTTAGGAAAATCGACATTACTTCTTGAAAAGATTAACAGTTCCTTATGCTAAGTGTGTTAACCACCACAAATTAATTTCTCTTCTAGGTAATGATCTAGAAGATAACTCCATCGAGGGGGTGGTTGTTTCATCTTATTTCCTATGGACATAGCTCGCACTATGACCTCCACCGAGGGGCAGGGCGATCATAGTACGTGCCCTGAGTTATTAATTACATCCCTCAATTAGATCTAGATCCTTGTGGTATCCACATACTATACGGGTTCACTCCCAGGGTGATGCGAAGGGATACACGATCTCTAATGAGGATCGTGATGGAAGCCGTGGGGCCGTTGAAACCCCTCTCCTACTTAGTCTTTTAAAACAAGGGTTTTCTGAAAAATATCCTTTTGAAAATTTCCATTAAGTTTTCTCTTAACTCAAAAATAAAATATCTAAATCCATTAAAATTTCTATGTCAAGGTATATATCCTTTAAGAGATTTTTCCATGGACTAATTTTGTTTAAGTTAAAAACTTAATGATTTCAATAATCTTCCAATTAAAACTTTCTAGGGTCTCAAGTTTATTTAACAAAACAATTTTTCTTGTGCCAAAATAAAAGAAAATGACTTTCTATTTTAACTTACAAAAATATCTAAATCCAATATATTTTTTATGTTAAGGATTAAATCCTTTGAGAAAATATCTAAGGATTAATTTTTGTTCAAGTTAAAATAACCATTTACTTTGTAGAAAAATATTTTCTTGTCAAAAATATTCCCAAAGACTTTGGTCTTTGAGAAACCATGCACATAGGTATATAAAAATAAATAGTATGTTAGAAAATAATAGACGTTTTCATACTCTTTTATTTTTAAACCTAAGTGCCCAGATAATAGAATTAAACACATTAATTAATTAATTAATTGTCTTATTTAATCCTAAAATCCCTTAATAATATTTTTCATGCAAAAATATTCCTTAAATCCAAAACCAAAAGAAATTGCAAGAAAAATTACAAGGAAAATTAAAAAATTTCTCCTTGGTCCACTGCACCTCGCCGTATTGGATCAGGCACCCATCTGAACTGTGGTCCACTGCACCCGCCGCACAGAACCAGGACCCATGAGTAACTAGCGCGCAGAACGGATTCCAGACCTGAGCCAGCCCGGTTCCAGCACCCCAAGCCAACGCCAATTGTGGTCTGCCGGATCGTCTTCCTACAGTTTTTCTGTGAATTTCCTCTGTTTTTCTGCACAACTTTTGGCTTCGTTAGCTCTCTGATTTCAACCCAAATACAATGAAATCAACCAAAACCAATAACCGCCTCTACCCATTAACATTGGGCTTACATGATTTGCTAAGAAAAACAGTAAATTACAAATCTCTTATACCTCAATCTGTAAGGTTTAACAAAAAATCTATCCATACCAAAACAGTGAAGGATCACGGTTTAATCACACATATATGTCTAGTTTTATTCAAGTAGATGCATGCTCCCTATATTTTCACAAAACCTTCATGCTCTGATACCAATTGAAGGCTTAAGAAGGGAAAACATAGAGGACGCAGCAGAAGAGAAAATCCAAAAATTGGAAAAATTGAAGAATTGGAGAACTCGAACAGAGCCGGTGCCAGTTAGGCTCGGCGGGACTCCGAGGTTAAAAAATTTCTAGCCTTTTCTCCTTATTCTCAAAGATGGTTGGACCGAAATGTGTGGGACTAGAGTAGGTGCACTGGTGGAAGCCTTTGGTGTGATTCCTACAAGCCTCCTACTTCGTCTTTGCATGTAGGTAAACGCCAAACTCTCGATCTTCCAGTGTATGGCCTGCCTAATTCCATTTGGTGAACAACTCACAGACTAAGGAATATATTTTGGAGAGAGAGACGTCAAGTTTTTTCACTGAGAAGAGTCAGTCAAAAACCAACGTTACATCCAATCCCCTTGTTTAACCTAAATAAAACCCTAGGCTAAATTGAATTGGTCCATTAGACTCTTAGTTTAGCCTTTTGGACTTAATTAATTATTCTAATTAGAACCAAATAATTGGCCCAATTAATAATTAATTTTCCAGTCCAAATAGAATAGTCCAATAAATAAGCCTGTATTAGTTTAGTCCCAGGTTAATCTTTAATTATTCAAATTGCGCCAAAGTCCTGAATAATTAATTAACACACCAAACTAATTTAATTAATTCTCTCTCTCCATAGACCTGTATTTTATTCTAGCCTAATAATTAAATCAAACTACTTAAATAAAATAAATTCTATTTAATTTAATTTAAGACCAATTCCTTAGCCTGTATTTAATTAGGACTTACGGTCTATACTGGGGACCAAAAGACACACCGCCTTAGCTACTAAAATGACTAAAATACCCTTACTATATAAAAAGTTGTAATTTACATTTTAAATAATTTCTAATATCACCATAAGAAAATATTGACCCTAAGGACAGTGCTGCATTAGCAAAGTTTCCGACCTACAGGTGTACTGACTAAAATACCCCTCTATACATCACCGTACATTTAAAGAGTAAGAAGTGCACTAACACCTCTCTAAATAACATCTACCATCCTTAGGCTTCTAGTCTAACGATCCACGACTTACTAGATTATTTTCGCTTTCTAAGGGAGCTACCCTAAAGCAAACATCTAAGTCATGTTTTTTCAGGGCATTGGATATTTAGATCATTCAGACACCCACAAGGGGTGATATAGTATAAAAACTATCTTGTACAAGTCTATCTTAACTAACTAGTCACACATACCCAATATACAAATATATTGGCCCTACGATAGAACCTTAACTATAACATACCAAAGTACATGCTTTCAGCTTCGTCAAACCACTAATTCAAACTCAAGTCGTAGAGTACTAGTCCACGCTGTAGCAGTAGTAGTTTAGGTTTCTACCATATAGTACTTTAAGAAACCACTACTACTGGTCCTGTTATACGTATTCGAAATACGCTAATATCATGAAGTGAGTGGACTACTTACTGGCTAAAGGCAAGCTATTCCCTATTTGGAATTTACAACATAATAACCTAGACATGATGAGATTTCCATTCTCATCAATCGGTTAAGAACGAATGTTTATGTGTTAAGTAACCCGTGATTTATACCTTATTGTGAAAGACCTCCATTCATATGGACCACTTACTTAAACACAATGAGTCTTTTTCAAACGTAATTGTGCACAAATAACATGCAAATTCACAAACAATTTTTGAAAATAAATTCTTTTATTAAAACATTCGATATTATATCAGAAACCTAGTCTAAGAGGGCATGTTTCCCAACAATTATAGTATAACTTTCTATTATTTTTGAGGTTCTTTGAAGCCTAGTTCTTCAAGGGTTTGATAGAGGGTAGGTTGTTAGTTTAATTTCTCTTTTTTGTTTCAAGAAATTCACTGTTTTGGTCCATTTGGATGCACTGAGCTCTTAATAAACTAAACCACCCACAACATCAAGAAAAAGCCCATTCAAGATCATATCAAAGAGTTTAGTATCATAGCAAGGAAAGCTTTGGTTCCTATCAAAGCTTAGAAGCAAGAAAAGGAGCCTACAAAGTTGAAGAAAAATAAGAGAAATCTCGTAACTCAAAAACATGCTCCAAAAATGTCATGAAATCTTTGTTATACCTTGATTTTTCTTTGGAAAAATTGCTTCTTGATGTTAATATTGTTAGTGTTGTGCCCTAGAGGCAATCACTTGTACCATGTATATTGCATATTAAATTAATAAGATGCATTCTTTATCTTTCAGTTTGATTGTTATATCTAAATATGTGTACAAACCGTTAGATAAAGTCCCTAGTACAACACAGTGTTAAGGAAATCATGATGTGAGATTCCTACTACACTATGCAGTGTTTGTACTTAAATAATCCCCAGTCATAGTATTAATAAGATGGGACATTATTAATACGTCAAGACTGGCACATGTTATATCTCTTGATTGGATCAAGCGTTGGTTCTCATATCCGTGGGTATTGGGATACTCAGGATTAACGTATGGATGCTTGTTTTGAAATAAGTTCATTGGATGACTTAGCTACGAGATAATCACTTGGATAACTATTTAGTGCCAGTGATAGAATCTCATTATAGCAAGTGTGCAAGTATCCTTAGACTTGAGATCTCCAAGGTACTTTGTTTATCGAGCGTTGTACTTTGATTCTAATCTTTGAAGTCTTATCTAGGACCTCCTATGGGATGGATATTGGATACAACGTAAAGTAAACGAAAGTAGTTGAGAGGGTCAATAAAGGATTCACCGCTCCTAATAGTAGGAGAGTATATCTCAAGGCCACTTGTAGAAATCATTACTCATGAAGTCCTTAGCCAAGGCGACTATGTGATGAAAATGGTTCCAATTGATACACATATCGAGTAATGGATTTCTTGAACAAGTACTAAAATATTCGGGCCAGAATTAATAATATTCTGGAGGGAGTTGGCACTAATTCCATGCTCTAGACCGAATGAGATATTGTATGTTGAAAGGAGTTTATTGCACTGATAATTTGCTATTGAAAGGTTCATGTCAAGCCACTTGACTTTCTGGAGTTTTGGGTGATCAAGAGTCATTGCTAGATGTCGCTCTTGATATGCTAAATATGAATTTATTAATTGGAGAATTAATAAATCTAATTCTTTATTTTATTAAGGATTATTAATTCTAATATTGTTAGAATTAATTCATATTATGCTACCAATAAGGCCAGGAAACCTAATGGGTCACACACAATAAAGGTTTGAATGCTCAAATATACTATTTGATAATATTGTGGGGTTAATTAAGAGAAGGAAATATATTTATAGGTGAATTATAAGTTTGTTATAATTCATGGGACCTAATTATAATTAAGTAAACTTCAAGGACCAATTTGTTGACAATTGGACGTTGAAGGACTAAGTTGCAATTTATGGTAATTATAAATCTATAAATATAAGGAAACGGTTTCCTTAGGGTTAGAGACAGACTATTCACGCAATAACAGAGAAACCGTTTCTCTGCCTCTCTCTTGATCAAACCCTAGCCGTCTCTCTTCTTGATAAAAACGCTAGCCTCCCGAATTCTACTAGCATAGAATTGTGAGATTATGAGCATTTAACCTTAGAGGGAGTTCTTTCTTGGACTTCAGTTGAGTTGCAGTGAACGGTTTTGGATAATCTGGATCGCGCCTGCGTTCTTGTTTCTGAAATTTTTGAATTCTGGCTTCACGAGGTAATAAACGCAATCTTCTCTTTTTTCCCGTTTCTATTACAAACCCATGATCCATGGCTTGGATTTCTTGTTGTTTTCCACTGCGCTTAATCTAATTATGCATGATTGAAATCCTACAGTGGTATCAGAGCCAACGGGTTTGTGTTTTAATGGGATGTTTTATTGCTTTGAATTGTTCAAGCATGTAAATTGCATGATTACAGCATGTTAATTGTATGAAATCGTCTGGGTTTTGTTTTGAATAATCTGGGTTGTAGAAATCATTTCTGCGTTGTGGGTTTTATGCTTTTGAAAATATTACAGAATGGTTCTGCGTCTGTATTCAGGTTTTGGCTTCAGTTGATGTTCATCCTGTAATTAAGCCTTCCGTTTAACAATTTGGATTGTTAAATTGATTGTGAGAATGATCACAATGGTTTGTTAATAAATATTAACAAAGATCAACGTCAAAAACTGGTTTTGATTGATCTTGGAACGGCCCCGAACTGAACAAAAAATTTCCAGAAAATCCAAGCCGCACGCGGTGGTTACTGTTCGATTTTTTTTTTTTTAAAAAAGGTTCTGGAATAGAATTTTGAAAGGGAAAATCTCATTTGATGAGAGGTGGTAAAATAAAAAATTTTTCTAGGGGGCCGCTGCCCCCTTGACCCCCGCCCGCTGACCGCCGTTATCATTGCGTGACGGGACCTAGAAGCATTTTCTCAAAATTAATTTTGAGACAATCAATTTTATTTTTCAAAATAGTGATTTTGAAAATTTAAAATTAATGTATTTTTCTTAAATTTTAATTTTAGAATGTGTTTTATTTTCCCAAAATAATGATTTTGGAATAATAAAAGTATATGTTTATTTTGTTTAAGCATAGTTAATGGCATGGTGGATGGTTATGGACTAAAACAAACTATATCTGTTCATGCATTTTTTACTGCTTTGCTTTAATGAAATAGGGCCTGCGTGTCCTGCCTTCTCTCAAATTCTGATGTAATTCTCTTCTCATCTAACTCCCCTTGAATGTAACTCGAGGTTTCTTCCTTTTATGAAATTATGTAATTAGATTATATAGGTTAGATTGAGGTAGAATTTTATTTTCAAGATTTTGAAGATGGCGTTCAAAATAAGGCGAGATGGTAAGACCCTCTACCTGTATCATGCATGAACACATAGGGTTGACCATATTAATTTCCTTGGTGGCTCGAGGAAATTAATTTAGAAAATCCATAACCATGCCACGTAATTGTTTATTACCATGTTTATCAATTTATGTTGCTTATTGATAAATTGTATGCATGCCTAACGATGAGACCACTAAAAGGAACAAATCCCTCAATTAAAATTAAACCTAATTCCTTCCATTAATATAGTAAGAACGAGAGTCCTTTTTCAAGACCAGGTTGTTGACATCGGGCATTTTCAAGCTATGGAATTAAATTCCTGATTAATGGGTCGGGTTTAACTAAATTCTTTATCCCGGTTGGGCAAACTCAAGCATAAAAAAATTTAGAGGAAAAGTTGGGGTAGCCCAAAAGGCTTTAAGATTAAAAGATGTTAATCACCCAATGATCCGGTAGTTACATACGATGTAATTGGTATTGGATATCTACTAATGAACTTAAGGATGGCTTGTTGGGCAAACCCAAGGTTATTCTTAAGGAATTTGGATACCGGTCCACTAGGAAATCTTCCAACGGGCTTCCCCGAGTCAATAGTGAGGGCTATTGGTTTGAGTAAAATAGTGGAATAATTATGCGCTTAATTAAAGACCTAATTAATTGCATTGCATTTGCATATACATGTTCTAATAATTCTATCTTTACATCTAGGTCATTTGCATCATGTCGACAAACCTAAACTTGCGTAGCATCTTGGAAACAAACAAGCTTACTGAATTAAACTATTTGGACTGGTATAGAAACTTGAGAATCGTTCTCAAGTCGGAAAAGTTGCTCTACGTGCTAGAAGCTCCTATTCCGCCACCTCCAGCTCAAGATGCTCCTGCTGAAGAGCATGCTGTCCACAAGAAGCACAAAGATGATAGCGACACAGCATCTTGTATCATGCTGGTGTCAATGTCTCCTAAGCTGCAAAAACAGCATGAACATATGGATGCTCAATCAATGATCCTCCATCTTAGAGAGCTGTTTAATAAACAAGCTAGAACAGAGAGATATGAGATTTCTAAACAACTGTTCCATGCTAAGATGGTTGAGGGTGCTTCAGTGGCCACTCATGGGCTACAGATGTTGGGCTACATTGAAAAACTTGGGTCTTTTGGGTTCGTAATGGATTATGACTTAAGTATTGACTTAATTCTACAATCATTACCAAGTAGTTTTTTGCAGTTTGTGATCAACTACCACATGAATAATGTTGAGACCATAATACCTGAGCTAATCAATCTGCTTAAGACTACCGAGTCCTCTATGAAAAAGGATGATAAGGCAATCTTGTTAGTAGGTTCTTCATCTTATAAGAAAATGGTTTCTAAGAAGAAGAAGAAGAACACTCCTACTAAGCCCAAAGGAGGTGTCAAGAAGAATGAGGCTACCCCTAAAGGCCCATGTCATCATTGTGGCAAAATGGGCCATTAGAGGCGTAACTGCAAGGCCTACTTGGAGACTGTAAAGGAAAAGAAGGAGAAGGAGAAGCTTGCAAGCACTTCTACTTCTAATCCTGGTATGTTTATGATTGAGATTAATACTGCCTTTAATAATGAGATATGGGTATTGGATACCGGTTGTGGATCTCATTTATGCAATAATTTGCAGGGACTAAAGGACAGTAGAAGGTTAGAGAAAGGTGACGTGGACCTACGAGCTGCAAATGGGGCAAAAGTTGCTGCACTAGCTGTGGGGACTTATCATCTCAATCTACCTTTTGGATTAGTTTTAGAATTACAAAACTGTTATTTTGTACCAGTTTTGTTGAAAAATATTATCTCAATTGCTTGTTTAGACTTATTCGGATTTCATTTAAGTTTTAAGAATAAATGTTGTTCTTTCTTATTAAATGATATTCATTATGGTTCTGCAACTTTGATCAATGGTTTATATGTTCTAGACATGTATAATCCAATTCTCAATATAAATAAAAAGAAACATAAAAAGGATAACTTAATCTCATCTTACTTATGGCATTGTCATTTAGGCCATGTAAATGAAAAATGTGTGTCTAAGTTATACAAATTGGGTGACTTAAGGTCATTTGATTACGAATCATATGACACATGCGAATCTTGTTTACTTTGAAAAATGGCTAAAACTTCTTTTTCAAGAAAAGGAGAAAGGGCAAAAGAGTTATTAGAACTCGTACATTCATATGTATGTGACCCAATGTCAATACAGGCAAGAAGAGGTTATCAATACTTCATTACCTTTATTGATGATTATTCTCGATATGGGTATTTGTATTTGATGAAATACAAATCTGAAGCCTTTAACTGTTTCAAAGACTTCAAGAATGAAATAGAGAAATAACTTGGCAAAAGTATTAAAACTCTTAGATCCGATCGAGGAAGTGAATACTTAAGTCAAGAGTTTCTAAGTTATCTAAGAGATAACAGAATATTATCTCAATGGACTCCACCATATACACCTCAACATAACAGTGTATCTGAGAGAAGAAATCGAACCCTTCTAGACATGGTAAGGACCATGATGGCTTTTGCAGACCTACCAAAATCATTTTGGGGGTACGCATTGGAGACTGCTGTTTACATTTTAAACAGAGTTCCGTAAAAAATGGTTGATACCACTCCTTATGAGTTATTCTTTGGTAAGAGACCAAAGTTATCTCATTTAAGGATTTGGGGTTTCCCTGCTTTTGTTAAAAAGGTAATGTCAGACAAACTTGAAAATAAGTCTGACAAATGTTTGTTTGTTGGATATCCAAAAGAATCGTTTGGATATTACTTCTATCTTCCTTCTGAAAATAAAGTTTTTATTTCAAAACATGCTGTCTTCTTAGAGAAGGAGCACATGTTCAAAGAAGATAGTGGGAGCAAGCTTGAACTTAGTGAAGTTCAAGAAGAGCAAACAAATATTGATCAACCTTTTGAACTTGTATCTATTCAAATAGATGAACCTTCTAACACACAAGAGCTTCGTAGGTCAAGTAGGATACGAGTGGCACCTGAGAGATATGGATTTCTCATAAGTGACCATAATGACGTATTGCTCATAGATGACGATGAGCCTACTACTTACGAGGATGTTCTGAATAGTTCATAATCTGACAAATGACTCGAAGCTATGAAGTCAGAGATGGATTCCATGTATGACAACCAAGTATGGACTTTGGTTGATCCACCTAAAGGAATCAAGCCTATAGAGTGTAAATGGGTTTTCAAAAAGAAAACTGACATGGATGGTAATGTGGTTACCTATAAGGCTCGCTTGGTAGCAAAAGGTTATCGTCAACGACAAGGTATTGACTATGACGAAACTTTTTCACCAGTTGCGATGTTGAAATCCATAAGAATATTCCTAGCCATTGCCGCTCATTATGATTATGAGGTCTGGCAAATGGATGTGAAAATAGCTTTCCTTAATGGAAACCTGATTGAGGAAGTGTATATGACACAGCCTGAAGGTTTCATATCCGAAGATGGCACAAAGGTGTGCAAGTTGCAAAGGTCCATTTATGGACTTAAGCAAGCATCTAGGAGTTGGAATATCCGTTTTGATGAGATAATTAAAGAATTTAGTTTCATTCAAAACATGGATGAACCTTGTGTGTACAAGAAGGCTAGTGGGAGTAAAGTTGTTTTCCTATTGCTTTATGTAGATGACATATTGCTTATAGGAAATGATGTTTCCACTCTTCAATCAATGAAGATTTGGTTGTCCAAGATGTTCTCCATGAAAGACCTTGGAGAAGCAACCTATATTCTGGGAATAAAGATCTATAGAGATAGATCTAGAAGGTTGCTAGGTCTTTCACAATCTACATACATAGACAAAGTGCTGAAAAGGTTCAGCATGGATTAATCCAAAAGAGGATTCTTACCTATGACACATGGTGTAAGCCTTTCAAAGTTGATGTCTCCAAAGACACAAGTTGAAAGGGATCACATGAGTAGAATTCCATATGCTTCGGCAATTGGGTCTATCATGTATGCTATGATATGTACTAGGCCCGATGTATCGTGTGCTCTTAGTTTGACGAGCAGATACCAATCTGATCCTGGAGAGGGTCACTGGGCGGCTGTAAAGAATATCCTTAAGTACTTACGAATGACTAATGATGCATTCTTGATATATGGAGATGGTGATTTACAAGTAAGAAGGTATACCGATGCCGCCTTTCAATCCGATAAGGACGACTTCAAATCACAATCTGCTACGTATTTACATTAGGTGGTGGGGCGATTAGTTGGAAGAGCTCCAAACAAGAGACTACCGCCGATTCGACTCATCGAAGCAGAGTACATAGCAGCTTCTGAAGCAGCTAAAGAAGCAGTATGGATCAAGAAGTTCATCACTGAACTTGGAGTGGTGCCCAGCATTGTTGATTTGATACCTTTGTACTGTGACAACAATGGAGCCATTGCACAGGCAAAGGAACCATGATCTCATCAACGATCCAAGCATGTACTTAGACGCTATCATCTGATTAGAAAAATCATAGATAGAGATGTAAAGATAGAGAGAATTCCCACGGATCAGAACATAGCTGATCCACTCACTAAAGAGCTTTCCCAGAAGAAACATGATAAATATGTTGAGTCATTTGGTATTCGATACATGAATGATTGGCTCTAGTGCAAGTGGGAGTTTGTTAGTGTTGTGCCCTAGATGCAATCACTTGTACCATGTATATTGCATATTAAATTAATAAGAGGCATTCTTTATCTTTCAGTTTGATTGTTATATCTAAATATGTGTACAAACCGTTAGATAAAGTTTCTAGTACAACACAGTGTTAAGGAAATCATGATAGAGATCATGATGTGAGATTCCTACTACACTATGCAGTGTTTGTACTTAAATAATCCCCAGTCATAGTATTAATAAGATGGGACATTATTAATACGCCAAGACTGGCACATGTTATATCTCTTGATTGGATCAAGCGGTGGTTCTCATATCCGTGGGTATTGGGATACTCAGGATTAACGTATGGATGCTTGTTTTGAAACAAGTTCATTGGATGACTTAGCTACGAGATAATCACTTGGATAACTATTTAGTGCCAGTTATAGAATCTCATTATAGCAAGTGTGCAAGTATCCTTAGACTTGAGATCTCCAAGGTACTTTGTTTATTGAGCGTTGTACTTTGATTCTAATCTTTGGAGTCTTATCTAGGACCTCCTATGGGATGGATATTGGGTACAACGTAAAGTAAACGAAAGTAGTTGAGAGGGTCAATAAAGGATTCACCGCTCCTAATAGTAGGAGAGTATATCTCAAGGCCACTTGTAGAAATCATTACTCATGAAGTCCTTGGCCAAGGCGACTATGTGATGAAAATGGTTCCAATTGATACACATATCGAGTAATGGATTTCTTGAACAAGTACTAAAATATTCGGGCGTAATTAATAATATTCTGGAGGGAGTTGGCACTAATTCCATGCTCTAGACCGAATGAGATATTATATGTTGAATGGAGTTTATTGCACTGATAATTTGCTATTGAAATGTTCATGTCAAGCCACTTGACTTTCTGGACTCTTGGGTGATCAAGAGTCATTGCTAGATGTCGCTCTTGATATGCTAAATATGAATTTATTAATTAGAGAATTAATAAATTTAATTCTTTATTTTATTAAGGATTATTAATTCTAATATTGTTAGAATTAATTCATATTATGCTACCAATAAGACCAGGAAACCTAATGGGTCACACACAATAAAGGTTTGAATGCTCAAATATACTATTTGATAATATTGTGGGGTTAATTAAGAGAAGGGAATATATTTATAGGTGAATTATAAGTTTGTTATAATTCATGGGACTTAATTATAATTAAGTAAACTTCAAGGACCAATTTGTTGACAATTGGACGTTGAAGGACTAAGTTGTAATTTATGGTAATTATAAATCTATAAATATAAGGAAACGGTTTCCTTAGGGTTAGAGACAGACTATTCACGCAATAACAGAGAAACCGTTTCTCTGCCTCTCTCTTGATCAAACCCTAGCCGTCTCTCTTCTTGATAAAAACCCTAGCCTCCCGAATTCTACTAGCATAGAATTGTGAGATTGTGAGCATTTAACATTGTGTGGATTATCATTAGAGGGAGTTCTTTCTTGGACTTCAGTTGAGCTGCAGTGAACGGTTTTGGATAATCTGGATCGCGCTTGCGTTCTTGTTTCTGAAATTTTTGAATTTCGGCTTCACGAGGTAATAAACGCAATCTTCTCCTTTTTCCCGTTTCTATTGCAAACCCGTGATCCATAGCTTGGATTTCTTGTTGTTTTTCGCTGCGCTTAATCTGATTATGCATGATAGAAATCCTACAAATATAATCATTGGGAACAAATTTTTCTTGTGTTTGTGGTGAAAATTGGCTTGAATATGGGTGAAAATGTTGGTTGTTCTTAAGTGACGGGATTGCAGCCAAGGTGTTTGATAAATGTTCCATGAGAATGCTTTTGGCTATAGTTAGGAACTTTGATTCTTAATTTTCATTCCTTGAGATATTGGGACTTAGTATATTACTCTATTGTTGAATTCCATACTTATTGAACTCAACTTTACTAGTGCACTCTTGTGATCATCTTGTTCTTCATAATCCTAGTTCTAGTTGTTCTTGTTTCTTTGTTCTTGTTAACTCTTGTTTGTTTCTTGGTTAAAAGTGTTTCTTCGTGCATCTAAGTGTTTGTTCTTGTGTTGATTGAGTCCACATTTCTTGAAATTCTTGATTAAAACTTGTTTGCTTGAGATGCCCAACAAGTGTTTGTTGAAATTCCCTTGAGACCCCCTAATTGGAAAATTTCATTAATTTGGGTGATTCACTAAGGTGCACTAAATCTTTAGCTCTTAGGGAGAATTGGGATTGAACAAGAAGGCTTGAGTATTGAGAAAAAAGCAAGAGGGTGAGACTATTACTAAAAGAGCCTAAGAGAGCAAACACGAGCGTGGAGTGACTAACCTTTGAGAGCCAACTCGCAAGGAAGCGAAGTAAGGACCTATTTTTCTTTCTAATCTCTTTTGTTTTGTAGGTATAAATAAGTAAATATTCCACCACCATGGCCCATGAACAAGAGATCTCTAGGCCTAACCCAAGTGGACCTTGTAGACCTCAAGAAGAACAAATTGATGCTAGGGTTTTGCGTGATGATTTGCAAGCTATGATGAGGACTATGCAAAGTGAGTTTCAAAACATGACAAGGGAATTGATAAATCATCTTGGGCAATCTTCTACCGTCGTACAAAGGAGAGGTCAAGAGCGATTTGAAGTACTTAGCCCTAGGATGAGGAATAGTGATGCCCATACTCTTCCGTTAAATGCCCAACAAAGGGAAGAGTGGGATGAGAACTCTATCGGGGGATTCCAACAAGCTCCTATAAGAGGGGGAAGACATGGTATGAGAGGAGGATGAGGTAGGGGTTAAGGAAGGAATGGTGGGAATAACCTAAGGGGGTTAGAAAGAGAGTTTGAGGGAATTGATGAATGGTATGAGGGGAAACAAATTGAAGCCTTTGGGGAACACAATAGAGGATGGGGCAATAGAGGAGGTAGAAGAGAAGGAAATGATGAGGAGAGGGAGTTGAACCACATTAAATTGAAAGTGCCCACATTCTATGGCAAGAATGACCCTGAAGTATATTTCGAGTAGGAGAGTAAGATGGAGATCTTCCTAGAAAGTCATACTTATAGTGAGAGATCAAATGTGAGGTTGGCTATCTTGGGATTTTCGAAGTATGCTTTAGTTTGGTGGGAGTAAGTTAGTGCACAAAGGAGACAAATGGGAGTGAAAACCGTGGCTAGTTGGAATTTGTTGAAAGATATGATGAGGGTTAGGTTTATACGACACCATTACTACAATGATCTTTACCAAAGGCTCCAATCACTCAAGCACGGGAACAAGAGTGTGGAAGATTACCATAAAGAGATGGAAGTAATGTTGATGAGAGCTCAAATTAATGAGGATCTTAGGGCAATAGGGGTAAGGTTCTTGGGAGGATTAAATAGGAAAGTTGCCAATTTGGTAGAGTTGCACCCCTACAAATGATTGGAGGATAAAGAGGTGGACATTTACTAGACCACCACTTCCAAACCCCAACACTACTAGCAAGATGCCAATTAAGAAGGATAAAGTCCCTAAGCCATTTCAAATGGACTTCAACAAACCTAGTGAGGGTTGGAAACCTAGAGAGAATTGGAAGCCTAGGGAGGATTGGAAACTTAGGGAAGGTTGGAACAAGGACAAGGGAAAAGCCATGAAGAGGCCACAAAGGAATAGGGATATCAAGTGTTTTAAGTACCTTGGATATGGACATACTTCCCATGAGTGTCCAAGCAAGAGAACGATATATACTAATCCATATGGTGAGGTTTCTACTGATGAAGAAGAAGATGGAGAAAGGTACCAAGGAGACCAAGAGGGAAATAGGGAAGAGGAAAGTGATGAAGGGGAAGTTGTTGGTCAAGACGAATCCTTTTCAAGGAGGGGGATGTGATGAGACTCCGCTTCATCATAGAGGTTAAGATCAAGGAAGATGAGGTATGAGCGTGCAAGGACAAAAATTGATGATAAGATCTAGAACTAAGAAGCTTCAAGATGAGTTTTAATTACTCATAAAACCATGCTTGAGGAGGAAAGAGGGTTGAAAGGTTGAAGAAGCTAGCCAAGAGTTTATTTTGATGACTATCCAAGAAGGACCCCAACAAGAACTCAAGCTGGCAACAAAGACAGACAAAATTTAACCAAAAGTTAGCCTTCCAGTGGACATCCAGTGCCGGCCCAAGCAGTCGAACCGGCGCCGGCTTCATTCTGGCAGACGACCAGCCGAAGACAAAGCCTAACCGGTGCCGGCTTGAGGGCCCTAGTTGGCGGCGGCGACGGCGGCTCCAGCCTGGGTAGCCGACTGCTATCCCGCGTTTTTTATGTTTTCTCAGGTTTTTCTTCATTTTAAATGTTTTGTAAAGACCTGTTAAAGCCCTAAATTGTATTAGAACCTTAGGAATTACTTAGCTAGGGTTAGGGTAGTAGTATAAATACAACTTTTAGTGATTTGACAAAAAATGCACACACTTTATTCAAATTTGAAGAGAAAGACTTGAGAGATCTTAGCCTCCTTGTTCATTTTGTTCAAGACCATGCTTAAGGCTTAGTCCTCCTTATGAATGAGTCTATAAAATCTTTTGGATAATTTAATGTGGTTTCTTCAATGGGTCTTAGTTGCTTTGCTCTTCTAAGGTTTGTTTGAATTCCGTTACTGGGTGCCTATTTTCTCTATTCTTCTGTTCTTATTTGCCTTTATTACTTCAAGGATATTGGGGTGAGATTATAGTAGAACTTTCTACTATTCTTGAGGGTCTTTGAAGCTTAGTTCTTCGAGGGTTTGATAAAGAGTAGGTTGTTAGTTTAATTTCTCATTTTTATCTCAAGAAATTCACTATTTTGGTCCCTTTAGATGAGATGAACTCTTAATCAACTAAACCACCCACAACACTACGAAAAAGCCCACTCAAGATCATATCAAGAATGCTAGGCTGAATAAGGGTGTGAGTAAGAAAAGTCAACAAAACGAAGTCGAATCAGATTGAGCTCTTGTGCGCTTTTTCAAATTTCACCCTTCGCAATTTCAAGGGCAACCTAATTCGGAACAAGAGGCTGAAAATTGGATTAAGCAGATGGAGAAGATTTTTGCAGCTCTGAATTATTCAGAGTAAAGGAAGGTACAAGTTACTACATTTCAGTTAAAAGAACCTGCCCAAGATTGCTAGGCAAGAGAAATGAATCGACGAGAGTGGGAGTGGACGGATTTCAAGGCTAGTTTTAAGAAGGAGCTTATTTTTAGTTAGGTAGTAGAAAGGAAGGAGGACGAGTTTTAAGCTTTTCGACAAGGAGGTTGTAGGTAGGGCAATATGCTACTGAATTCACTAGACTATGAAAATATTGCCCACTTCTAATCTATTTAGAAGCAGACAGACGTTTTTTGGAAGGTTTACGGCCAGAGTTGAAAAAAGTATTAGCAAGTATGGCTCCTACTAGTTATAATACTGTAGTAGAGATGGCTTCTAGAATAGAAATAGCTGATATTAAACAAACGGGTAAGAGAAACCGAAGTGAATTTCGGGGTATAAGTCAGAAAATGTCTAGAGGGCCCCAATGGCAGAGGAAAGAGAAGATGCAAAGGAGGGGAGACCCGACTGGAGGACAACCCCCCTTATTTAGATGCTTTAATTGTGGAGAGGTAGGGCACAAGAGTTTCCATTGCCTTCATCCTCAATGGATAGGAAGATAGAGTCAATCTGGAGGAAATAATCAAGGACAGAGATCAAGAATAAGAATAGGGAACCCAAGACAATCTTCTACCTCTTGAGACGGACCCACCAAACTGCAAGTGAATGCTCGGGTGGTTGTCTTAGAGAAGAAAGACAACCAGACTATAGTTGTGGAAGGTACGCTCCTTATTTTTTATCATCATACTAAAGTATTGGTAGATCCCAACTTTACGCATTCCTTTATTGCCAATTCATTTCTTGATTCTATGGGAATTAAAGAGGAAGAAACTTCAAATGAAATGATTGTCAGTGCCTTATTGGGAAAGCAAATGAGTAGTGAGAAAATACATAGAGGTTATAAGATCTTGATAGGAGATGAATTATTAGGAGGAGATTTGATATGTTTGCCCATAGAAGATTATGATACTATCTTAGGCATGGATTGGCTATCTCAGCATCACGCTCAAGTTGATTTTAGACATTAGGTAGTACATTTCCGTCGACCTGGGAATTCTACATTAGAATTTGTAGGTGAGGTTGGAAGGAAAAGTAATGCTTTCATATCGGGACTTAAGACCCAGAAGATGATTTAGAAATAGTATATTAGATACTTGGCTTATGTAATTAATAAGTTAGGAGAGGTTAAGAAACCCGAAGATTTTCCTGTTATGAATGAGTATTTAGATGTTTTCCAACGGAGTTAAAGGAATTACCACTGGAAAGAGAGGTAGAGTTTACTATTGATTTAGTGCTCTCGGAAAAACTAATTTCAATAACTTCTTACAAAATGGCACCTACAGAACTACATCAGCTCAAAAAATAATTACAGGAATTAATATAGAAAGGGTTCATTCGGCCAAGTACTTCACTATGGGGAGCACCTATAATTATTTGTTAAGAAGAAAGATGGGTCATTACTGATGTATATAGATTATTAAGGGTTGAATGCAGTGACGGTAAAGAATAAATATCTGTTGCCCATGATTGATGAACTGTTTTGACCAGTTGCAAGGAGCATGATGTTTTTCGAAATTAGACTTGAGGCAAGGATATTACCAAGTTTGGATTAAGAAATAAGATATACTGAAAACTATATTTAACACTCAATACGGGCATTTTGAGTTTGTAGTAATGCCCTTTGGTTTTACTAATGCCCCTACTGTTTTTATGGACTTGATGCACCAAATATTTTGGCCTTACTTAGATGTGGTTATATTCATAGATGATATTTGGTGTACTCCAAAGATCCTCAGGAGCATGAACAACATCTTGAAAAAGTATTGGGACAGTTAAGAGAGGCCAAATTATATGCAAAATTCAATAAGTGTGAGTTTTGACTACAAGAAGTAGTATTCTTGGGATATGTAATATCCAAAGATGGGATTACAGAAGATCCTGCAAAAGTTGAAGTGGTGACAAATCGAAAACATCCCAAAACTCCAACTGAAATACGAAGTTTTCTAGGATTAGCAGGATATTATTAGAGATTTGTTGAGGGATTCTCTAAGATATCTTCACATTTGACTCGACTCACCCAAAAGAAAGTTCCTTATATTTGGAGTGAGAAGTGTGAGAGAAGTTTTCAAGAGCTAAAGAAGAGGTTAAGCTCTGCTCTTGTTTTGGCATTACTGATGATAGACAGACCATATGAGGTGTACACGAATACCTCAAATAAGGGATTGGGAGGAGTGTTGATGTAGAAAAGGAAGGTGATAGCTTATATTTCTAAGAAATTGAAATCCTATGAGAAGAATTACCCTACACATGACCTGGAGTTGACAGCTATTGTGTTTGCTTTTAAGAATTGGAGATATTATTTGTATAGATGCTGAGTTTGAGGTCTTCACCAACTACAAAAGTTTAAAGTATGTTTTTACCCAGAAGGATTTGAACACGAGACAACGTTGGTGGATGGAGTTTTTAGAAGAATTTCGGTGTCAAATTAAGTATCATTCTGGAAAAACAAATAGAGTAGCTGATGCCCTTAGTAGGAAGGCAAATTTATTGACTCTTCGGATGTTACAAATTTCAGAATTGGAAACATTTGCAGTAGACGGAGAAATAAGGATGGTCAATATCTCCATTCAACCTGCTTTTTTGCAACAGTTGAAGAAAGAGCAAGATAAATATGAAGAGTTGGAAATTTAATCAAGGATTGTGTTTGATGCATCTTGTGGGTGAAATAGTTAAGACAGGATATGTGATGCTAATTTGTCTAGAAGATAGTGATTTCATGGATTGGAAAAAAAGTGAATCTATATTAATCTTTCATAATGCCAAGAGAGTAATTAGTTATGATAATGATTAGGTATTTTAAGATCATATTTGTCAAAATAATAGTTTGAGTTACATAATTCTTCATCCTTGACATGTATATATTCTTTTATTTTATTTTATTTTCCTTTTTATTTCTTTTTCAATTTATTGAATCGGTTAAACAATGAAAGAAAAGTGATTAATGCATACTTGTTCCTGGAGGATCGACACTCGTTTTAAACCCTATGCTATACTTAATGATGAGTATGCTGGCTCATATGTGTAATTTGGGGTTAACGTTTTAATTTAAACTTGATTGTGAATGTGCTTATTTTGATATGATTTCTATACCCAAATTCAAAAACATCAGGGAGAATGTAATAACCCACATTTTTATCTTTGATTGGCTACTACTTGTAATAGGATGAGAATTTGTTCCATTGACCAGAACAAAAGATGATCGGTGTAATGAGGCGAATATTTTGGTATAATAATATTTTGTCGAGACATGAATGTAATTATTGAATTTGTTCTACCCGTGCCCAAAATCTTCAGAAGGCTATTATTGTTAATAAAATAAGAATTTTAGTGTACGCTGAGAAGAAAAATTAATCAATGCTATGAAACGCACGTTTTAATGTGAATTATGCTATCCGGGGTATCAGGAGCATTTTTGTCATTTTGACCACACCCGTGAATTTGACCAAATAGAGAAGGAATTGAAGAATTTAAGTATTACCAATGGATTCAGCAGAATTTTTAGAGTTAAGTGGTGAAATAAAATATTTTTTCATTTCGCACCCGATTTTGGTTATTTCTGAAGAAAATAGAAAATCGAGGTTAAAAATGGTGCGTGTGGCATTTTGTGATTAATAGCCCATGGATATGTGTCAATTTAAGAGAGGTTGCATGGAATTAAAGATTCACAAAATAAAGAATGATATGTATTTTTTTTATTGGAACACATCACTTATGGGCCCTTTTGATTAAGGTCTTGTGCATTGTGATTGGCAAATACAGAGACCATGAGAGGGTGATTGAACGGCTGAAAATTGGCCAAGAAGTCGGTAGCCATACAAAAGAAATGAAGAGAAATTTTTTAGGAGGAAAATAAGTGGTTGGTGTGTAAATTTTTCATTGGAACACCTAAGTATAACAACCACACAATTAATAGAAATAAGAGATGAATTGCTAATATTTGGTGATGAATGGAGGTGAGAAGAGGCTGTTATACAGCCTGAATTTCGATAGCTATGCAGAAAGAAAAACAAGAGAAAAAGAGATTAAACAAGAGAGAGAAAAAGACTAGTGTGTGTTCTTGGTGTTATATGTGAGTTTTGAGAAGTTCTTGGAGCAAATCATTTCAAATAGCCTTATATACAAGGTGAAAGCTCACCTTGCTAGAATTAAAGTTGTTGTTGGGTGAATGATGATTATGTTGATATGAATTTTAACATGAAAACATGATTTTCATGTCTTGATTTTGGATCAAAAGCTAGAGTTTGTGAACTTTGTGTATGAACCTTGTATATGCTTATATGTGTGCCGGCTGACTAGGGATTTTTTATGGTGTTTTATGTGAAGAAGAACTGAATATTTATGGCAGTTTGAAGGGTTTCTTTCGATTGAGGAGATGATGACCAAAATAGAATAAAAATGGAAGTTACTTGGTTGGAAAAATGGATTATACTAGCTTTTGATTAGAAAAGATGAATTTGTGTTAAATAAATGTGACTCTTGTGAACTATTGAAATCTAAAAATCACAGAATTAAAGATGATTTGAAAGAAAATTGAATGAATTAATGTTTCCAATGTGTTAAGGGCTCAAGGAAAACAAAGGAAACCATGAATAGTAGAATTGAAGCAAAACTACTGAGGCCATTTTTATACTGTAGCGTGTCACAAGAACTAGGAATCTGAAAAGGGCTTATACCAAATTAAATTTAAGAGTCTTATGGTCATTTTGATATATCATAGAGCCAAATCAGAGCTGTGGATTGAAAGTTATGTGCAAAACAAAATCATGTGTCAAGCAGTTAAATTCCAGAAAAATGAGTTCGAAAATGGATGAACTTAAGGATGATTAATTGTGTGATTTTGGATAAATAAATGAGGAATATGAAGTGAATCCCTTGTATATGAAGGGAGAAAGGATGTGGAAAAATAAAAATGAAAGAATCAAATCAATGACGAAAAAACAACGTGAACGAAAGTTGAACGTTTTCCTTAACCGTCGCCTAGGCATCGGCCTCGTCGGCTAAACGTCGGTTGAACGTCGGCTAACTGTCGGCTATTTTTCGACCAAACATGACTTAACTCGAAAATTATATTCACTGTAGGATTATCAATAAATGACCAATGGTTCATTGAAAATGGTAGAAACGGTTGTTGAATTACCATAAACGGAAAGAGTTTAGTTAGGACACAAGGTGAGTCCCTTTGATTTTTAAAACCTTTTGAAAGCTAATGTGCTTTATTTCTCCATGAAATGCTATGTTTTATACCATTTTGGAAATTCCTAAATATGTCTAAGGTTTATCTGAGCAAGATTTGTTTTTATTCCATTTTGGGTTTGAATGAACTTCATAATTGGCTTGGAAACCTTAACGGATGATTAAAGCATGAATTTTGTGAATTTGGTCCTTTTTAGATTAAAATTTGGGATATTCGAAAAATTGTAATCTTTGGAATCGGGTATTCATAAATTGACTGGAATGCCCTTATTGGAACATTTTATGGAAATGTGTTTGAAAATTTTGAATTTAATCCTATTTTGGAATTAGAATTCTGGATTTTTTGAAATTAGTTCTTTTTAGAATCGGGTATTTGGAAAATGATCCAAATGTCCTTATTTGAATGTTTTATGAAAACATTTGGAATTGGGTATTTGATAAATGATCGAAATATCCTTATTGGAACTCTTGTAAACACTTTACAAATCGGGTAAAGGTAAGATGACCCGAATACCCTCAGAAAATCTTTTAGAATCGGGCATGGGTAAAATGACTCGAATACCCTTGAAAATGACTTTTGTGGTCAAGTACGGGTAAAATGACCCGAATACTTCTGAAAACTTGTTTTGATGTGTGAAAAGAACTCTTTACACTATTTTAACATGATTTTTGAAAAATGATCTCTCGTGATGAGATTGACTTTTGAAAAACGACATTTTAATCCCGAAAATTGCTTTATTAGCCTGATATGCCTATAGGATGAATTGATTGGCCTTGCGGAGCCTATGAAAATTATTACTTGACTTGCCAGTCAATGAGATCAAATTCTAAAAGATGTTATTTTATCCCAAAAATATTTGTTTTGAAAATCCTACGGGATCAGATAACCCTCTGGCATGATTAGTCAGAAGGGGTTGGTATTGGTAACATTGGGTACTCAGCAAGGACTTTGATCTTTATACTAGCTTATATTAGAGTTAGATGACCCTAGTAACCTTGCCTAGTTCTAGGGATTATCTTACTCAGAATGGGGTGACAGGATATTGAGAAGAGTCGTCCTGACTAGCCGTTTAGCACCTGGCAATTGTCGCGACTGCGGGTGCATATTATTTGAGTTATTCGCTGCATATGGGGCAGGGACACTCGGTGGGTTTGACTCCTTGCCTCATCGATGGTGATTGACGTCAGGATTGGGACCCCTGACTTATGGTGGCAAGAGTACACTTGGTATGCTACGATACACTTGGTATACTGCGGTATACCAGTTGTTTATTCTGAGTAGTACGCTGCGGTGTACTTTTTTAGTGATGCACGGTTGAGTGCTATAGGCTGCGGTCTAAGTATAATGATACGTGCAAGTTAAGTACTGTAGGCTGCAGTCTTAGTACAATGATATGTAGCACCAAAGGCAAAGACTACGGGCTTTGCATACAGACCGACCTTCTATTGGAGAAGTGCCTGTGATTTGGAAATTGGGGCAATGATTTAAAAGTAAAATACAAATTTTCAAAAATGATTGAGTTCTAAATAAATTTTTTCTTAGAGAGTTTTGGAATTGTTTCCAATGAACGAACGAAGTACATAATATTGTATGAGTCTGGACCTTATATATATATATATATATATATGTGTGTGTATGTATGTATGTATGTATTCATTCCTTTGGTTTTCGTTATAAAGACCCCTTGTTTAGGTAATTGGACGGGGCCACACCCAGTGTTGATATGCTTCCGCTGTTATTTTAGTAAGGGTGTTACAGTTAGGGCCAGCTCCTTACTGCCCGGGTTCCAAAAATATTATGTTTTAACCTTTTTTGGACCAAAAATTAGCCTGTGCTAGTTCGCATACACTAACCAAAGCCGATAGTCCTTTGTTTTGTTCTTTTTTCACATTTTTTAAGCAAATTTTCACCATCTTTTCTTGTATATTTTTATTCCACAAATCCTACACAAAAAGATAGTAAAATGATGGGAATCAATAGTCATCTAAATATGAAGTCATAACAAATATAGCACCAATGACTTAAAAAATATAGACTAAATTAACCCCTATCAATTCTCGCACACTTATACTCTACTTGTCCTCATGCAAATAAAAAGTAAACACACCAAGTAAATAGCTAATTAACAAGAAGCTTTTAGTGAACAATGGCTAACATAGTAAAGATATTATCTTTTCTTAAACTTAAGAATCCAATCTAAGACTTATTAAACCAAGCTAATTTCATGTAAACTCATATATTAAGTTAGGTATAACCAAAGCCATCAAAGTTGAATTAAACACATTCATATTCATTTAGTGTGTTTCACATCATTCCTTAAGTTATGAATGTGAACAATTTGATTTATATAAGTTAGGAATATTAAATCAACTCAAGTTCTATAATCTCCAAACTATTACAATCTGAGTAGTAAACTAACGGCTTTCACTTTATTAATTTTTTCACTTGGATTCTCGAATATTTTTTTTTTAAGGAAAAGATAAAGATGTAAACATGTTTTTTTTCTTTCCTTTTTTTCACTTGACTCTTTTCTTTTCTGTCAACTCTCTACTCTTTTTCCTCTCATCTTACTTTTCTTTTTTCACTCAAGAGAATGTAATCAGTTTCGGGTACTTGCCATTTTCTCACACTTCTTACTTCCACAATTTACTTAAACCCAGAATAAGCACTAGTTCAAAAAATCATTGAACAAAAATCAACCAAAATTTCCTATTTATATTTCATCACAAAGTTAACATCAATTCTCAAGAAAAAAAAAATATCATAACATCTAGTAAAATATAAACAAGGTGAATCCAAATTCCCAAGATTTAACCTATATCACATAAAATATACATGTTTACAGAAAAACTAAACTCAATTAAATAAGGTTTAAACCAAATTCTCCTGTTAAGAGAAAAACAATAATAATACCATAATAGTCAAAATTTTAAAATATATAGCTCAAAATTTCAAGAAACACCAAAGCAAATTAATAAAAACTTGAAAAGAATACTGCCAAATCCATACTACCCCACACTTAAACTAGACAATGTCCTTATTTGCAAAAAATTAATATAATAAAGCAAAGAATAGAAAGTTCAAATACACATGCAAAATACTATTTCCATTCATCATACTTTTTATCAACCCTTAATGAAGAAGAGTAATGCTCATTGTAAAAGGTAGGCATGATGAATGTAAAAAGAATGGAGGTTTTAGAGTGGGGTAAGGCACATAAAAAGCATTCTTGTTAACAAAATTAAATGCATGAACCTTATTTCCTAGCATCTATTTAGACATAAAGATTAAATTGTCTACAAATGAATTCAAATGAAGTTTAAAGAGTGCATTAACTTTGAAATCACCAATCAACCCTTCTAAACAATTATCACAACGAAAACTTCCCTTGAAACTTAGTAGTGTAGCATTTAAAGAAGGGACTAAGAAATCCTTACTTTGCAATATATTGGCAACAAATGCTAAGTTACCTCCCTTAAATTGGGGTAAAGGGTATAACTAGCTAGCATGCTCCAAGTACTGCATATGATCTAGCATTGACAAAGTTAGATCCATAAGGTATGCTAAACTCCTTACATCATCATTTGGACCATTGTTCTCCAAGAATGAGAGGAACCTGCGAACTCACTTCATAAGAAGAAATTAGAGTTAGTAGAAACTAGAATAGAATCATCATAAGTTAGTACATTGTTAGTATCCTTGATTCTAAACTCTTCTACATTCCCAATTTCCTTCATCAAATTTGGAAATTTTTCTTCATGTCCTCTCTCTTCCATAGATGGGCCTTTTTGGACTCTTCATGCAAGGGGCACAATTTATCTTCCAATCTTTGCAAGGGTATCCTAAAAACTTCAACTTCTTGCCATTCATCTTGATGTGGCATTGCATGATCGGGCAATAGCGGTTCCTTCGTTGAAGCTAATGCCAGTTGCTTAATGTACGATATCCCCTATTTTTCTGTAATTTCTGTTGTGCTTGACGAGAGTCTTTCTTGAATCTCCTCAATGATATTAGCTAGTTTTGTTCTCTGATTGCTCAATCATTGGAAAGATTCTTCATGCAACTTAATGGATGCATTTGTATTAATAACAAAAGAATTTATTAATGCTTCAAATGATGTCTTACTAATAGCATCAATGTGAACTTGCAACTTAGCCTATTTATCACCATTGTAACTCCTTTGATTTTGTGCCCATGACTACATACTTTTCCATGAATTGCTCGACATGATGATGATGTTATCAATCTCGCATTTAGAAAACACAAATCAAATCTAAAATATAAATAATAAAGCACATGAAAAATAATAGAAATACAATCAAAAGAAAAACACATAAGTTAGATATATTCACAAACTACTTAAATATAAAAATTATTGTTATTTACAAATACAAAAAATAGCTAAATCAAAAAGACTTGATCTTTTCACGATATTGCCATTCCTTGGTAATGACACAAAAACTTGATACGTGCATTTTAAGTATAGGAAATATTAACAATAAGGGCCACAATCAATTAAGTTTTAAATAAAATGCTAAATACTAAAATAACATATTTGAGCAAGTATACCTATTATGTAGTATAGAAAATGGTAACTATCGAATCCACAGAAACTTGGCTCTTACCATACTTCTCTAATATTTATTATTTAGGCAACAAAATAAGAAGATAAAATAAATAACCTACTAACCTAATATACTAGAAAATAGATCAAATTCACACATAAAAAAGTCGTAAGGATTATCAAGGAGTAAGAATAAGGAGAAACGACATATAATGAAGAAATCACCTAAATCTATGTCAAGTAGAAAATACCCTTAAGATTATCAATTCCCAATTCAAGCACCACTATGAGTTTCAAAGATGAATTCACTCCCTCTCAAGTTATGAAATTCCTATTCTTAGTTAATTAAAGAGTATCTCAATTTCTCCATATAAGAATCATTAAGATCAACTCACTTATATATGAAAGAATAATATCCCTATCTCTAGGTGATATCACAAACCCATTAGTTAAACCCGAAAAGTAATAAAATCCCTACCACTATGTGAGTCTATAACTTTTTTTATTACAAAGTTCTAATCTTTCAACATCTCTCTCTAGTTAGCTGATAGATAACAAATATTGAATCAATTAATCCAGAATAACCAATTTAATTCAATAAAATCAAGTAATCAAATACTTAAGATAGAAATCAGTAGATCCAAAAGAATGTTAATCCAAGAACATAAACTTAAGGTGTAACACCCATAGTAAAAGTACAGCGGAAGCATATCAACATCGGGTGTCACCCCGTCCAGTTACCAAGACAAGGGATCTTTATAACGGAAATCAATAGAATATGCAAGTCCAGATTCATACAACAACCCATACTGATGGTCAAGTGCACACAAGTAATAAATAATTTCATACATGAAAGTTTCCATTCAACCTCAGTAATAAGGTACATTATCCAAAAAGGGAAACGTCTAAACCTATTCTGTTGTCACTGTGGTATCATCCTCTATCCTTAGATCCTTTCAACTCCGGATCCTACAAAAGGGTAAGCTAAAAGACACGTGTGAGTGGAAAATCACTCAGTGAGTCCCGTGTGTGCTAATGTTTTATTAAAGAAGTAGAGTACACAAAACTTTTATGAAATAACATATCATTTGTTCATTAGAAATGAATCCAAAACTCTTTAATGAAGAGTGTACTCAGAACTCAATCATTTTTTGGAAAACGATATTTCAACTTTCAAATCATTGCCTCATTTTTTTCCAATCACAGGCACTTCTCCAATAGAAGGTCGGCCTGTATGCAAGTTCCGCAGTCCTTACCTTCGGCTACACGGTCTCTTGTGGCAGGGACTGCGCCTTACAGTCACGTCACCCGTGTCATACCGGAATGGTGAGCAGCGTACAAATGTACCTCACCTTACACTTAGGGATCTTTTGCTTGCCACCATAAGTTAGGGGTCCCAATCCTGACATCAATCACCATCGAGGTGGCAAGGGATTGAACACACCGAGTGTACCCGCCCGGTATCATGTGAACAATCCACCATCATAATCAATAGACAATTGCTAGGCTCAAAACGACTAGCCAAGATGACTCATCTTAATATCCTGTCGCCCTGTTTGGAGTAAGACAATCCCCAGAACTGATCAGGTTACTTGGGGTCGTCTATCTCTAACATGGGCTAGTACAAAGATCAAAGTCCTTACTAAGTACTCAACGTCAACAATACTAACCCCGTTTGACTGATCAGGCCAGAGGGTTATCTGTTCCCACAGAATTTTTATATCAAAATAGTTTTGGGGCAAAACAACATTTTTCCAAAATCATGTTGAAACCAGATAAAGGATTCTATTCACACACAAAACATGTTTCCAAGAGTATCCGGGTCATTTTCCCCATACTCGATCACAAAAGCCATTTCCAAGAGTATTCAGGTCATCTTACCCTTAACCCGATTTGAAAAATATTCACAATAGTTCCAATAGTTCCGCCTGTGAGCTCCACGGGTTTTGTCTGCGGTGTTCATTGCCGGTCTCAAGCCCGGATAAAGGAGAAGAGTTGCGGTAGGCTTGTGACGGCCAGCGTAAAACATAGTCACATCTATGACATGAACTAATCGATTGACTTCGTGGGGGCGTTTCCTACTCAGCGACGCGCTGCACTTCCTAGACCCGGGTGTAGTGATAAATATGCGAGGGTTGCTAGGTCGTTGCCCGAAGCAACGCGCCGTATCGGTCCCCGGATGCAGTGTCAAATATGCAAGGGTGTAGGGTTAAAAAGACAGTCTATAGGGATAGGATTCGTCTAGCTACATGGAATATAGAATCTTTGATCGGTAGATTGACAGAGCTAGTTGAGGTAATGCGGAGGAGAAAGATTAGCATTTTGTGTCTTCAGGAAACCAAGTGGGTAGGTGAGAAGGCGAGAGTAGTCGCTCCATGAGGTTATAAGCTTTGGTATTCAGGTAGAGTTAGAAATAGAAATGGAGTCGGGATTATTATTGATCGTAAGTTTATTGATGATGTGGTTAAAGTAAAGAGGAAGAGTGATAGGATTTTGAGCATTAAGATCATAATTGGCGGCGAGATTACTACTGTTATTAGTGCGTATGCGCCGCAAGTAGGACTCGATGATTCGGTTAGGTAACAGTTCTGGGATGATTTAGATGAGATTGTCCAGAGTGTACCGTGTGTAGAAAAGCTTTTCATTGGTGGTGATCTAAACGGACATGTAGGTACTGATAAGAGCGGGTTTGAGAGTGTTCATGGAGGTCAAGGTTTCGGAGCTAAAAACGAAGCAGGAACTACTATTCTTGATTTTACCTTGGCCTATGATTTGACCATAGCAAATACTTGGTTTAAGAAGAGAGATTCTCACTTAGTGACCTTTAGAAGCGGGTTAAATGCCAGTTAGATAGACTTCTTTATTATGAGGCGTAGGTTTCGTAGTGGGTGTACGGATTGTAAAGTTATTCCAAGTGAGAGTGTAGTTACGCAACACAGGCTGTTGGTCCTCGATTTTAATTTTAGGAAAAAGAGTAAGCAGCAGAATTTTCGAGTTGACCCTAGGATTAGGTGGTGGAGGCTTCAGGGGGATGAAAGAATAGCCTTTGTCAATAAGGTAGTTGAGGCGGATAATTGGTCTTCTGATATGATTTCGGATCCAGATACTATGTGGAGAAAGATGGCTCAATGTATTAGGACAGTAGCTAAGGAAGTGCTTGAGGAATCTAAAGGAAAAATACCTCTTAACAAGGATGTGTCGTGGTGGAACAACAAAGTGAAAGAAGCTGTAAGGAGTAAAAGAGAGTGCTATAGAAACTTAGGAAGGTGTAGGAGTGATGAAAATTTTAAGAAATACAAGGTCGCGAGAAGAAAAGCTAAAGAAGCTGTCAGAAACTCAAGAGCCATAGTTTACAAGGATTTATATGAAAAGTTAGATACCAAAGACGGAGAGAAGAATACATATAGACTGGCGCGTTACAAGGAGAAGAAGACGAGGGATATAGGTGTAGTGAAATGTGTAAAGGACGAAAACCACAATGTTTTAGTTAAGGATGAAGAAATAAAGGAGAGATGGAGATCATATTTTGATAAGTTATTCAACGGGAGTCAAGTCCAAGTTCCGAGTGTAGGTAGCCTGGCGCTTTCGAACGAAGAGGTAAACCATGCATGGATTTGTCGTATTCAGAAGCATGAAGTCCGTGATGCCCTTAAAAGGATGAGTCCAAAAAAAGCTGTAGGACCGGATGGTATACCGATCGAGGTTTGGAAGTGTTTAGGAGATATAGGTATTACGTGGCTGACAAGTCTGTTCAACAAGATATATAAAGTTAATAGGATGCCTACAGAGTAGAGGAAGAGTACTCTGATTCCTCTATACAAGAATAAAGGAGATGTCCAGGATTGTGCCAATTACCGTGGGATTAAACTCATGAGTCATACTATGAAGCTTTGGGAGAGAGTGATTGAACAGAGGTTACGGGGCATTCTACAAATTTCAGATAATCAGTTTGGTTTTATGCCTGGGCATTCCACTATGGAGGTAATTCATTTATTACGGCAAATGATTGAATATCATAGGGAAAGAAAGAAAGATTTACATATGGTATTTATTGACCTGGAAAAAGCCTATGACAGGGTTCCTAGAGAAGTAGTTTGGTGGGTGCTGGCCAAGAAAGGTGTATCAATAAAGTATATTACTCTCATTAAAGATATGTATGAGGGAGTATGTACAAGTGTAAGGACTAGCGCCGGAGTGACTGCAGAATTCCCTATTAATATCGGGGTGCATCAAGGATCAGCGCTTAGCCCTTTCCTCTTTGCAGCCGTTATGGATGAGTTGACCTGCATTATACAGGAGGCTGTGCCATGGTGTATGTTGTTTGCGGATGATATTGTATTAATTGATGAGACTAGAGCCGGTGTGTGAAACCCCACCTAAAGCCAACCCTTGAGTAAAGGGGCCGGGATGCATATCATATTATTTTGCATGAATATATATATTTTTGAATGATTTTATGTGCATTAGAATTGTGATTTATGGGTTAAAAGGCCTAGTTATGCTTATTGAGTAGGAAGGGTAAAATGGTAATTTTGCTTGAGGTCAAAGTAGGAAGATAGCTTTTGGATTATATAAGATAAATATGTGGGTAAGAAAATAAGAACAAGAGTTGTTGTGGTTTAGTGGTTAGAGCTTTGGAATTAGTCTCTAAGGTCATGAGTTCAAATCCCATCATTTAAGTTTTATCATGATTATCTTAATTAAGTTTGAATTTTTGTTTCCTTGCATTCCATGAAAATAGGAATGTTGTCTTAGGGGAGACATGAAGAGAATGTCCTAATCTTATCATTGTGTCCTAAAAAGAATTCTAGAGGAATTCTTGTCCTTTTTATTACCTCTAGCTTGTTCTAACCTTTTCATCAATTAAACTTGTTCAAAATTTATCAAAATTCATGGTCTTAATTCCAGAAAATTCAGCAATGATTCTTGGTCTTTGAATTTCAAAAATGAATCTTGGAGGTTGGGGATTTGACTGAAAATAGGAGAGGAGTTAGGGAAGGTTCCCAAGAGAAATTAATCACCATTGATGAACCTTCAAACTCCACTCCATTGTGTTCATAATTTTCATGAAAGAAATCTGGAAATTTTCCAGATTCTTGGCAGCCTAACCTTCAAAAATCTCAGCCATCTTTCTTACTCAATTGCTGCTGGAAAATGGCCAATTTATTCAGCTTGAGGAACTGAAAATTCTGTGCAATTCGGACTGCACAAAAAACTGCACAAACCAGAAAAAAATTCTGGGCAGTTTCGTAACCTTCAAACCAGAAAATGAAGCTGTTCTATTCCACCTTCAAGCCAGCAAAACTTCTCTGCTTTTTCCCCATAAAGAGGGCTGGAAAACCTGCCTTAAAGGACCCTTGAACACCTCTCAAAACCTCTGCAAAACGGGCTGAAGAATTGCAGAAAACTACACAGGAAAATTTGCAGCAAACCTTCGAAACATGAGCACCTTGAAACCAGAATTTTTCCAGCTTTGTTCCCTTCAAGCCTTGGCCGAACACCACCCTCCAACCTCTGTAAATTAACCCTTGTTTAGCCATGAACTGAAAACCATTACCCTCTCCACTTACCTTGCACAATTGGACTCCATAATCACACCTCAAATCTCTCCTACAATCACTCCATTCAAACTTCCATTTGAACTTCAAATTTTCCAGAATTTTTCTCCATGAAAACACCCTTGTACTAAGCTATACAACTAGAATTCCTCTGCCATTTAAGCTCTGAATTTCGTCCAGCCTTAAGCTTTATCAGACCTCATTCATTTCAGCAAAGCAAACCAAACTAGCCGACACCATTGAAGCTCCAAGAAAACCTTCATCAAACAAACACCATTAACATATCCTATACCTCAAACCACTCCTCAAATCACTCCATTTGAATTTCAAATGATCAGATTTTTCTCTCCCTCTCTAAGCTAAACCGAAACCCCTGAATTCCCTAAACTATTCAGTCTACACTCTCCAGAAATTCGTCCATCATTTTCCCTCAAATTCTCTCCATCTTCACCAAGAACACCAAGAACACACACTACTTTTCTTCAAGCCAAAACCCGCTCTAAACACCTCTAATCCCTCTCAAAAACTCCAGAATACTCCTACATACTCTCTAGAGTTCATTCCTGGAATTTATAACATCAAATCTCAAAAACAAAAATTAGCATTTGGATCAAAACCAGTTTTTTTCCCTTGAAGTCTCAAGAACATCATCAAGGTAACTAAGAACAACTCCTTTGTTCATCTTCTTCCATTTAATCCTCTATATATCTTTCTAATGCTCTCTCTCTCTCTCTCTCTCTCTCTCTCTCTCTCTCTCTCTCTCTCTCCCTACCGAAATGGTTGATCAACCATCAACCATGGCTGTTTTTCCGTTGGATCACTCAAGACTCTCCGTCGCGCGTGGACCTTCTTTTGTCTTCATCAAAGTAATCGACAATCAAGTATTCATTCTTAAATCCTTCTTTTTAAATTCTGAAATCATGTCTCTTAGGTGTTGATAGGGGGGATAGAATATGAATGGGAGATTGAGTATATGCATGTGGATTAGGGGAATGGAGTTTAGGCATGAGGATTGTTGTATATGACTAGGTTGTATGTATTTTCTTGTTGAATCGATGTATGTTCTTTTTGCTTAATGAATTTTATGGATGTTTGAAGCATGTTAGACATCATGACACCAAAGGTGATTAGGCTATTATATTTCATTTTCCTTTAAAGCCATTAATGATGATTATGCCTAGAAGGAAATTAGCCTTGTGATAGTATGTGATAATTCGAGCATGTGTTCATGAATGGATTGGTTTATTATCTGATGTTGGAGAATGTATTTATGAATCTCTTCTAGCTATAGGAAAATCATGGTGGAAGATTATTTTCTTGTTAAGTCTAGGTTATTTTTATTAGCAAAATTTTATTACTTTAATTAGAATTACCACTATATTTTTCTATAAAATTCGAAACTCTAGGATGATTTGGATTGGATTATTAATTAAAATATTAAAATTTTAACTATCAAATAAATAAAATCTTTTATTAAAAATAATATATATAATAATAAATAAATCTTTTATATAAATAATAATAATAATAAATAAAATATTAGAATTAAATAATGGCCTTGTAGGCCCTAGTTAAAACTTTTACCTATATTCCTAAATATTATTTATATTAAAATCTATTTGTTATTTATCAATTAAAAATTTAATATAATTCATTTATTATTAATTTTAATTATTACTAATTATTTATTATCTATTAAAAAATTAATTTAAAAAAATATTTGTAATTTATTATTTATTTACAATAAAGCTATTTTTTAAATTACCATTTATTAATATTATCTAGGGCTTGGTATTATTCAATATTCAAACCTTAGTTTATTTATTAATAATAACACTCAAGAGTTATTATTTGAGTCTATAATTTATCAGCAATTATTTTAGAAACTCTAGTTACTTTAACTTATCAAACTAGACTTATTTTATAAAATTCTTTATCATCTAGCCTTAAAGCTTAGAACATTAGGGTTAGGATTATTTGTGTAAGTGAATATAGCTTGAGTGTAACGTTATGCCTTGTGTTTACCCCAGGCGGGGTTAGGTCAGCTTTGGAAGACCTTTGAATTCAAGCAAGCAAAGGATCAGGTAAGCTCCTGCATAAAACTTGTTTGTTGTAAAAGGTTACCATGGCAAGCTAAACACGAAGTATGTGAATACTGATTTGGTAATGGCAATTAAGGACTGTTTCTTTTCTTGATTCAGTCAAACTAATTATTTGAAAATTTTCAAAGCAGTTTTACTCAAACGCTGAACTATTTCTAAAACTGATTTTGGCATGGACTTTAGAAACCCTTGATTGCCATTTTCAAGCAAAGCTATATTTTATCAGTTTTCTCCCAAGTGGGACAATCAAACGTTGAGTACTCAATAAGGGTAGGCTAGTAGTACTAGTTTTGAAGAGCAAGAGTGAGTCTTCTGGCAGGAGGCCACCTTCAGAAGATAAACTCAACTTAGAGAAACGTCAGTACTACTTAGTCACGCCGGTCCGAGCTAGCAGTTTTCAGTCATGTGGACTGTGTGTTGCCGGAGTGGACAACCGGTTTGTTTGGGTATAGAGAAGGAGGAGTATCTTGCCTGGTAGGCCGATCACCTACCTTTTGTCAGTCTGCACAAAGTGTGGCATTCTGACTGGCAGTATGCTCAACGTGTGGCATACTACCATGTGGACATGGGACCCAACGTGTGGTAACCCATGACCACCATGTTGAGTGGTTGATTTTATTGAACATGTAAGGTTGGAAAAGCCAAAACACCACTTTTGATTTAACTATTATTTATTGCTTGCTAGTATTTCTCTTACGAAGATTTTATACTTTGCATTCGCAAACTGTTTTCACTAAATACCCAAAGCACACACGGACTTACTGAGATTTTTATCTCATCACTCTTTTTACCATGATTTCAGGTCGATACTGCTGTGGGGATAAGTAGCTAGTGTTGTCTGTCTTGGAAGAGATGTTGTTATCTATTTTGATGTAATGCTTTGGGAAGTTGAGAGTGAATAATTTTTATTCCTGGATTTGTTTTGAATTCTTAGATTGTAATGAGTTTTGAGTTTAAAGTACTATTTTTATTCTACTATTTTGATTGTGTGACCTAGTTATAAAGACCCCTTGTCCTTTGGACGGGGCGACATCCCCGGCCCTGTAGGGCCTAGGTAGTGGGGTGTTACACGGTGTAAATGCTAAATTGGAGTTATGGCGGCAGACATTGGTATCCAAGGGTTTCAGAATTAGTAGGAGTAAAACAAAGTATATGGGATGCAAGTTTAGTGGTAGCAAAAATATAGCCTAGAGTGTAACTTTGGAAGGTAGAGATATACTGTTAGCTGATTGTTTTCGCTATCTAGGATCTATTATTTAGAAAGATGGAGAGCTCGATAGTGACGTTGCACATCAAGTTAAGGCAGGTTGGTTGAAATGGAGGAGTGCGGCTGGTATTCTTTGTGATCGTAATGCACCGTTGAATTTAAAGGGAAAGTTTTACAAGACAGTCATACGACCTGCTTTGTTATATGGTACGGAATGTTGGGCAGCTAAAAGGTGTCATATTCAAAAAATGAAAGTAGCTGAGATGCGTATGTTACGGTGGATGCGTGGATATACTAGGAAGGATAGAGTTAGAAATGAGATCATTAGGGAAAATGTGGGTGTGGCATCTATTGAGGAAAATATCAGAGAAAGTCGTCTGCATTGGTTTGGACACATTTAGAGAAGACCGAGGGATGCTCCTGTTAGGGCGATGGAAAGAGTGAGGTAGGATAGGTTAGATAGAGGTAGAAGTAGAGGTAGGCCTAAAACGACATAGATAGAGGTAATTAAGAGAGATATGTCTTTGTTAGATTTGGATGAAAGTATAACGTTTGATAGAAGAAAGTGACGAGAGAGGATTCATGTGGATGACCAGACGTTGCCTGACGTTGGTTCATGTAGCCGATCCCAAGTTACTTGGGATTAAGGCTTAGTTTGTTGTTGTTGTTGTACTGAATACCCGAGTTCCAAAGGTTTTCACGAAATATTCCAATAAGGACATTTGGAACATTTTCCAAATACTCGATTCCAAAAAGAGTGCATTTAAAGGAATCCAGAATTCTAATTCCAAAAGAGGATTAAATTCAATGTTTCCAAACATATTTCGATAAAATGTCCCAGATGGTATATAATATAGCATTTTATGGAAAAACAAAGCATACTAGCTTTAGAAAGAGTTTTAGAAATCCAAGGGACTCACCTCGTGTCCTAAACAATCATTTCCATTCATGGCCATTTAACCTTCGTTTCTACCATTTTCGATGGTCCGTTGACCGTTTATTGCTAAACCTACATCAAACATCGTTTTCGGATCAATTCGTGTTTGGCCAAAAAATAGCCGATGGGTAGCCGACGTGCCCGACGGTTAGCCAACGTTCAATCGTCGTTTAGCCGATAGGGCCGATGGTTCGTCGGTCAAGGAAAACGTTTAACTTTCATTCCGTCGTTTTTCCATCGTTTGATCAATTCTTTCATTTTTATTTTTCCACATCCTTCCTCCCTTCATAAACAAGGGATTCACTTCATGTTTCCCCAATTAATTTATCCAAAATCACATAAGTAGTCACCCTTAAGTCCATTCATTTTTGGACTACTTTCTGGAATTTCACTGGTTTGACACACCATTTTGTTTTACACATAACTTTCAATTTACAGCTTCGATTTAGCTCCAGATATACCAAAATGACCGTAAGACTCTTAAACTTAATTTAGTATAGGCCTTTTTTAGATTTCTGGTTCCTCGTATCACGGTACTGGGCAAAAACTGCCTCAGTAGTTTTGACTTAGTTTTACTATTCATTCTTTCCTTAACATTGTGCAATTTTCCAGTTTGACACCCTACCTTGTTTTGGCCATAAATTTTAATCCACAAATCCAAATGATGTCAAACCAATTGTAAAATATCCTTAAGATATTCCTTTACAAGTTCCAATTCATGGAGTACCAATTCTGTTGTCCATTTTGTTCAGTTTTGAACACAAATATCCAGTAGTAAAATCCCGTTACTGATTTGGCACCTTTTACTATTTTCACCATAACTTTTGATCCGTAAATCCGATTAACCTCAAACTTGTTCTAAAATGTCTCTATGATCCTTAGATAAAAATATATCTGCCTACTTTATTCAAATCCAGAAACGCTACAGATTTACTGAACATAAAACCTCCAAGAATTTTCTGCACACAAGGACAGTTTTCACACAACTTCACCTAACTAGTTTCCATAATTCACACAAAAACTTCTCACAATATATATACCAAAATGATCTCCATTCTTTATATAATAACTTTACTTCAAGTAAGGTAGATCGTTACCTTTTCTTTGCTACGTTTGGAGGATGAACAGTCCAAGTATCTTCTTGCTTTTCTCTTTCTCTTTCTTCTCTATTTCCTTTTCCTCTTCTCTCTTTTCTCTCTTGTTTGCTCCGAAATTCTGGCTATCTAAAGCCATTTTAGTTGGCCTTCATGGCCTATATATAGAGGAATATGGTCTTCAAGTCAAAGGTGCATTAAATGGCCTTAACATTTGGAAGCCCTTGATTGGTCCACTTAGCTACTTAGGTGTTCTTTGGAATATTCAAGAGTTCTATGGAATTCTTTAGAAAGTTCTTGCACAAATGTTCTTGTAACCATTCATAGAATTAACACCTGGTGAGTTTTCATTGGTCCATATGGTGATGAAGTGTAGAAATTCCTAGAATTCTCAAGAATTAATAGATATTTTCTAATCTTGCATGGCCATGCATAATCAACCATGATTAACTTACTCAAATCAAGATTAGCTTAATTAAGCTTGGTCAAATGAGGTTAAAAAGGTGGTCCAACTTGGTCAAACTTTTCATGCTTGTGGGCCATTATTATTTATTTCTTGTGGCCCTCTAAATTATCTCAACTTATTACAACCAATCAAATTGAAACGCTTGACCTCATTAACTAATCAAATAGAAGCACTTGTCTTAATTAACCAATCACTAAATGACACTTATTTTCATCCACCAATCATAAGAAGCCACGCATCCCATTTCCAACTGTAATTTTCTATTTTCTTCAGAAATGACCAAAATTGGGTCCATAATGGAAAAATGTTTTATTTCACTATCTAACTCCAAAAATTCTACTGAATCCATTGGTAATACTTAAATTATTCAATTCCCTCTCTACTTGGTCAAATTTGCGGTCAAAGTCACGAATGCAGTCAAAATGACAAAAATGCCCTCGATAACCCGTGCAGCACGTTTTGCACGTCTCATTGTATTGATCAATTTCTCTTGCTAAAGGACCCTAAAATTCTTATTTTATTAATCTTAATAGCCATCCAAAAATTTAGGATACGGGTAGAACAAATCTAATAATTACATTCAGGTCCCGACAAAATTTTATTTCACCAAAGTATTCGTCTCAATACACCGATCAATTTTTGTTCTGGCCGTTGATATAAATTCTCATCCCATTACAGGTAGTCACAAATCGGGAGTAAGAAGGTGGGGTGTTACATAAGGCTCATCCCTCAATCACAATTAAAACATATGAATTCAAATTGTCAATAGATTATAAAGAAAAAGGAAAGAAACCACTCATAGACAATAAAGCATCAATCTTCTTCCTTGAAATCTCCTTGAGCAACTTTTCACATTGATCTCCTTAGCAACCTCATTTTCTTCTCCTTGATCTTCTTTGATCTTCCGACTCGTGATGTTTTCTTGAGTTCTCTAGGAGTTCTTTAAGGTTTTTTAAGCCCGAAAGACTAATTGCTTAAAGTTGTGCTATTTCCTTGTTTATATAGGAGTTTTGCCAAAATCACTCAAAAAGTCTTTTTTGCATCCAAATCTCAAAACCAGTAGGTGGCAGCTCCTTTCTGTTTTTGCATATTTAGACATTAAACAACTAGCAGGGGGATGCCCCCTAGCAGCCAGGGCAACTTCTTGCTACCCGATTTCTGAAAATGCTCCATTTTGGTTCTTTTTCGAATAGAAATTGGTCGATGCTAGTTCCCATGCACCAACCAATGCCGGTAGCCTTTTGTTTTTCTCTTTTTTCACATTTTTTTACATTCACCATCTTTTCTTATACCTTTTCATTCCAAAAATCCTACACAAAAGAGGATAAAATGGTGGGAATCAATAGTCACAATAAATATTTCACCAATAACTTAGAAAATATAGACCAAATTAGCTCCTATCAAAACGGTACAATAGATCTTTATAGTAATCTTGCTATAGCGACTTGCACTGTTCCTAAGTTATCTCTAATGACAATTCCTATTGAGGCCCTTTCTTGAGTCTATGGTACGTCAACATTGTATTTCAAATTTAGGTGGAGACTAGCATTGTGACACCTCTAGCTAAATCTAAATAATGGTATCTGAATAATGGTGGTGTATGTCCTTGCTACTCTTCTTTTAGTGACATCCTCATGCACCTTTATATACTCTTCTACTAGACTAGACTCATTGATAATTACGTCAACTAATAGATTTTTTCCTTGAAATAGTATTAAATTGCTCGCAAATAATATATGCCAACATACTATAGCAAAGAGAAAGTAATCTGTATCAGAGTACCAATCTCTAAAAATAATGCTAGTCATTCTTTAAAGAAGAACCCACTTAAAATTAAGCAGTCAATCTCTCAATAAGCCTCAAATCTTTTCCAAACTTTTCCTAGTCTTTTCCAAACTTGTGCTACTTGGCGACAATCAAATAGGTAAAGCTTAATGGATTCACACCTTAACAACTTTAAAAAAAATTAAAATATTCATACCTTTTATTACAAAATACTTCTCTATATTTTAATAAATTTGGCATAAATTTTTGCTTTTCATATTTAGCTTATTATACTCCTTTTAGTCAAAGAAACCCTTATTCAATATCATTGCATATTAAGAATTCTTCTAAACAATTAAGCAACCAGTTTATTATAAAGTAGAGTCTATGATATATAGTTGTTCCCCCCTTCTTTTTCTATTATGAAAAAAAAAATCTAGTCCTTGAGATAGTTCAAACACAATGGTGAAGAGATAGCAAAATTGTTGAGATTCATGGACTCCTAAACGGGAAAAACATCCACGAATCCCTTCCGATGATCCAAGTAAATGATTAAAAAGATCTAAGGTTTACATAATTACCTTTTTGTTTGGCGTAATCGAGATTTTTCAATTCTAATTATGTTGTTGTACGTGCAACCCGAACGATCACCAGACGCTGCTGTGAAACCCCAGTCGAAACCAACCTTAGAGTAAGGGGGTTAAGATGCATATCATATTTTATTGCATGTTTAAATATATTTTTATATAATTGTATTGGATTTGTGTGTTATAGTCTCGAGGGCTTGATTATGTTTATTGAGGAAGAAGGGCAAAATAGTAATTTTTGTCTGAGGTGGAAATAGGGAGATAGCCTGAGGATTAAATAGGAAAAAATATTTTTTGAGAGAAAATAAGAGCAAGAGTTGTTGTGGTATAGTGGTTAGAGTATTGGAATTAATTCTTGAGGTCTTGGGTTCAAATTCCATCATTGGAGCTTTAGTATGATTAAATTTTATTTTTGCTTGGGAAGGTGGTATTTTCAGCCTTAAGTGCTTTAGAGTAGAGTAGAGGTGTTGTCTTAGGGGAGACATGATAGGAGTATCCTAATCCTATTCTTGTACCCTACAAAAATTCCTAAGGGAATTCATTTCTTCTTGATCTTTAATTTTTCCTAATTCTCAACTCGTTAGATTGGACAAATTTGTTCTAGCCAATTTCATTCTAGAAATTTCAGTAAAGTGATGTGGCCTTGAAGGTTCAAAATGTCTTAGTGAAAGACATCTTATGGACCAAAAATGTGGAAGAGATGGGGAAGGTTCCAAGAGAATTAATTTCCCTAGTGAACCTTCAAAACTTCACTCTAGCTAGGTTCATTTTCCTTCATATAATGATCTAAAAATTTTCCAGCTTCTTGTGCATGCAAAGTGTCAAAATTCTCAGCCATTATTCCCTCCCAAATGCTGCCAAAAAAAGGCCCTTTTGATCAGCTTGAAATCTGAAATTCTCTGGCCATTTTCGGACTACACAAATGCTGTGCAAAACCAGAAAAATTTCTGGGCAAAATCATAGCTTAGGTGGCCTTAAACCAAGCTGTTTCCTTCCATTTTTCTCCGAGCTCCTTAGCCATGTTTTTCCTCCATGAAGAAGGCTGGAAACTAGCCTTGAAAGACCTCTGAATGCCCCTTCAAACTCTCTGTAATCTGGCTGGAAAATAGCAGCAAAAGCTGCCCAGAAAAATTCCAGCAATGGCGAAATTCTGTGTAGGAATTTTCCAGCTTTGTTTCCTATTCCAGACCTAGCCGAACTTCATCCTTTTTCTGCACAAACCTCTCTTGAATAGCCATGAACAAAATTCCATTGTCTTCCCCAACCTTCTGCACAAAAATCAGTCATGGCTGCCCTAAAATATTTCCAACAAATTACTGCAATCATGCCTTAATTGGAGACCAAAATTCCAGCAATCCTAATTTAGTAACCTTCCAATAAATGTCCCTTAAACAACCAGACCTTTCCTTCACCATTACACTCCTTTTCGGCCACCATTAACCTTCTTCAACTAGCTTTCATCCAGCCGAAACACTGAACATCAGTCGGCCATAGCAGCTCCAAAAAGCTCTCCATTGATCAAAGATATTCTTGCTATATTTTGTTTCCAAATTTGATTCCCAAAAATATTCTTTTAGGATTTCAACAACCAGCCTTTCCTTTTCCTTTTAAACCAGAAAAATCATCTACCTAAACTACACAAACAATTCGGCCACTGCACATACACAGAATTTCAGCAGCTTCAAACCAAAATCCCTCCATTCTCTTCAACCTTCAAGCACACATCGAACACCAAGAATACCTACTCACTTCTCTCGCCTAATACCTCTCCAAACCACTTCAAACTTCTTCAAAAAAATTCCAGAATTCATCTACTCACTACCGTGATTCCATCCGTACCATTTTTAACATCAAACCCCAAAATTCAACTTTCTCTTTTAGATCAAAAATCAGTATTTTTGTGAAGGCTCAAGAACACCTTCAAGGTAAGTTTGTTCAATCAACTTCTTCTCCACTAATCTTCAATCTCTAATGAATATATAAGTGTATGATCATGCTAATGGACTTTCTTCTTCTCTTTTCTCTCTCTCCTCTCTCTCTCTCTCTTGGTCGAATACCCTCTCCCTCTTGGCCGAATGATCTCTTCATCAATGGCCATGCTTTCTTCATCTCCCTTGGACAAATCTAGTCATTTAGGAGTTGAGATCCATTCAAAACTCCTTCAAGGTACTCATCAATCAAGTAAGTCCCTTCTATTGGGGATATGCCCTAGAGTCAATTTGTACTTATACTATTGTCATTATGTTTTATATAATAATATAAGGCTTTCCTTTTCATGAATAGTGAGTTTTATTTTGTTGGTCATCAAGTACGTGACTTGATAGTAAAACCCTACAATGAATACAATGACTATTCTAAAACTGTCCCTGATCGATTATTATTATTGGAATAATAATAAATTAATATTAGTATGTTTGAGACTTGATGGCTATGTTTTACTGGCCATGGATATTTGTGATATCGAGTCAAGACATAAATAAATATTAGAGAACATTGTATTGGACATGACCCACTGTGAGAGTACTTCATGGAATATGTCATAAGTACTTTCTAGCCATAATAATATTGAAAGTCCTTCGACCTAAATTCATCATAGTTTCCTACTTGATAAATTCTATATTTTGACATTGTCTAAAGTTGTCTTTAACCAGATAATAAATTAGACTACTGTTGGATATAGAATAAATCAAGGAGAGGAATATGATTGATTGTAAAAGAATTTGTTCCTCTCAGTTATGGGAGAGATATCCATGGGCCCCTTGATAAGTTAGACTGTTAAAAATGCATGGCCGTGCTCAAATATATCAATCTAAGATATTGATATCATTTGTTTGAACAGTCTACTATGAAATCAAGAAATAATTGATTAAGCTTAATAAGGATGACATGCTCCGTGCCTTATGCTTAATCTGGATATCGTGTGACAAAAGGACTAAATATAAAATTATGGTTTGGTTCAAAGAGATCGCCGATCTTCATTTAACCTGGATAGTTATAATGTTTTGCTAGAAACCGCTTATAACTTATGGGCCATTTAAATATGATTTAGGCACACTGCCAGTGTTAAATGAACCTATAGGGTCACACAATAAACAAATTTGTTAGGTTATTTTTCTGGTGACCAGGTTCGATGAATCTGGAAATATGTCTAAGTTAATCGTACTTAGAAAATTTACCAGATACAATGAATCTGGAAATATGTCCACATTCGATGTATCTGATGATGTCCAGATTATAAGAATCTGACTCGATAAATTAATTAGTTAAATTACCAAGATAATGGCAGAATCTTATTATATCAGTTTTAATTTAATTTGAATTTAAATTAGAATATGATAAGATATTATTAGGGTTGGACTCTAAGAGGTTCGGGGGTTTTTAAGAAAACCCTAGCCATCTTTTCAATAGTCCAATTTTTCGGTTGAGAACATTCGTGCTATTCTCTACCAAAAAAGAAAAGAAAACCTCTCAAACCCTAAGCGCTACCACTCCCCGGGTATCGAGTGAGTTCGCAGTGTGTATCCGATAGAGGACGTTCGCATACTGCAACATCTGGTGATTGTTCGGGTTGAACGTACAACAGCGCAACCAGAATCGAAGGATTTCGATTACAGCAACCAGAGGTAATTCTTAAACCTTAGATCTTCTTAATCGTTTACTTGGGTCCTCGAGAGGGATTCATGGATGTTTTCCGCGTTTAGGAGTCCACGAATTCTAACACCTTCAACCCTCTTTTTGGACTCTAGATTCATGTCTCTAGGATGATATTGGAAGGAGATGGGCTATGATTGTGGTTTAAGCATGTGTTGTTGTAATGAGTTGAGATTGAAGCATGAATGAATATATGTATATGATGGAGTTGGGGTTGATGCATGCGATGATTTATCTTGGATGATATTATGATGTTTTAGGGTTTAATGCATGTCTCCATATTGTGAGTGATGTTTGTGATTAAGCATGTTAGAGATTATGTCACCTTTGGTGAATATGATTTATATTCATGTATGTTTGATAGAGCCATGATTATGTTCATGCTAGAAGAGGTTGGATCATGCCTTGGTAAATTTAGATCTATGTTTTATTTATGATTTGGATGATTTGATGAATTGAAGTGGAGTGTATGTTCATGATTATGGTTAGCAAGTGGAATTATGATCATGATCTAGTGGTCCCTAAGCTAATTTTATTTCTTCAATAAAATATTTAATATTATAATTCTTGCTAGCAAATTCGAAAACCCTAGGAAGGTAAATTTAGATTATTATATAAGGATATTTTTGTCAAATAAATGATAGCTTTTATTTCAAGAAATAAAATATATAGATATTATATATATTATTATTATTATTATTATTATTATTATTATTATTATTATTATAATAATAATAATAATAATAATAATAATAATAATAATATCACATAAAAACCTTTTATATGAATAATCATAATAAGTAGAACATTAATTTTTGGAAGTCTTATACTCACAAAACCTATTAAAATTTATTTGTTATCTTTTAATCAAAACCTATTAAAATTTATTTATTTTCTTTCAATCAAGACCATTGAAATTTATTGTCAACTAATTTTAGTTATCAAATATTTTCTAACAATTAGTTATTAATAAATCATTATTTTACATAATACCACCTAGGACTCTTCACCAAATAAACTCTAAATTATTCTTAGCAAAAATTTAAACCTTCAACTTGTTAGTACCTATTTCCCAAAACACTAATTATTTTAAATATCAAATTAAACTTAGCTTATAAACTTTTTTATTTATTATTTGGCCTTAAAGCTTGGGACACTAGGATCATGGTAGTAGTGAGTTAAGCTAGTCTTAATTGTGAAAGTGGATTTTGGCTTGAGTTTTATTGTGGTTTATATTTACCCCAAGCGGGGTTGGGTCAGCGGTTGAAGACCTTTTATTGTAAGCATGAATCAGATAAGCTCCTGCATAAAACCTGATTGATGTAAAATATTTATTCTAGCAAGCCAAATATAGAGTGCATGGACACTCATTTCTGTAAAGGCAATTGAGGATTGACTCCTTCCTTATTTCAGTTAAACAATTATTTGAAAATTAATAAGCAAATTTACTCAAACTCAAAACTCTTTCTAAAACTGATTTTGACAAAAACTTTGGAAATCCTTAATTACCATTTCAAGTGGAACTGTGTTTTGTTCATTTTTCCCAAGTGGGATAAGTTACGATGAGTACTTAATAAGGATGGACTACTGGGACTAGTCTTTGAGGGGTTAGGGTAAGTCTCTTAGTAGGTGGCCACCTCTGAGGGGTGAGTCCTTCCCGGATAAGATGTCAGTCCAGTAGGTCATGCCAGTCCAAGCTAGCAGTTATTTCTTTCAGTCAAGTGATTGTGTTTTGCTGGAATGGACACCCGGTTGTTATTTGGATATAGAAAAGGGGGAGTATCTTGTCCAGTAGGCCGATCACCTACCTTTTGTCAGTCTGCACAAAGTGTCGGCATTCTGACCGATTTTGGGGCCCAACATGTGGTAACCCATGATCATTTTTTTGAGTGGTTGATTTTATTGATTCTGTATGGTTGGAAAAACCAAAACCCCACTCTTGATTTTAACTAATGTTTATTGTTTGCCAGTATTTCTCTTATAAAGGTTTTATACTTTGCATTCACAAACTGTTTCCATTGGACACTCAAAGCATACATGGACTTATTGAAATTTTTATCTCATCAGTGGGATAGAGGACCTGTCTTCCTACTTGAGCTTGGTCTAGGCTGAAAAGTTTTCTTAAAAGATTTTTCATTCCCTCCATTTCCTCCTTGGGTTTGGTCAGATTCTGCCTTCTTAGGGATCTCCTTTCGTTCCCTCACAGGATCAAATTGGAAGTACTCTAAGTTCTTTGCAACTGCTATAGCATGTGCCAAGTCTTGCACCAACTATCTGTTCAGTTCCTACTTGGTCTACGACTTTAATTCCTATGTGAAACTAAAGAGCTTGTCTATCTTTGACATGTTCTCTATTTCAAGGAAGCATGTAGTGGAGGAGTTCACATACTCCCATACCGTTCCAGTAAGCCGCAGCTTCTTGAGCTTCTGTCTCGCAGTATACTCTACATTCAGGAGAAAGAAATGCTTATTTATGGCAGCCTTCATCTCGTCCCAAGTTTTGATGGTCGGCCATCCCGCTTCTATCTCAGCAACCTGCATCCTTCACCATAGCTTGGCATCGTCTTCTAAGTATGTGGCAGCGGTGTCTTTCTTCAACCAGTCCTCAGTTATCCCTATCATTTTGAAGTACTAGCTGAGGTCGAAGAAGAAATTATCTACCTCCTTGGCATCTCTTACTCCCTTGAAGCTTCTTGGCTCTCTAACCTTCGGCTTCGGAGCTTGTACGGTCCCTTTTGGCACTTATCCCTCAACATTGAACTGTCCCATGGTAAATATGAGCATCTGTAGATCCATTCAGATCTTTTCCATCATGCCTTGCACTTCCTCCGCAGTATAGGTATTAGCTGCTATCGATATGCATACCTCCTGTAGCACAACATCATACTAGTCGTGCCTGATTTCATGAGACCTTATCATGGTAACCGTCTCCCTTAATACACTGTCCACTTCATCATCCTGGCCACTAACACGCATGATGTTTGACTCCATGAAATCTATATGATTCACTAGTGACCCAGTGTCCATCTCAGTTTTTCCTAGGCATATGGTACAGATTTTGTTCATGGCGGCCTCTAGTACCTCCAATCGGTTCCTTATTGTATCTTTCCCATACAGTAGTCTAACCATCACTATTATGGGCTTGCTGGGTCTAGTCTCGATCACAGGTTCACTTATACCTATCTCTTTAGCCATCTTCTGTCCAACACGGTCACAATCCGAATCCACCCACACAGTCACTGCCACGTCTCAACCAAGGTCCTCCCACACTGGCCAAGATAGCTAGGGTCTAGGCCCTTAATATCCTCCTCCCAGTGTGCTAGCCTTTGGCTAGTTGATTCATGGTAATTTGATTGCCCACTAAGCATTCCTTTAGTTCATGCAATGAAATCGTTTGTCGTTTTCCCGAGTCTCAATAGCCAACAACCACTCTTCCAAAACTAACTCCCAGTGGCTTGGAGAAATATTTACAATGCACTATCACCAACTCCCGATAGTGGTGGTAACACGTCCACCGGTCTCTTATACCGACTCCCACTCGATGTAGTAGTACGGCTATAAGCTCTGATGCTAACTGTCACGACTCATTTTCTCACAAATCGATTAACCGTGATGCCTGTGACTTGATTAGGCATGATCTAACATCACACCAGCTTTTTCCGAACTCATTCAGACACTTGCAAGTGAGTTTGAGTGGTTTCACTATGGATCACAATAAAAACGATAATGAACGATATGAAAACGACAGAAAACGGCACTTGAACGAAAGTTAACCAGCACCCGATTGCTTGAGAGAACTTATTTCACTCAATTGAAAGTGATTACAAAGTATTCACAACAAGTATCGGTGAGAGGGAATAGCAATATTTACAATCGACTTCATTTGTTTCTACCTGATCTCATTTTTCTTTGCCTTTATAATAGAGTTGGTAAATTTTTCTCAAGTTACAATAGTAGATACCGTTTTTTCGAGAAGGTAGAAAAAGTTTGCCGAGTTTCTCTAGCCCGAAGTACAAAGAATCTAACTATGAAAATTTATATGCATGGCCTTTAAGGCCTTAGGAAATTTGCAAAAATATAAGCAAAGCCTATCTACATATTTACGTAGGAAAACGGAGGGCCAACCATTTTGTTCATTGGCTGGTCACTGGGCGCATGGCACTAGCACATTGCTTAGCTCAGTTCGGGCACACAGTACAGGCATAGCACGCTCGGCTATGCATGGCTCTGGCACCTTCGATTGGTCTTGAGCACCTCAACTGGATATCAGACGCAGACATCAGGCACGACAGGCTGGCTAGGTTTGGGGTCGTTCTTTGTAGTCTCTAACCCTCCCTCTTGGGCCTTCGGCTAGGGACACTCGAGTGTCCTTAAACTTATCTAGGACATCTTTAATAAGGTTACGGATGTTCCTAGACATACTCAACCTAACCGTAGGGGGTGACCAAGTATGCTTAGGAATGTTCGATCCCTTCGATTTCCTAGACAAGTCCGAAGATATGCTAGCATTCCGTTAGCACTTTGGGAACTTGGATTGGGTATGGACAAGGCTTGCCCACGCAAGTGAACTGTCACAAGTTAGCTTGTGACAGTGCCACCTACCCTTAAATTTTTTTTTAAAAATTATATTTTTCCTTGAAAAATTAAAATTTTTTATAAGGTCTTCAAAATTCTTTCTTTCTTCCTCTTAAAAATATTTTTTAACAACTATAATATAGTCTTCTAATATATTATATAACTTGCTCTATAACACTATGTTGTTGGTTCTATTCCTAAATGCATGTCACAGACAAATCGAGATATTTTGTTCATTGGTATTGAATTGGATTGTTGTAAAAATAAATATCACTAATAGGGTTGAAGTAAACTAAAGTGTAACACCCCACTACCTAGGCCCAGCAGGGCTGCGGATGTCGCCCCGTCCAAAGGACAAGGGGTCTTTATAATTAGGTTACATGAAAATAAAATAAAACAAAAGACTTTAAAATTAAATTTATTACAACCCAAAAGATAAATACTGGCACAAATCCAAAATAAATTGTTTGCAACAATCTCTCAAACAACACTTAAAGTAAATAGCATGAGTCTTCAAGCACAGGCAACATTCTAGCTAATGATCTCCACAGCAGGATCTTCCTGAAAATATGGCATAAAAGGGTGGTGAGATGAAAATCTCAATAAGCCCGTGTGTGCTTTGAGTGTCTCAGGTAAAATAATTCATGTATGCAGGTTGTAAAAGTTTCATAAGAAAAGATGCTGGCAAGCAATAAATAAGTGTTGAAAATAAAGAGTAGTGTTTCGCTTTTCAAACAATACATGTGCACAATAAATACAACCACTCAAATGGGTAACCATGGGTTACCACACGTTGGGCCCCATGACTAAATAACTGTCAGAATACCACACTTTGTGCAAGCTGACAAAAGGTAGGTGTACAGCCTACCGGGTGAGATACTCCTCCATCTCTACACCTAAACTTACCGGTTGTCCACTCCGGAACACACAGTCCACATGACTGAAACTTGCTAACTCGGACCGGTATGACCTACCGGACTGGCATCCTATCCAAGAAGGACTCACCCCTCAGAGGTGGCCACCTATTGAGAGACTTACCCTAACCCTTCAAAGACTAGTCCTGGCGGTCTACCCTTATTGAGTACTCAACGTTGATTGTTCCCCTTGGGAGAAAATTGATCAAACTTTGCTTTATTTGAAAATAGCAATTAAGGGTTTCCAAAAGTCTAGTCAAGTTGGGTTTTAGAAAAAGTTTAGATTTGTGTACAACTGCTTGTTCAATTTTCAAATGATTTGCTTGACTGAAATAAAAAGGAAAAAACAGTCCTTAATTGCATTTACAAATAAATGTCCATATACATTGCATTTGCTTGCCACAATAACTTTTGGTCTTCACAAAACTCCATGCAGGAGCTTACCTGCTTCTTTGCTTGCTCACACTCAAAAGTCTTCCAAGGCTGACCTAACCCCGCCTGGGGTAAACACAAAACATAAGGTCACATTCAAGCTATACCTGCCTTACATAAATAATTCTTAGCTCAACTAGCTACAACCATGATTAACCATGACCTTAATGTCCTAAGCTTTAAGGCTAGATGCTAAAGAATTTTATAAAATAAGTCTAGTTTGATAGGTTAAAATAACTAGGGGTTCTAAAATAATTGTTAATAAATTATAGACTCAAATAACAACTCTTGAGTGTTATTAATAATAAATAAACTAAGGTTTGAATTTTAAATAATATTAAGTCCTAAATAATTTTAATAAATGATAATTTAAAAATAGCTTTATTATAAATAAATAATAAATTAAATATTTTAAATTTTAAATTTTTTTAATAGATAATAATTAATTAATAATAAATAAAATTAAGAATAAATGATTTTTATCAAATTTTTGTTTAATAAAAATATTAATAGCCTAATTAAATATTTCCAATCCAAATCCCCTAGTGTTTCGAATTTTGAGGGAAAATATAGTAGTAATTCTAATTTTTTTGTAATAAATTTTGTTAATGAACATAACCTAGAATTAATAAGAAAATAATCTCTTATCATGATTTTCCTAGTGCTAGAAAAGATTCATGATCACATTCTCCATCATCAAACAATAAACCATTCCATTCATGAACATACACTTGAACTATCGCATACCATCACATGGCCAAAATCCTACTAAGCATAATCATCAATCATGGTTTCCATGGAAAAATAAGAACATAAAAGCATAATCACCTTTGGTGTCATAATATCTAATCATGCTTCAAATATCCATAAAATTCATTAAGCGTGAAGAACATACAATGATTCGAAAGAAAAATACATATATCCTAGTCATCATCATGTCCTAACCCCAATCCCTTTATGCATATACTCAATCTCCCAATCATATTCCATCTCCCTATCAACACCTAAGAGACATGATTTCAGAATTTAATAAGAGAGATTTAAGAATGAATACTTGATTGTCGAGTACTTCGAAGAAGACAAAAGAAGGTCCACGCGCGATGGAGTGTCTTAAATGGTCCAACGAAACAAACGATCATGGTTGATGATTGATCAATCATTCGGTTAGAAGAGAGAGAGAGAGAGAGAGAGAGAGAGAGATCATTAGAATGATAGAATCGAATGGAAGAAGATGAATAAGAAAGTTGTTCTTGACTTACCTTGTTGATGTTCTTGTGATCATCAAGAAAAAGGTTGATTTCGATCCGCTTGAAAATTTTTGTTTGCGAGGTTTTGTGTTATAAATACCAAAAATGAGGTTTAGGGATTAAATGGAAGTGATTTGGAGTGTTTGAGAGTGATTGGAGGTGTTTAGAGTAAGGTTAGGCTTGAAGAAGGTTAGTGTGTGTTCTTAGTGTTCTTGGTGTTCTTGGTGTTCTAGGTGAAAATGGAGAGAATTTGGAAGAATGCTGCACGAATTTTGGTAGAAGGCTGGCCGAATGGTATGGAATGAGTGAGGGTTTCGGTTTTCAGCTAGAAAGAGAGGGGATGATCAGATTTTTTTGAAATTTAAATGGAGGAAATAGTGGAGAGGTTTAAGGTAAGAGGTTGGCTATGGTGTTTTGATCAAGAGAGGTTTCTATGGTCTTCAATGGAGCCGGCTGAACATGGAGTTTTTCCTGAAATGATTGAAGGTTAATGTTGCTCAAGGCTGGCTGAAATTCAGTCCATGAAGGCAGAGAAAATTCTGGTTAATTAGCCTAATGCAAGAGTGGTTTTAATGGAGTAAAAATGCTGAAAATTATTTGAAGTTCAAAAGAGTTTGAATGGAGTGATCTTAGGAGTGTTTTGTGTTGCAGCATTGGAGTCCTTATGCTCAAGGTAAGAGTGGGGTTTATGGTGTTCAGTCTACAGCTGAGCAAGCTCAATTTTTTCAGAGGTTGAAGATGATTTTCGGCCTTAGGCTAGAAGGGAGCAAGGCTGGAAAATTCTGGTTTCAAGTTGTTCAGAATTTTCGAAGATTGCAGAATTTTTGGTGCAGAATTTTGCACACTCTTAGCTCGATTTTCAGAGGTTCTTCTGGGGTGTTTGTGGGTCTTCCAAGGTTGGTTTTTCAGCCTTATTTCTGGACAAATACAGAAGAGATTTGTTGCCTTGAAGGTGAACTAAAAACAGCTCCATTTCCTTGATTGCAAGCTGCGAAATGCCCAGTTTTTTTTTCTGGTTTGGTGCTGTTTTGTGCAGTCCAAAATTTGCACAGTTTTTCCAGCTTCCAAGCCACATAAAATGACCATTTTCTTGGCAGCAAATGAATGGGATTATGGCCTGAATTTTTGAAGAAAGGGGCTGCAACAATTCTGGAAAATTTCCAGATTTCTTTCCACTAAAGTATGAACAACATGAAGGTAGATTTGAAGGTCCTTTCATGGTGATTGATTTTCTCTTGGAACCCTTCCTATTTACCCTCCTATTTTCGGCCAACTACCCAACCACCATAGCTGATTTTCGAATTTCATGGTGGAGGAGTTATCCCAGAATTTTTTGGGAATTTAAAAGAAAGGATTTAATGGTTTTGAATTATAAAGATGTTAGGACAAGCTAGAGGTAATAAATAGGACAAGAATTCCTCTAGAATTCTTTTTAGGACATGAGGATAAGATTAGGACATTCTCTTCATGTCTCCCCTAAGACAACATTCCTATTTTTATGAAATGCAAGAAAACAAAAATTCAAACTTAATGAAAATAATCATGAAAAAACTTAAATAATGGGATTTGAACTCATGACCTTAGAAATTAATTCACCAAGCTCTAACCACTAAACCACACCAACTCTTGTTCTTATTTTCTCACCCACATATTTTTCTTATCTACTCCTCAAGCTATCTCCCTATTCTGACCTCAAGCAAAATTACCATTTTACCCCTCCTACTCAACAAGCATAACTAAGCATTTAAACCTATAATCCACGATTCTAAAGCACATAAAATCATTCAAAAACATATATTTCATGCAAAATAATATGATATGCATTTCCGACCCCCTTACTCTAGGGTTGGTTTTAGGTGGGGTTTCACACAAAGTATGTAGCACATGAAAGATTAGCAACACAATTCATAGAGTAAGTTGTGATCAAAGTAGCTTTTGTAGGTATTTTGAAATATTTCAAAACGATTTGACATTGAAATTGTCAAATTTTAGTTTGATTCTACTAAAATTACCTCAGATATTTTATCCTTAATTTTGTGGTCCTGACTTTCGTAATGCTATCCATCTTCTTTATTTTGCTAACTTTTCTAATCCTATCTGACTTCTTAATTTTATTAATGTCTTGATTTTATTAGGATTACAATATCTCCTAGTTAGAATTCTTCATGTTTCTTAACCTCTATTTGTTGGGTATCTCAGGCTCGTATCCTATACGGCGCAGCGGAAAATAAACGAGATAACATCCCAGGACCCGCCTATGTGTGGAAGACAAGACATAAAGACAATAAAGGTAACAGCTTTTTACCTTTGTTTGATCGTCCGAAGAACAAAATTGATCTTCTTCAAGTCGAGGCGCGATCCAACAATCCTCTTATGCAAACTCCACGAGAGTTGGACGTCTAACCACTATAATCACAGTGTGTGATTATCTCTAATAGTAATCCACACAGAGGAATACTCAAGCACCAAGATTTCCTATGCTAGTAGAAAAGATGGCGGCTAGGGCTGTTTTCATTTTCAACAAAACGAGAGAGAGAGAGAGAGAGAGAGAGAGAGAGAGAGAAAGAAGATCGTGTGTTTTGTGGCTCCTATTTTCGTGTGAATCACCCTTGGATTAGGGTTTCGAGCATATCCAATATATGTTCCAAAATCCACTGAAAATCTAAAATTCTAAGACAATTAGAATTTCCTAATTGTAATTGAAAACATCAAGTTCCCACAATTACAACTTGGACAACAAATCATAACTAATTATAATTTATCCACAACAACTTCTCTTTCTCGCAATTAACCCTACTATGTTATCAAATAACATCTTGAGTATATAATCCTCTATTATGTGTGACCTATTAGGTTTCCCAGTCAATTAATAGCGAGCATGAATTAATCCAAATGTCTTTAAGATTAATAATCCATAATTAATTAGAATTAATCCTATTAATTCTAATCAGGATTAGTTTATTAATTCATCAATTAATAAACCCATATTCCCAGATCATGAGCGGTATCTAGCAACACATCATGACCACCCAAGAATCCAGGAAGTCAAGTGGCTTGACATGAACCCTTCAATAATAAACTTCAGTGCAATTAACTCCTTTCACCATACAATATCTCATTCGGTTTAGAGTACGGAATTAGTGTCAACTCCCTCTAGAATTAATTCTGACCCGAATATAATAGTACTTGCACTAGGAACCCACTACTCTAAATGTGTATCAATTAGAACTATTTCCAATACACAATCGCCTTGGCCAAGGACTTTCTGAGTAGTAATTCCTACAAGTGGCCGTGAGATATTCGCCCCTACTATTAGGAGTGGTGAATCCTTTATTGACCCTCTCAACTACTTTCGTTTACCTCACAATGTACCCAATATCCATCCTATAGGCTACCTTCGATCAAGCTCCGGAGATTGGAATCAAAGTACAATGCTCAGCAAACAAAGTACCTTGGAGATCTCAAGTCTAAGGATACTTGTATGTTTGCTATATTGAGATTATATCACTGGCACTAAATAGTTATCCATGTGATTATCTCAAAGCTAGGTCATCCAATGAACTTGTTCCATTAACAAGCATCCATGTGTTAACTTTGAGTATCTCAATACTCACAGTTATGAGAACCACCGCCTGATCAAATCAGGAAGTCTAACACATGCTAGTCTTAACGCATTAATGATGTCCTGTCTCATTAATACTATGACTAGGGACTATTTAAGTACTAACACCATCCAGTATAGTAGGAATCTCATATCATGATCTCTATCATGAATTCCTTAAAACAGTGTTGTACTAGGGACTTTATTGAACAGTTATATTACTTAAAGTAAACAAAAGAAACTGTAAGATAAATAATGTCTTTTATTAAAATAAAATGTGTCATATACAATGTACAAGTGATTGCCTCGTAGAACACAATACTAACACTATTAATCTAAAATACCTATAAATACTTGAGTACAAAAGACTTTAGAGAAATTAAAAATATACTATACAAATGTTCTCTAAACTTCCTATCTTCCTTATTCTTCTCTATATTGAGTTATTACATTTTTGTTGTTCCTATATCGTAAGGCATATTTTATTTTTGGGGACATTTTGATTATTACAAAATAGTCCTTTAGGACAATACACTTCTTGTACGACTTAGGCATCATTCTATTTTTTTTCTACACATATTCAATATTCTTAAGAACTAATGGCTTTTACTTCTAATTTCAGTGCTATTAGTATCGTAATTATTACTACTCAACTGTCCATTATTCTACTAGTTGAAGTGTCATTGCTTATGACTTATGTAAAGTCATTTTTTACATGTATAAAAATCAAAATCTTTACCAATGAGAACTTCAAAGGGTGGCAAGAATAAGTCTTTTCATTGCTTGATATGTTCATAGAGTTGCCTCCACACTCATTGACTTGAATCCTGCAACAAATACCGAATTAAATATCTTAGAAGTACGGGTTTATACTAATAATATTTGTTGTCCTTCTAAATTTCAATCTATTTCTAGTGAGTTGTTTGATGTATATTTTAGTTATAAAGGAGCAAGGTTGATATGAGAATACTTTATAAAAAATTCTCTCCTTGGGTGAGTTTATGAGTCACATTCTCATTGAAGTCACTAATACAAGAGAATCAAAAGCAACTAAAGCTAAAAAGATGGCTCTAAAGGCAAATTTTGCATCAGGCCATAACTTAAATAAAATTTATAAAAATATGTCTCGTAATTAGAAGTCTAAAATTGCCAAATTTAATTTTAAGAAAATCCAAGCTTCAAGAAAACAAATTCTCTTAATGATGTGCTACATATTTCAAATATTATAGTTAATTTGGTATTATTATAATGACAAAATAATATATTTTTGGATAAGGGTTATTACAATCAAGGACTTTTTGTATTTAATATTTCTTATGTAATTAGTAAGAATGCTTCTTCTATATATATTGTTGACTCTATTTTTGTATGGCATATTAGATTAGGACATGCTAATATGAGTTATTTTATTTTTTTTAAATGCAATCTCTTAGACTAATTGCTGATATCGACTCATCTTACATGAACAAATGTAAAATACATGTTGAGACTAAGATTGCTAAAAAAATTTGTATTTTTGTTAATACAGAAATAGTATTATTAAATTTGATTCAACAAACTTGGGTGATCTTAAACAAACAATAAGTAGAGGAGATAAAAAATATTATGTGATTTTTTAAAATGATTATTCTAGATATAATAAGCTATATTTACTTAGAAAAAAAATATGAAGCCTATAATGCTTATATGTCTTATAAAAATGAGGTAGAAAATTAATTTAATAGAAAGATTCAAAGTATTAGATCTGATGAGATGGAGATATTTATCTTTGAATGATTATGTGAACAACTAGTAATTACGCCTAAGATTACTTCTTCTTATTCATGCGAATCCAATGGTGTAGATGAAAAGGAAAAAATAAAATACTTAAAGAAATGATAAATTCTATACTTATTAGTTCTTCTGCACATAATAATTTTTGGGATGAAGTTATATTATCTACATGTTACTTACAAAATATAATTATACTTAAAAGAATTGGCAAGACTCCTCATGAATTATGAAAGGGCTATGCACCTAACTTAAAATATTTGAAAGTGTACGAATGTCTTGCCAAAATTATATTATTTGAACCTAAGAAAAGAAAAATAGATTCTATAACTTCTAATTGTATTTTCATTGACTATGCTAAACATAATCTTATGTATTTATTTCTTATTTTACAAAGTGAAGCTTGATCATTCTAAATTCTTTGAACACATTTTCAAACTATTTGATAAAATATCCTATGTACCTATTAAAAAGTTATAGAAAACTCTAATGATGAATTGAAAAAGAGCAAAAGGGTTAGGAAAAAGGTTTTTTCACAAATGATTTTGATACTTACCAAATACACTACCACATAAAAGAATTGGCAAGACTTTTTATTAATTATGGAAAGATTGTACACCTAACTTAAAATATTTTAATATGTGCCAAATTATATTGCTTGAACCTAAGCAAAGAAAAATCGATTCTAAAACTTCTAATTGTATGTTAATTAGCCATGCTAAACATAATCTTGCATGTCGATCTCTTATGTTATAAAGTGACATGCTTGATTATGTTGAGTTCTTTGAAAACATTGTCAAACCATCTAATAAAATGACCAATGTATCTGTTAAGATAGTTATAGAATACTCTAATGATGAATTACTAAAGAGCAAAGGCCTAGAAAAGAACTTTTTTACAAATAATTTTTATACTTGTTGATAATGATCCATTATTTTTTCTGATAATATCTCTTCTTCTAAAGCACGTTTATGAAAAGAAGCCATTAAAATTGAAAATGGTTCAATTTCATGAAACAAAACTCAAGTTTTGGTTGATTTACCTCATGAAGTAAAATCAATTGGTTGTAAATAGATTTTTGAAAAGAAGTTTAACCCTGATGGTTTGATAGATAAATACAAAGCACGTTTAATAGTAAAAAGTTTTATACAAAACAAAGTATTGATTATTTTGATACTTTTACTCCAAATACTAGAATTTCTTCAATAAGAGGTTTATTTGCTCTGGTTTCTATTCATAAACTTTTTGTCCATAAAATAGATTTTAAAATTATATTTTCAAATGGTGATTTAGAAGAAGAGATTTATATAGTGTAATCTAGTGGTTATGTTATTTGTGGATAAGAAAATACTTCCTCCGTCCTAAAAATTATGTCAATTTAGGACATGACGTGGAGATTAAGAATTTACTAAAACTTGTATAATTATAATAGAAAATGACTATTATACACCCTAAATAAAAGTAAACATCTATTAATTTTTTTCCTTTATACATTCATTAATTATCCTTTCTCCATTGTTTCATTTCTTCTATCTCCACTTAATGATTTATTGGAAATACACATATTTAATGAGTCAAATGGTTAAAGGAGAGGTAAATTAGGAATATAAGTAATAAATTTATTCTTGATTTGTGAAATTGACAAGTATTTTGGTACAATAAAAATAGAAAAATTTGACATAATTTTTAGGACGGAAGGAGTAATGTTTTTAAATTATGTAAAATTTCTTTATAGCGTTAAATAAGCTCCCAAATAGTGATGTGAGAAGTTTGAAAATATTATATTAAGTGATGGTTTTGCATTTGTTAGAGTAGATAAATGTGTATATACTAAAGTTGTATCTAATAAATATGTTATCATTAGTTTATATATAGATAAAATGCTTATATTTTAGAAAGTGTGCATAGTACTAAGTGTTTTTTAGTTTCAAACTTTGATATGAAAAATATGAGTAAAACTAATAGGGTTTTTGGTGTTATCATAAAGAGAGGTAATGACATTGTATTGTCACATGACCATTATATTGACAAATTTCTTAAAAATTTGAAAATTATGACGTGATCCCTATGAGGATGCTAATACTTAATTGAAAAAGAATCGAGGATCCAATTGCTCAAAATAAATATACTCAAATTATTCGGAGTTTTATGCATTTGATGAATTTCATAAGACTAAATATAGCATATGTTGTGTGCAAATTGAGTAGATATACTCATAATTTCAATTATGAGTAGTGGTATGTTTTAATTAGAATAATGACGTATTTGAGATGAACCATAAATTATGATATCATATACAGTAGATTTCCTACTATATTAGATGGATATAATGATGCTAACTCGATGTCTAATTCTATTGAATTAAGATGTATTAGTGATTATGCTTTCACCCTAGATGGTGTTGCAATTGCATAGAAACCACTTTGAAAATGCATATTTCAAGATCCACTTTGGACTAAAGTTTATAGCTCTAGAATTAGTCGGTATTGAAGTATATTGACTAAAGAATTTCTTTACTAATATTCCTATATACAAGAAACAAATGTCTTATGTATCTGTACATTGTGATTGTCAATCGACAGTTCATATTTCTTCAAGAATTATTCTTATAATGGTAAAAATTAACACATGATATTAAAAAATAATGTCGTAAAATAACCGTTAGAGAGATGGAATTATTTTCTATTGATTATGTGAAATTAGAAATGAGTTTATCCAATCCTTTGACTAAACTATTAAGAAGAAAGTTAATTCTAGAAACATCAAAGAGAATGGAAATAAAGTCACTTAATTGTTAATAGTGATGGTAACATTGCCTATGTGTTTGGAGATCCCATAAAGTACTAATGCGTTAGATTTGGATAATAAAAATCATTCATTTTTAGATCTATTCCTAATAAGTTTTAATTAAAATGTTAATTTCAAATCACATATATGAGTAAGTACACCCATCTTTATGGATAGTATAGGGAATTAACGAGTATCAATTCTCAAGAAATAAGTACACACTAATTACCTTTCATCTTTTGTTTAACCTAACAACTAAATTGATCAAAAAGAAACAAAATAAAAATAAAATAATAAACATATAGAAAACATAGGAAAGAAAACATGTAAATAGATAGAAAATCCCTAAAGACATAATAATGATTAACTAGCAAACCTCTCAATTAATTATTACCCTAGCACGATGAAAGAATAAACTAGAATAACTTCGTTTGCAATCCATAATTCCCTATCTCCTAATTAAAGTAGTGAATATATTCTATCTCACCAACTCACTTCAAAGATATATTAAACTTAATCTTTAACAAATACCCTTATATTCTAGATTATATAAATATGAAATTAGCTAATAACCCTATATTCTAGGTGAAATCAATTAATCTTTGATTATTTAAGTTCTTATTCTTAACCTTTTTTTGAAATCCAATTAAGACATAACAAATATGAAATCAATTAAATTGAACACACTCCTAACTTCATTTTTCAAGTTGATTAGAAAGAAGGAACATTCAATTTATTCCATCAAATAAGTTAAGTAACCAAATACCATAAACAATAATCAATTGATTAAAAAGTTAAAACCAATACAAAATCTTGAATCCAAAAATATCATCTAAATATAATTAAAACATTGATCTCATCATTGTTCAAGAAAAAGAAAATAAATGAAAAAGAAAGAGCTCATAGACAAGTCCATTTCTTCTCCTATTGAAAACTCTCTTGAAACAATACTCATTTTGATGAATTCTCTTTCTTCAATCTTGAATCTACAATTAATTCCCTGAATTCAGACATCATGGGCAGGTGCCAATTCACCCCTAAATGTCAAAATTGAGTTCTAAAGTCTTTCAGCAAAACCCTTTCTACAATTGATTATCTCAATTTCATAAAAAAGTAAAGGAATCAGCTAGTTATTATATCAAAAATAGCACAAAATCACCTCAAATAACAAGAAAAATATAAGTGCATTTAGGCCCTATCAATTCCCCAACACTTAAGCCTTTGCTTGTCCCTAAGCAAACACTTAAAACAAGGCACAACAATACACAATTCTAAGCAACCTAATCACATGATAAGCACCCATTCACGTTTCATATCATAGCTAATATAGCAAAACATTTTGCATCCCTTCCACTAAGAAAAAAATTAGACCCCTTATCCAACTCAATCAATCCCAAGGTAAACTTAAGTATTAAATCAAGTATACACAAAACCATTAAAGTACAGTTATACAAGTCAATATCCATGAAACACCATCTACTCTTTTCTTCAAGCCAAGAATGAAGTGAACAAGACTCATATAAATCAAGATAATCATAACCAAAATAAGCTTTAGTTGGCTCTAAACTATCACAATCTAAGCAGCAAACTAGGAACATTCTCACCAAATCAGGAATTCATAGCCCCTAGTGAACAGATTTTTCTTCACCTACAGTATTGGCCCCCTTTAATTGTTCACTAAATTTTTTTTTCACTTACATTCTTGTTTTCTCATATCTCACTTTTCCCTCATATTGCTTTTCAACTATTCAACATTTTTTTCATCTTTCAAGTATTTTTTCCAACTTTATTTTCTTTCTTCACTTGTTGGTTTTTGCTAAAGGACATTTGCTTTACATTCCCAGACCTTTTTTCCCCTCACTTTTTCCAAAATGGGTACATATATCCCTTCTGACTCTCTCTCTCTCACCCTATTTGCTTCAACTCAGATAAGACGTCTAGATACCAACAAAATAAGCATTAGTTAAACACCTAAATTTATACCTCATTATGTCAACCATATCAAGACTATAAGAACAAAGCTTTAAATATCTCAAAAACAAGAACAAGAGTAACTATAATTCTCAAGTCTTAAGCATATCATAACCTAATACACAAGTTAAACTATGGATTAATTTAATTAAATAAGAATATAATATGTCTCAAAGCAAAAGAAATCATAATATTTGCACTATATCAACCCATTAAAGCACAATTTAAAAAACAAAAGTTACCAAAGAAATCATCATTAGCTTAAGAACATGAATACCTGGGAAAATATCTAACTCCTAATCCTTTCCCCTGCACTTAAACTGGACAATGTCTCCAATGGCCAAAAATATCTCAGGAAAACATAACTAAGGGACTTAGAAATTAAAGAGGGAAAAGAATAAGAGAAAGAAAATTTCCCCCCATGTTTCAATTAATCCACAAAAGCAAGCTAGAAGGTAGAATTCTATTATAAAGAGCAAATTCCTTGACAATGTTGATCATTCCTAAAATAAACAAACAAGAAAACAAATGAAAACACACCATAAAAAAGAAAATTGAAAGAAAAATAAATGAAAAATACAGAAAAATATCCCAAATATGAAGAAAAGGAAAGAAGTCTCAAAGAAAAGCAGAGTAAAGATGAACATCAATCCTCCATCCCGATATCAGTATATCCGTTCTGTGCTTGCATCCACTTGGTCATCAGTGCCATCTACATTATCATCATCCGAAGGGGCAATAGGGGTATCTACAATATGTCCATGCTATGCTTCCTTCCACTTGGTCCATTGTTACTCTTGGGCATCTTGCCTCTAATGCAATGCATCTACAAAATCTCTTAGCTATAGAAGTATAGCTAGCTGCCTGTGTCTCTATGGCCAGCTACAATTGCTCTAGCTTGTCCTCAAAATCAGCACTAGGCGGTGGTCTCGAGCTGCTTACGTGGGTCTTAGGCTATTATTGGTGCTCCTCTTTCTCCTCAAGTGGAAATCTCTTCCATGCCCAGATTCTAAGTTTCAAATAATGTCATCCACCTCTTTTCTCTCTTATAAAACTTGTACCTACAGTTAATCAATGTCTGCTCAGTCACCATATCCCTCTTAGTGGTAGCCTCAGTTAACTTCCCATCACAACTCACTCCAAAAATCTAAAGTATATGCATGATCACCAAAAGAAAGACAAGGGTTTTGGAGGAAAGATGAGAATAGACCACATCCCTTATGGACTGGATAATCAGTAGGGTGAGAGAGATAGGACTGGTACCAAGTAACTTAAATAGGATATAGATATCAATGACCCTTGTCTCATTGAACCGACAAACTTTAGGAACAAAATTAAAGGCAAAGATATAGACTAAGGCTCACAACTGGATTTGGAGATCATTGTTAGAGTAGTAACGAGGTGAAGTAAGTGGTCCTCTCCTATATAGCCAAATCTCCTTATGAGTGTCATCAAAACTCTACTGAGGGTCTAAAACAATCCTTTGGTTGTGATGGTCAACTATCAACCAGGGTCCCTCATTGTTGACACTTAGAATAGCAGCTAGTCTAGTCCTATCAAATTCAATAACCTATCCCTTAACCATAGTAGAGATAATCTCTAGGTCATTTTTCTTTTTATCATGCATATTAGCACAGAATTCTTGAACTAGGATTGGACAATACATGCCCTGGAGGCGAATGATAGACTCCCAACCCGGTCTCCTAAACATAGTGAAAAGGTGAAGAGAATTAACCAAAAAGGGCTTAAAAATATATTCCACAATGATTTTATTGTTGGCATGATTTTGATACCATAGTTGACAAGAAGGATCAATGAACTCGATAGGTTGTGTAAGATATGCTTCAAAAGATTAGGTAGAAGAAGAAGTTCTAGGGTGTTTAGAATATTGGCCCACCACTTTTTGTCTAGGAATTATGAGCAAGATTGGTCATAATTGCTCACAAGGTAAAAAGAAGATAAAAGGCTCAACAACCAACCCCACAAATTTCAAGCCACACCACCAAATATCTCATCTACACCAATTTAATCTCATAAAAATTCCCAACCTTCTCAGAATACTTGCATAAAAATGCCATTCCAATAACCAATACATTCTTATTACATATTATCAAAGCCAAAAAGAAATTGTAAAACCAATGGAGGCAATGCAAAATCATGACCAATTTCAATAAATCCCTTCATATAACCATAAATGATTTCATCATAAAATTAATGGGATATGATCAACAATACTCCACAATGTTTCTCAATATAACAAAATCCCCAAACTATTAATCTGCCAGGCATTATACTTCCTGAATGTAGTAAAAAAATTTACACTAAACCCAAAAAATAACCAACCATGACATAGTCCTATTAAGATCAAAAGAGCATATTCATAACATAGCAATAATTTTAGCCATATTATAAGCCCAAAATAATCTGAAAGCAATTCAAATTTCACAATTATTGGAATTTTGCCCAAAAAATACCCCGAAAATACCCCCACAAAAATCCAATCTCCAAATTAAACTATGAAATCACCAAGAAAAACATGCCATAACGATTGCCAAAGCATGGGTAAACATTGTATGCAAACTTCTTGAAGAAAAAATCATATCTTGTGGAAGATTTAGAAGATTGACATCCAAGGAAAAAGGTTGAATTTTTAAAGATTCAATCCGGAGAAAATGAAAGATTTGATGAACACTCAAGGATTTGATGTTCAAAAAGTGTTTTTGGTAAAGAAATTGAAGCCGGCAACGATTGGGTATCAAGAACCAGTGGTGGATGAGAGAAAAAAGAGAGGTGTGCACTTGATTTTGAAAGAAACAAGCCAAAATTAGCTTAAATCAGCCCTGCTCGATATAGGCTCTAGTTTGGCTGGCCTAATCTTTTTCCTGAAGCAGGCCGAAGCTGGGTTCAGTATATTGAACTGACGTCAGTTTTCTTTTGTGCAGTCCAAAATTTTTTAATCAAATTAAATTAATTTGAAAAATAAGGGAAAGAAAGTAACAAGGAATTAATGTGAGGGTGGCAAACATGAAATAAACAAAAGCCATGAAAAACAAAATGAATGATTGTTCAAATAAACAGAAAGTAAGAAAGTAATTAAAAAAGACTTCATTTCTTTTCATGATCTAAGTCTCGTGGATTGGTCTCCATGTTCTTAGGTAGAGATCCAGTTTGACGGCCTCTAAGAAGCTTAACCAATTGACCAGATTGATTTTTCATGTTGTGCATTGAGGCCTCCAAATTTCTAGTCACACCATCACCTTCTTGAAAATGTGCCTCTGTTGAGCTTACCATTTTGTTTAACAATTCTTCTTATGATGGCTTGGGTGGTGGTGCATTGTACCACAAAGAAGGTTGAGTCCTTTGATTTCTACTAAAATTTGAGGGGTTTGGCCTAAGTTGGTTTTGATTTGACCAAGAGAAATTAGGATGATTTCTTCGACCAAGATTGTATGTAGCACTATATTATTATTACCTTATCTCCCATTCCGTATAAAAGCAACTTGTTCCAAGGACTCTTAGGATGAATTCATATTTTGGCACTTATGATTGGGGTATCTTTCTCCAGAAAAATCGCAATTAGCACTCATCACTTACTCTTAAGAATGGGACTCCACAAATTGTTTCATCTTTTGAGCTAAGGCCTCAACTTTAACTTTTAAGGTAGCTACGATGTCAATTTTGTGAACTCCTTGCACATGAGCCCTAGGCTTTGGATTTCCCTATGAGTAATTGTTCATAGCAATATTTTCAACCAACTCATACAACTTCTTCGGTATCTTAGAACTTGTTGTCCCTCTAGCTAATGCATCACTTAGTTATTTTGAAGCAAAATTCAACCAATTATGAAATATTTACATTTGCATGCCCAATTCAAATCTATGGTGAGGATATTTCCTAAGCATTTCCTTCCATATTTCCTAACACTCATACAAACTCTCAAACTCTAATTGTTGGAAGGTAAAAATATCAGTTCTCAGCTTAGCTGTCCTAGTTAGGGAAAAATATTAGGCAAGAAATTTCTCAGCCAGTCCATTCTATGTAGTTATGAATTCTACTCGGCAAAGATTTTAACTAAGATTTGGCTCTATTCCTAAGAGAAAAAGGAAAGAGTCTGAACTTTATAGCATCTTCCGATTCCTATTCATCTTAAAGGTATCACAAATCTCTAAAAAAGCTAGCAAGATGGGCATAAGGGTTTTCATTGGGCAACCTATCAAATTGGACCATATTTTAGATCATTTAGATAATATTAGATTTTATCTCGAAATTATTGGCTTCCACCCTTGGTGATAGGAATCGTCCTAAGCACGAAGGCCAATCTAAAAAAGGGGGAAGGAGGACAAAAACACAACACACGCCTCTATGGATGACGCTCCTTTTCAAGAGACTTGAAGGTGCATTTCAAGATTCCAAGCCAAGAATGAAAAATGTTGTCAAGCAATGGAGGATTAAAAAAAGGGCCAAGAAGATCAAAGCTTGGACAACAATTGGTATGGAGAGCCAAATGAGCACAAGAGGGAGCTGAAAAGAAAAAAAAAATCTGGCTATATGGAGAATAGAACACACTGGGTACAAGGTCCACCCAAGCACCTGGCGCCAAGTCACTTCGGGTTTAGCCCTATTTTGCTAATTTTCTTGTTTTGTTTTATTTTTATTTCTAATTTAATTTTCATGACTTTTAACTTGTAATAAGTATATTTTAGACTTATTTAGGAGATGAATGGCTGAGATTATATCTCCCATTTGATAGGTTTAGTTTATTATATTTATATATGCCTCTTTACTCTTATAATAGATAAATTTTTAGAGACGTCGAATATTTTTGGTAGAGAAACCAAATTCTTTCTAGAGGAGAGTGTGTAAGGGGTTATTCCCATTTCAACACCAAATCAAAGGGTTTAGTCCTACCTTTAATTCAAGTCTCTAAACTTCAAATGGATAATCTAAATCTCTTTCTCTATTCATGGGTGCTAGTATTTCTCTAGTATTCTTGATAGGTTGAGTTTTTAGGTACTTTCAAATCTCATATTTTTGTTCTAATCTCTTGATAGATTAGGGTATTTAGTTGTTTGAAGGAGGCTAAATTCATCAAATCTGATTGTGTTAATTGCATTTGCACTTAGTTCATTATGTGGGTGAATTTGGTAGGGAGTTAGGTAACCAACTCTATGGTTCTTCTTCTTCAAAAAATCAAGAGGCTTTCCACGTACCGTATCAAAGTGGTATCAGAGCAAAGTTGTGTTGATTTTAATCAATACAATTTTCTTTGGGCAAAGGTACAATTTTCTTCAAGAACTTGTTAAAATTTTTAGATTTTCGTCACTTATTTTGAGGCTATTTTTGAATGCTTAGAACTCAATATTGTGCCATAAACTTGATGTGAAATTGAACATACATGTTAGGTTTATGATTGGGTAGCTATTTGAGGATTAAAATTGTAGAAAATTTGAAGTTATTTAAGTTGATTGGCTGCACAAAATTCTACTCAAAAAGAATCCCGTAACTCATTTTCATGCCAAATTTGAGAGCTATAAAACTCATGTTTTTTACTTCTACTTGCTGAGAAATTATTCCTTGGTGTTAGTATAATCATTAGGGATTAATGTTTCTTATGATTCTTGAGTTTTTGGGTTATTACAAGTGTGAAAATTTTAAAATCCCTTGAGTTACGATGTTGCACTTCAAGTGTTTGATATATTGCATCAATGACTTATCATTTCTCATACATAACTATCTCAAGCTCCCATTCATGAACTACATTGTCTCTTTGCATAGTAGATTCTTCTTTAAGGTAAATCTTTCTTGTAGGCACTAGAAAGTTGGTTTCTCTTTGAATTAGTCTTGAATTTAGGAAGCACTTAAGTAGATTGGAAAAGGGAAGAGGGTAAGCTAATTGTTGTAAAAGCCAAAGAAAAGTGTAACTACGAGGGTTGAGTGATATTGATTGAGTGCTAAACACGCGAGGGAGTGAAGTGAGGAACTTTTCTTGTGTGTTTTTCTACTCAAAATTTCTCTTTAAAAGAAAATTTGCTTATGAGAGTTCATTTGATTTATCTTCTATGAGTACTCAAGGTGAAGTAAGTGATTTCTATTAAATGTCTTGCTCAAGTAGAGGAGAATGTGATAACTATGATGAAGAAGAATAAGATTATGAGAAATATGAAGATGATTGTGCATTATTGTATGATTGTAATAAAGTGCAAAGAACTAGTGGAGATAGGAATGGTGATTAAGCTAATTTGTCCATTGATTGGAGTAGCAAGAAGAGATGAGGATGCTTGTGAGGGTAAAGAAGGAGATAAGATGCAAAGGGAGAATATTTTCTTTTCAATGTGTCTTATCAATGAAAAATCATGTAGTGTGCTTATTGATGGAAGAAGTTGTAAAAACTTGATTAGTGCTACATTGATGGAGGAATTAGAATTAGAAATCTTAAAACACCCTAATCCCTACAAGCTCCATTAGTTGAATACTTGTGGAGAAATGAAAGTGAACAAGCAAGACAAGGTTGAATTTGATATGGGAGAAATACCATGATGAAGTGTTATGTGATGTTTATCCCATGCATGTTGGGCATATTTTATTGGGGAGACCTTAGATGTCTGATAGGGATGTAGTCCACAAGGGGAAGGAAAATACTTATACTTTGAAGAAATATAGGAAAAAGTTCACTTTAGTTCCTTTAACCCCTAGTGAAGTTGTGAAAGATCAAAATATTTTGACGGAAAATGAAAACAAAAGAAGAGAGAAGAAAGAGGGGAAAAAGATTGAGAGAAAAGAAGATAAGAGGAAAACAAAAGGAAATGTTGGAGACAAAGTTAGGAAGAGGAAAGGAGAGCAAGATAAAAATAGAGTGACCTCTTCAACTTTAAAAGAAAAAGAAATAAGGGACAAACAAGGGGGTGAGAAGAAAAAAGAGTGGAGGTAAAATGAGAGGAAAAATATGAGTGGTGAAAGGAGAAAACTAAGAGCATGGCAAAGTTCAAAAGACTACATTTTTACCTTCACCCAAATTTCCTTATTTAAATTTTTATGTAGGTGAAAATTCAAGAACGAATTATCACGAAGAATGGGGAAATGATAGGAATCGTCCTAAGCATGAAGGCCAATCTAAAGAAGGGGTGTGAAACCCCAGTTGAAACCAACCTTAGAGAAGGGGGTTGGGATGCATATCATATTTTCTTGCATGCATAATTATATTTTTATATGGTTTTATGTGCTTTAGATATGTGATTTATAGCTTAGAAGGTTTAATTGTGTTTATTGAGTAAGAAGGGCAAAATGGTAATTTTTCCTTGAGGGGAAAATAAGGAGATAGCTTGAGGATCAAATAGGAAAAATATTTGGAAAAACAAATAAGAACAAGAGTTGTTGTGGTTAGTGGTTAGAGCTTTGGAATTAATTCTTGAGGTCTTGGGTTCAAATTCCAACATTGGAGTTTAGCATGATTAAATTTTTATTTATGGTTGGGAAGGCTATATTTCGGCCTTGTATGCTTTAGAGAAGAGTAGGGGTGTTATCCTAGGAGAGACATGATAGGAATGTCCTAATCCTACTCTTGTGCCGTACAAAAATTTCTAAGGGATTCATACCCTTTTTTATCTCTAACTTTCCTTAATTCTTAATCAATTAGGTTGAGTAATTTATCTAAGCCATTTTGTTTCCAAAAAATTCCAGCAAGGTTCTGTGAGGTTTAGGTTTCAAAAATGGCTATGAATGAGTTATCTTGTGGCCGAAAATGGGAAGGAGTTTTGGGGAGGTTCCCAAGAGAATTAATCTCCATAGTTGAACCTTCAAAACTCCAACCTAGCTGTGTTCATTTCCTTCATGTTGTAAATTGAAAATTTTCCAGCTTCTTATTCAGTTCAAGTGTCAAAAATTTCAGCCATCTTTTCCTCCCAAATGCTGCCAGAAAAATGGCCATTTCACTCAGCTTGAAGACTGAAAATCTTAGCCAAAACCAAGCTGCACAAAATCTATGCCAACCAGAAAATTTTCTAGGCAACTTTATCAGCTTCGGTGAACCTAAACCAAGCTGTTTCTTCCAGTTTTTCACCCAGCATCTTAGCCACGTTTTTCCTCCATAAAGAAGGATGGAAACTAGCCTTGAAAGACCTCTGAATACCCCTTCAAATCTTCTGTAAGCTGACTAGAAAATGGCAGCAAAATCTGCCCAGAAAAATTCTAGCAAACTTGAGAAAATCCTGAACAGAAATTCTAGCTTGTTTCTTCTTCAGCCTTGTCCGAAACCTTCACCATTTTTTTGTACAAACTTTCCTTGAACAGCCATGAACTAAGCTTCATCATCTTCCCCAGCATTCTGCTCAAAAAACCAGTCCATGGCTGCTCCTAAAATAGCTCCATCAATCACTCCAATCAAGCCTTGATTGAAGACCAAAATTTCAGCAAACATATTCAGCAAGCTACCATAGAATCACCCCCCAAACAACTAGAAAATCTCTTCACCATTGCACATCACTTTTCGGCCACCATTAAGCTCTTTCAAACAGTTTTCATCCCAATAAAAACCCTTATCAACCAGCCAGCCATGAGAGCTTCCAAAAGCTCTCCATTGACCAAGATCTTCTTACTATATTTTGTTTCCAAAATTGATTCCCTAAAATATTCTTTTAGGATTTCAAACAACCAGCTTTCCTTTTCCTCTCAAATCAGAAAATTCAATTCCTAAACCCTCCAAATCAGTCGGCCACTCCTTCCTACACAGAATTTCGGCCAGCCCTCTCCCTAATCTCTCCATTCTCTCCAAACTAAGAACACCTACTAACCCTCTCACGCTTAAGACCACTCCAAACTACTCCAATCTTCTCCAAAAACTTCAGATTACACCTACTCAACCCCTTGAATCCACTTCTGCAATTTTTAACATCAAATACTGAAATCAAAGTCCCTTTTTTGGATAAAAAAACCAGTATTTTCATGAAGACTCAAGAACACCTTCAAGGTGAGCATGATCAATCATCTCCATCTTCACTCATCTTCAACTTCTAATGAATATATACATACATACATATATATATATATATATATATATATATATATATACTAATGGATTCTCTTTTCTCTCTCTCTCTCTCTCTCTCTCTCTCTCTCTCTCTCTCTTGGCTGAATGGTTACTTCAACCATGGCCATATTTTCTTCTTCTCTCTTGTCAGATCAAGTCTCCTAGCAAGAGGCTTCTCTAGAAACGTCCCCAAGGTAGTCATCATTCAAGTAATTTTCTTCCATATTCTCTTTAAATTCTAGATTCATGTCTCTAGGATGTTATTGGAAGGAGATAGATTATGATTAGGGCTCGAGCATGTATTGTTGTGATGGAGTTGAGATTGAAACTTGAATAAATGTGTATATATGATGGAGATGGGATTGATGCATGAGTTGATTGCCTTGGTTGAATTTTATGGTTTTTAGGGTTTTGTTGCATGCTCTCCATGTCGTGGGTGGTATATATGATCAAGCATGTTAGAGATTATGTCACCTTTGGTGAATAGGGTTTATATTCATGTATGATTGTTAAAGCCATGAATATGTTTATGTTAGTAGAGTTTGGATCATGCCTTGGTAAATTTAGATCTATGCCTTTATTCATGACTTGGATGATTTGACGAATTGGTATGGAATGTATGTTCATGATTATGGTTAGCAATAGAAATATGATCATGACCTTGTTGTCCCTAAGCTAATTTTATTTCATTAATGAAATGATTAATACTATAACTTCTTCTAGTAAATTTTGAAAACCCTAGGAAAGGTGGATTTGGACTATTATATATAAAATAATGATATTTTAGTCAAATAAATGATAGCTTTTATTAAAGAAATAAAATTTATAGATATTATATAAAATAATAATATCAAATAAAGCCTTTTATATAAATAATCATAATAAGTAAAATATTAATTTTGTAAGTCTTATATTCATAAATATTATTAAAATTTATTTATTGTCTTTTAATCAAAATCTATTAAAATTTACTTACAACTAATTTTAGTTACTAATTATTTTCTACCAATTAATTATTAATAGATTATTATTTTACATAATACCACCTAGGACCCTTCATCAAATAAACTCTAATTTATTTATAGTAAGATTTAGACCTTCAACTTATTAGTGCCTACTTCCCAAAACCCTAATTATTGTAATATCAAACTAGACTTATCTTATGAACCATTTATTTATTATCTAGCCTTAAAACTTGGGACACTAGGATCATGGTTGTAGCAAGTTGAGCTAGAATTATTTGTGGAAGTGAATTTTGGCTTGAGTTTAATTATGGCTCATGTTTAACCCAGGCGGGGTTAGGTCAGATGTTGGAAACATTTATTTTGAGCAAGGATCAAGTAAGCTCCTGCATAAAACTTGATTGTTGCAAAATGGTTACTATGACAAGCCAAATGTAGAGTGCATAGACACTCACTTTTGTAAAGGCAATTGAGGATTATCTCTTTTCTCATTTCAGGCAAACAAATTATTTGAAAATCAATAAGAAGTTTTACACCAACCCTAAACTCTTTCTAAAACCAACTTTGTCCCAAACTTTGGAAATCCTTAATTGTCATTTTCAAGTGGGGCTATGTTTTATTCAGTCTCTCCCAAGTGTGGAGCTATGTTTTATTCAGTTTTCTCCCAAATGGGATAAATTACGTTGAGTACTCAATGAGTGTGGACTGCTAGGACTAGTCTTTGATGGGTTAGGGTAAGTCTCTCAATAGGTGGCCACCTCTGAGGGGTAAGTCCTTCCCTGATAAGATGTCGGTTCAGTAGGTCGTGCCGGTTCGAGGTGGACTGTGTGTTACCAGAATGGATAACCAATTTTGTTTAGGTGTAGAGATGGAGGAGTATCTCACCCAGTAAGCCGATCATCTACTTTTGTCAATCTGCACAAAGTGTGGCATTTTGACCGTTGTATGGTTATGGGGCCCAACGTGTGGTAACCCAAGACCACCATTTTAAGTGGTTGATTTATTTGTACGTGTATGGTTGGAAAAGCCAAAACACCACTCTTGATTTTGACTATTGTTTATTGCTTGCCAGTGTTTCTCTTATGAACACTTTACACTTTGCATTCACGAACTGTTTTCACTGAATATCCAAAGCACACACAGACTTATTGAGATTTTTATCTCATCACCCTTTTTACCATGATTTCAGGTCGATCCTGCTGTGGGGATGAGTAGCTAGTGTTGTCTGCCTTGGAAGAGATTTTGTTATCTATTTTTATGTAATACTTTGGGAAGTTAAGAGTGAATAATTTTTATTCTGGATTTGTTTTGAATTCTTAGATTGTAATAAATTTTACGTTTAAAGTATTGTTTTATTCTATTATTTTGATTGTGTGACCTAGTTATAAAGACCCTTTGTCCTTTGGACGGGGCGACATCCCCAGCCCTGTTGGGCTTAGGTAGCGGAGTGTTACAAGGGGGAAGGAGAACAAAGACACAACATACGCCTCCATGGGTGAAGCTCCTTTTTAAGAGACTTCAATGTGCATTTCAAGATTCCAAGCCAATAATGAAGAAGGTTGTCAAGCAATGGAGGATTAAAGAAGGACCAAGAAGATCAAAGCATAGACAACAATTGGTATGGAGGGCCAAAGAAGCACAAGAGGGAGTTGAAAAGACAAGAAAAACTGGTTGTGTTGAGAACAGACCACCCCTGGCACCAGGCCTACCCAAGCACTTGGTGTAGGATTTCTATCATGCATAATCAGATTAAGCGCAGCGGAAAAAAAAAACAAGAAATCCAAGCCATAGATCACGGGTTTGCAATAGAAACGGGAAAAAGGAGAAGATTGCGTTTATTACCTCGTGAAGCCGGAATTAAAAAATTTCAGAAACAAGAACGCAGGCACGATCTAGATTATCCAAAACCGTTCACTGCAGCTCAACTGAAGTCCAAGAAAGAACTCCCTCTAATGATAATCCACACAAGGTTGAATGCTCACAATCTCACAATTCTATGCTAGTAGAATTCGGGAGGCTAGGGTTTTGATCAAGAAGAGAGACGGCTAGGGTTTGATCAAGAGAGAGGCAGAGAAACGGTTTCTCTGTTATTGCGTGAATGGTCTGTCTCTCACCCTAAGGAAACCGTTTCCTTATATTTATAGATTTATAATTACCATAAATTGTAACTTAGTCCTTCAACGTCCAATTGTCAACAAATTGGTCCTTGAAGTTTATTTAATTACAATTAGGTCACATGAATTATAACAAACTTATAATTCACCTATAAATATATTCCCTTCTCTTAATTAACCCCACAATATTATCAAATAATATATTTGAGCATTCAAACCTTTATTGTGTGTGACCCATTAGGTTTCCTGGTCTTATTGGTAACATAATATGAATTAATTCTAATAATATTAGAATTAATAATCCTTAATAAAATAAAGGATTAAATTTATTAATTCTCTAATTAATAAATTCATATTTAGCATATCAAGAGCGACATCTAGAAATGACTCTTGACCACCCAAAAGTCCAGAAAGTCAAGTGGCTTGACATGAACCTTTCAATAGCAAATTATCAGTGCAATAAACTCCTTTCAACATACAATATCTTATTCGGTCTAGAGCATAGAATTAGTGCCAACTCCCACCAGAATATTATTAATTCTGGCCCGAATATTTTAGTACTTGTTCAAGAAATCCATTACTCGATATGTGTATCAATTGGAACCATTTCCATCACATAGTCGCCTTGGCCAAGGACTTCATGAGTAATGATTTCTACAAGTGGCCTTGAGATATACTCTCCTACTATTAGGAGTGGTGAATCCTTTATTGACCCTCTCAACTACTTTCGTTTACTTTACGTTGTACCAAATATCCATCTCATAGGCGGTCCTAGATAAGACTCCAAAGATTAGAATCAAAGTACAACGCTCGATAAACAAAGTACCTTGGAGATCTCAAATCTAAGGATACTTGCACACTTGCTATAATGAGATTCTATCACTGGCACTAAATAGTTATCCAAGTGATTATCTCGTAGCTAGGTAATCTAATGAACTTGTTTCAAAACAAGTATCCACACGTTAATCCTGAGTATCCCAATACCCACGGATATGAGAACCACCGCTTGATCCAATCAAGAGATATAACATGTGCCAGTCTTCGCGTATTAATAATGTCCCATCTTATTAATACTATGATTGGGGATTATTTAAGTACAAACACTGCATAGTGTAGTAGGAATCTCACATCATGATCTCTATCATGATTTCCTTAACACTGTGTTGTACTAGGGACTTTATCTAACGGTTTGTACACATATTTAGATATAACAATCAAACTGAAAGATAAAGAATGCCTCTTATTAATTTAATATGCAATATACATGGTACAAGTGATTGCCTTTAGGGCACAACACTAACACTTGGCGCCAAATCATCACTGGGTTCCGTTTCTAGAACACACCTAGCACCAAGTCCACCCAAGCACCTGGTGCCAGGTCATTTCGGGCTTAGCCTTATTTTACTGATTTTCTTATTTTGTTTTATTTTTGTTTCTAATTTAATTCTCTTGACTTTTGACTTATAATAGGTATATTTTATACTTGTTTAGGAGATGAATGACTGAGATTATCTCTCTCATTTATTAGGTTTAGTTTGTTATCTTTACATATGCCTCCTTACTTTTGTAATAAATAGATTTTTAAAGACTTCGAATATTTTTGGTAGAGAAACTAAATTCTCTCTAGAGAAAAGTGTGTAAATGGTGATTCCCATTTCAAGACCAAATTAAGGGCTTAGTCTCACCTTTGATTCAATGTCTTTAAACTTCAAAGGGATAATTTAAATCTCTTTCTCTATTCTTGAGTGCTAGTATTTCTCTAGTGTTCTTGATAGGTTGAGTTTTTGGGTACCTTCAAATCCCATCTTTTTGTTCTAATCTCTTGATAGATTAAGGTATTTAAGTGTTTTGAAGTAGGCTAGATTCACCAAATCTCATTAGGTTTATTGCATTTGCATTTAGTTCATTGTGTGTGTGAATTTGGTAAGGAGTTGGATAACCAACTCTAGGGTTCTTGTTCTTCAAAAAATCAAGAGGCTTTCCACGTACCGTATCACTTGGCCTAGCAATACATGAATCAGTATCTAAAATTATAGGTTTAGCAAAATCACCCATATTCCTTCTATTACCATTGCCACCATTATTGTTCTAGTTAACTTCCATCTCTCCTGTGGAACATAGTTGTTCAACCATTTACCTATGTACCCTTCAAATCCTTGTCAGAGTTCTTTCAATTTTCGAATCAAAGTCCTATATGTCCCATTTGGTTTGTCAGGTCATAAACAAAGAGATGAACCTAAAAAGAGAAATAAGAAAATAGGATCTTTGGAATTTATAAGTATTAATCTAAATACAATTAGTACACAAAATACACTAATCAAGAAATTTGTTAGGAAATTAATCCACAAAATTATACAAACAATAATATATAGCACCTAATTACAACAAAGAATATATATACATATTTACATGTCTAAATTAATAGAATCCAAATTTTCATGATATTGTTCCCATACAACGATGCCAAAATCTTGATGCGTCAGATTTGGGTAATAAAAATTCTTCATTTTTAGATCCAATCCCAATTAAGTTTTAATTAAACATTAATCACAAATCACACATATGAGCAAGTATAGCCACATTATGCATAGTATAAGGAATTAACGAGTATCGATCCTCAAAGAACAAGTATACTCTAACTACCTTTCATTCTTTGCTTAACCTAACAACAAAATTGATCGAGAAGAAACAAAAGAAAAATAAACAAATAAATATATAAAAATCACAGGAGAGAAAACAAGTAAATAGATAGAAATCCTTGAAAACATAATAATGATCGATTAGCATTAGCAAACCTTTCAATTAATTATTTTCCTGGCACCATGAAAGAATAAATTAGAATCACTTCGTTAGCAATCTATTATTCACTATCCTCTAATTAAATTAGTATATATATTTTATCTCATTAATTCACTCAAAAGATACATTAAACTCAATCTTTAACAAATACCCCATATTCTAGGTGATATGAACATGCAATTAGCCAATAACCATATATTCTAGGTAAATCAACCAATCTTTAATTACTCAAGTTCTTGTTCTTAACCTTCTTTCGCAATCTAATTAAGACAAAACAAATATGAATTCAATTCCTAACTTTGTTTTTCAAGTTGATTAGAAAGAAGGAACATTCATCAAATAAGTCAAGTAACTAAATACAAAAAATAATAATAATCAATTGATTAAAAAGTTAAAACCAATACAAAATCATGACTCCAAAAACATCATCTAACAATTAAAACATTAATCTTATCATTGTTTAAGAAAAAGAAAACAAAGAAAAAAGAAAGAACTCATAGATAAGCCCAAAACGTTCTTGAAACAATGCTCCTTTTAATGAATTCTCTTCTTTCAATCTTAAATCTGCAATTAATTCCCTAATTTCACCCCTATTTTACTTGTGTTTTTCTTGTATTTATAGCTTTCGAGGTTGCCAAAATCATTCCCTTAGAGTTTTGGGCCATGTACAAGTTAGATACCAAAAGACTTCTTAGGAATTTCTAATTTTTGTTTAAAATTGGACATCACGCCGATATTGAGCAGTCCAGGGCCGGTGCTGGCTTGGTTCCTTTAAGACGGTGACAACTCTACTCTGCTAAGTGTCAGTCAGCTCTATTTTGCCCTTGTTTTGCCCTATTTGATCCAGAATTGGACCAAGGCCAGTTCGGACATTATAAGTCAGGGTTGAATAACCTCTGGAATGCCAAAATTGAGTTAAAAAGTCTACTAATTCTACACAAAATTCAACAAAAACATTTCTACAACCAATTATCTCAATTTCATCAAAAATTAAAGGAATTAGCTAGCTATTGCATCAAAAAATCACAAAATCACCCCAAATAGCTAGAAAAATATAGGTACATTTAGGCCCTATCAAGTACACTATAGGAAAACTCACCATTTTTAATGGTAATTCGCAAGGGCTAGCAATTTTATGACATCAATAAGTATACCAAGTCTAACTAAATCCTAGCAATTTGTGTGAGTTTTGCAATGTAAGCCATGAATTGAGGAGAGGTTATCTACGGAGTCAACTTCTTCTGACCCGATTGTGGAACAAGAAGTGGCACAGCCTCAAGAGCCTATACAAATGGAGCCTCGTCGTAGTGGGAGAGTGTCTAGGGTTCCAGAGAGATGGACTGGAGAAGCTTTTGAGCTAGTCTCCGACCATCAGGAACAAGACCCCACTAGATACGAGGAGGCTATTACTGATGCTGATGCAAATCTATAGCATGAAGCAATGAAAGCCGAGATTGAGTCTATGTACTTCAATCAAGTTTGGGATCTTGTAGCTTCACCTGAAGGGATAAAACCTATTGGGTGTAAATGGGTGTACAAGAGAAAGAGGGGAGCGGATGGGAAGGTGGAAACCTTTAAAGCTAGGCTTGTGGCAAAAGGGTATACTCAGAAAGAGGGAATCGATAATGAGAAAACCTTTACCTCGGTAGCCATGCTTAAATCCATCCGTATCCTCCTTGCCATCACATGTTACTATAACTACGATATATGGCAAATGGATGTCAAGACAGCATTCTCAAATGGCCATCTTAGCAAAGACATCTATATGTCCCAACCGGAAGGATTTATTGCTGAAGGCCAGGAACATATGGTTTGCAAGCTTAAGAAGTCCATTTATAGACTTAAGCAGGCATCGAGAGTATGGAACATTCATTTTGATGAGACTGTAAAGTCTTATGGTTTTATTCAAAATAAGGATGAACCATGCGTGTACAGGAAACTTGAAGGCATTAATGTGGTTTTTCTTATCTTGTATGTGGATGACATTCTACTCATTGGAAATGATGCAGGGTTATTATCATCTACAAAGGTTTGGCTATCTAGTCAATTCAGTATGAAGGATTTGGGAGAAGCCAGCTACATTCTCAGGATTAGGCTTCTTAGAAATAGGAAGCAGAGAATGTTAGGATTATCCCAAGCGGCATACATTGACAAAATGCTGGTCAAGTATAGCATGGACCGATACAATGGAGCTTTAATCCCTTGCAGACATGGGTTGTCATTTTCTTCAAGGGACTGTCCGAAATCTCAAGAAGAAAATGACAGAATGAGTAGGATTCCCTACGCTTCGGCTGTGGGAAGTTTCATGTACGCCATGCTGTGTACTAGGCCAGATATCTGCTTTGTCGTAGGCTTAGTTAGCAGATATCAGTCAAACCCTGGGGAGGTTCATTGGCAAGCTATAAAGCATATTCTCAAGTATCTCAAGGGAACGAGAGATTATATGCAGGTTTACAAGGCTGATGATTTGGTTCCTACAAGATACACAGACTCAGACTTCCAGGCGGATAAGGATAGGAGAAAATCCACTAGTGGATATGTCTTCACCTTGTCTAGAGGAGCAATTTCATGGAGGAGTATAAAGCAATCTTGCATTGCTGACTCAACCATGGAAGATGAGTATGTGGCAACTTCGAAGGCATCCAAGGAAGCAATCTGGCTCCGAAAGTTTCTTTCAAAACTTGGAGTCATACCACATATGGACTGGCCGATTGTGATGTATTGCGACAACACTGGAGTAGTATCGCAATCTAAGGAATCTCGGAACCACAAGAAGGGGAAGCACATCAAGAGAAAGTACCACCTGATCCAGGATTTCATCCAGAGACGGGAAGTCGTGGTGGAACAGATTGCCTCAAAAAATAATCTAGCAAATCCATTCACCAAGCCTTTGGTTGAGAGAGTCTTCAAAAGATACTTAGACGCCTTAGGGGTGGGCACCTATGGACTTACCTAGTCTTAGAGTGCAAGTGGGAGATTGTTGGATAGTATGCCCTCTTAGACTAGGTTTCTGATGTAAATATCGAATATTTTAATAAAAGAATTTATTTTCAGAAATCATTTGTGAATTTATTTTTATTTATTTGTGCACAATTTCGCTTGGAATCGACCCATTGTGTTTAAATAAATGATCTACGTGAATGGTGGTCTTTCACAGTAAGGTATGGATCATGGGTTATTTAAACACATAAACATTTGTTCTTAACCTATTGGTGAGAATGTGAATCTCATCATGTTTAGGCTATTAAGTTATGAATTCCAATGGGGAATGGCTTACTTTTAACCAATGAGTAGTCTACTCACTTCATGACATAAGCATATTTCGAATAAGAAGGACAGGACCTGTAGTAGTGGTTTCTAAAAGTACTATATGGTAGAAACTTAGACTACTACTGCTACAGCATGGACTAGTACTCTACAACTTGAGTATGAGTTGGTGGTCTGATAAAGCTGGAAGCATATACTTTGATATGCTATAATTGAGGCTCTATAGTAGAACCAATATACTTGCATATTGGGTTTATGTAACTAGTTAGTTAAAGCAGACTTGTACAAGATAGTTTCTACACTATATCACCCCTTGTGATTGTTTGAATGATCTAAATGTCCAAGGCCCTGGGAAACATGACTTGGATGTTTGCTTTAAAGTAGCTCCCTTGAAAAGCGGAAACACTCCAAGAAGTCGTGGATCATTAGACTAGAAGCCTTAAAGATGGTAGATGTCATTTAGAGAGGTCTTAGAACACTTTTTCCTCTCTAAATGTACGGCGATGTGTAGAGGAGTATTTTAGTCATTTCACTTGTAGATCGAAGACTTTGCTAACGGAACATTGTCCTTGGAGTCAATATTTTTTTATGGTGATATTAGAAAATATTTAAAATGCAAAATGCCACTATTTATATAGTAGGGGTATTTTGATCATTTTAGCAGCCAAGGCGATGTGTCTTTTTGTCCTCAAAATAACCCGTAAGTGCTAATTAATTTGGGATGAGGAATTGGCCTCAATTAAAGAGGATTTTATTTTATTTTATTCAGAAAATTTAATTTATTATTGGACTGGAATAAAATAAATAAATAAAATAAAAATAGGAGTTGAGAGAAATTAATTATCTGGTTTAATTGGTTAGTTAATTATTCAGGGCGTAGGTCCAGTTTGAATAATTAGAAAATTAACCTAGGCTTAAACTAGAGAGAAATAATTAATGCTTAATTATTTATAGGGTTATTTATATAAGCCCAAAAAATAAATAATTAAAATTTAATTATTTTGGTTCATTTTGGCTCATTAATTATTTATTGGGTTATTTCTATAAGCCCAGGAAATAAATAATTAATGTTTATTATTTTGGGTCTTTTGGCTCCAAGAAAAATAATAAATATTATTTTGGCCCAATAGCTTGGACCGTAGGGTTTCTTCCAAATACAGTTCAGATGAGTTTAGGGTTAAGCCAAGCTTATTCTCTTGATAACATCCGGGTGTTTGAAATATTATATCCCGGGGGATATTGTTATCAGATATCTGAGACCTAGTTTTGGCTAACCATAAGACAAGCCTCTTGGAAGCAAAAACCCTAATCTTTTCCCAAGGTTTTCTCTCCCTCTCACGGAGCTCTCTCTCTCTCACGTCTCATTCTCCTCTTGTTTTTCCTTGGAGCTTTGCTAATCAATAACAAGAGAACCAAGGAGTTTTGAGACCACTCCTCTTCACTCTTTGTTTCACCAACAAGGATTGAGGTAGTGGAATATTCCGTGAGCCAGAAAGCTTGGCGTTCATGCAAGCAAGGCGAAGTAGGAGGTTAGCGGGTTTTCAATCGGAAGCTTCATCAAGCGGGCAAGGAGAGGCTATTTCCATGGTTCAGTCCGTTCCTACACAACCTAAGAGGTTTAAAGCACGCAAATGTATGATCTTAACACTTCCATACTGTTGGTTCAATTTTGTTTTCCTCCATTTTTGTCCCTCGTGCATGCTCCCCTGTTCTTTAAATCCATCAAGCTCCATCTCTAGAAATTATTAAGGAAGAACATTTCATTGAAGAGATTCAACTAAAACCTATTCAGCCAAAATAACACAACAAATACAAATAAAGAAATGCCATAAAGGTAAAATCATAGATCTAAGAAAAATACATCAACTCAAGATGTAAAATAGGGTACAACCATTTATTGCAATTATAAATCAAAATATAGAATAATAATGACAAAGTAAGATCTACAAAAGAGGAAAAATACAACTCATTGGCAAGCCATGTTCTTCCACTTCCTTGAGATCCACTTTGCAACACCTCTTCTTCCTCCTCAAATCTTCAAGTTCGTTTTATTCTTCTTGTGAAAAATAGCTTCCTAGAGTTCTTAGAGAGAAACCCTTAGAAAGAAACCCAAGTCCAAGAACAAGTGTTTTGAAATGTATAAGGGGTTTATATAGCCAAAATGCCCATGGATCTTCAAAAGTATGTGAAATTCATGTTTTTGTTGCAAGTGGGCCGCCACCAAGTACCTGTACTAGCGTATTATTGAAAGTCAACTTCCCTCGGTGGATAGGTACCTGTACTGGCACAATATTGAAAAAGTGCCCCTGGGCTATAAGCTCCCTAGGCTGCCTCCCTCGACTACCTTTTATTTTTCTTCCCCTAGCATTCTTGTTTCTTCTTGGCGGCCTAGGGAACTTTGATGTCCCTAGGTGGCCTCTTCTTTTTGCAATTCTTCCATTTTTGCTCATTTTTATCTTAATTCACCTTCATGTGGTATTTTTCAATTCCTATAAAAATGATATGAAAATAGTGTGGTGAGAAGTGATTTAAACAAGAATTTATCACATTAAATCACAAAAACACTAGAACATATAAACGTTATGAGCCCTCATCACTTACCCCCATGCTTAAATTTGTACTTGTTCTCAAGCAAATAGTTTCTCACAAATAGGGTGAGATTTTCAAACATGAGTTGGCCTATATAATAAAGGTATTATTTCCCATTTAATTTAAGAATCAAGTCCAAAACCCAATTAGCCAAGCCAATTTTTGTGTAAACTAATAAATTAGGAAGGAAATGATTAGAGCCATCGAAGTTAAGTTAAACAAGTTTATGCTCATTTAAGGTGTTCTATCTTGATTGTTTGAGTTTCGAAAGTGAGTAGCGTAATTTATATAAGCTAAGCCCAATAAGTTAATTCTAAGTTTTATGATCTCCCAACCACCATAGTCTAAATAGGTAAATGTAAGATTGGTCATTAAGCTCACTTAATTCTCTCAATTCTTTTTCAATTCTTTATCTTTTTATTTTTCTTGTAGTGAGGTAATGCAGAAGTCTAGTAAATATATGTAATAAGGATTTTTCTACATTTGTGTTACCCTACTCCAAAATTTTTTTCTATTTTCTTTCGGGTTTGACAAAGTAATATAAAGGCCTAGTAAAAGTATGAACAAGGATTTTTCATCTTTTGTATTACCTTGCTTTATTCTTTCATTTTTTTTATTTTTTTTTTTAGCTTAATCCACATTTACTCACCCAGAATAAAAGAAGTTGTGCAATAGTAGAACAAAAATTAATCTAAATTTCATGCATATATTTCATCACAGCTACCACCTCAATTCCTAAGAAACAAAATGGTTTCACTTTTACTAAAGTCCAAATAAGGTTAATTTAAATTCTCAAGATCTAAAGTCCAAAACTCTTAAGGGCTAAATTTTAGCATCTTGGAAGCTTATTTAAACAAGAAAAATACAAGACAAGAGTATGAATTGAAGGATTAAATCAATAAATCACTCATTGAATGAGAAATTAATCACATCAAGGAGCATTGTTCAAGAGAGTCTTCAAGGAAGAAGAATAAGGCTTGACTATGAGTTCTTTCTTTGACCTTTGTTTTCTTTTTCTAGAATAATGATGTATTCAATATTTTTATTGTAATTTGACAATATTTTGGGATTCATGATTTTTGTATTAATTTAGCAATTTTGTCAATTTTCTATCATTCTTGGTGTTTGATTACTTGTGATTATGGAAGAATTGATGAAGTTAGATTTGCTTCTAATTGACTTGGGAAACGACATTAGGAGTTGATTTAATTTTATTGATTTCATATTCGTTAATTGTTAACAGACTTGGGAAATGAAGTTAAGGCCAAAGAATTTAAGTAATCAAAGGCTTGTTAATTTTGCCTAGAGTATAAGGTTGTTGACTAATCTCATGATTATGAGGAATTGTGTTTAATACATCTTTTGGTTATATTGGTTTGATTGAAAAATCTGCTAATTTAATCAAGAGATAGTGATTTCATGGATTGGGAAAGAAATGCAGTCTATATAAGTGAATTCATGACTTGAAAAATGATTGAACTTTACTTTATATTCCTTCATGATGTCAAGATGATGATTAATTGAAATAATTGTTAAATGATTCATTATCATATTTTCTAGGATTGTTGGCTAAATTGCATACTCCTACATCCTTGAGTTGTATATATTTCTTTATTTTTCTTTTCATTATCTTATCACTTTATTTGGTCAATTAAATAATGAATGAAAGGTGACAAGTGTGTACTTGTTCCTTTGATGATCGATACTCGTTAACTCTCTATATTATGCTTGCAATAAGTATACTTGCTCGTCTGTGTATTTTGGGATTAATGTTTTAATTAAAACTTGACTAAGGGATGAATTTAAATTTAATAATTTTTATACACTCAAAATTTACGCATCAAGTGCAGATTGATCATGCAAACCACAACTTTAGATAAGACAAGGTAGGGATGAAATTTATCAAAAGTAAACACTATTGCTAGCAACTCTTTTTCTGTGGTAGTATAATTCTCTTGCACTGTTGTGAGAGTTTTCCTGACATAGTGGATTCGTTGAAAGTACTTGCCCCACCTTTGTCCAAGAATTGCTCCAACTGCGCCAAAAACTTGATGCGCATATTACGTGTATAGAAAATCCATATCAGTTATGCTCCACACACACAAAAGTTTTACTAATTAAAATACCAATTAAAATTACACAACACACACATATAGGTAAGTGCACCGATCGTGTAGTCTAATATCATTGGTAAGTATCGAAAAAGCTTAGGGAGTTCGGCTACTACCCCTATTTTCTTTTTTTCTCATTATTTAGCCAAATATAAATGTAAGGTTATAATACTAACTTAGGTTCTGACATAAGAGAGAGTCACAAGTTCAATAGAGAATAAGAAAGAAATAAACCCATATAACAAAAAGGAATTCCCCCATTCAATACCTAAGAAATGAGCATCTCTTAGATCTATAATTCCTAATTCTAGGTACTGGAGTGAGTCTAATATCAATCTCACTCTCTCGAGATATGAGATTTCTACTCCCAAATTTTGTTAATTGGTATCTCTACGCACCCAACCAAACCTAAGGGTGAACTAATCATCACTCACCATCCCGAATCATCTGGAGGTCACAAAATCCCTATCTCTAGACAATTACATAAACCCTTTAGTTATTAGCCCTAATTCCCAATCTCCCTCTCTTGTTAATTGAAAATGGCAACTGTAAAATTGGTTAAGTGGGCGTCCTAAACTTAATCCTATCTCTTAAAATCATTAAGGAAGAATATTTAATTAAAGTGATTCAAATAAAACCCATTCAACTAAAATAACAAAATGAATACAAATAACCAAATACCGTAGAAATAAAATCATAGATTCAAGAAAAATACATCAATTCATAGCATAAAATATGGTAAAACCCTTTATTACAATTATAAATTGAAATATAGCATAATATTAACAAAGTAAGGTCTACAAGAGAGGAAAAAATACAACTCATAGACAAGTCATGTTCTTCTATTTCCTTGAGATCCTCTTTACTACCCCTATTCTTCCTCCTCAAATCTTTAAGTTCCTTCTCTTCTTCTTGTGAGAAATAGCTTCCTAGAGTTCTTAGAGAGAACCCCAAGTCTAAGAATAAGTGTTTTGAAGTGTACAAGGGGTTTATATAGCTAAAATGCCCATGGATCTTCAAAAATGTATGGAATTTGCATTTCTGTCGTAAGTGGGAAGCACAGGGAAGCTTCCCTAGGCCACTAGGTACCTATACTAGTGCAGTATTGAAATGATCTAGGTGACCTAGGGGGCTGCCATTTTTTTTTTTTTTTTGTTCAAGAAAAAGTGCTAGGCGGCCTAGGGAAGTAGAACCTCCCTGGCCACCAGCTTTATTCCCTTAGCCACCTCCTTGTGCTCCATTTGTTTTCTTCCCCTAACATTCTTGTTTCTTTTAGGCAGCCTAGGGAACATTGATTTCCCTAGGCGACCTCTTCTTTGTGTAATTCTTCCGTTTTTGCTCATTTTTTCTTTATTTTCATCTTTTATTCACCTTCGTGTGGTATTTTTCAATTCCTACAAAAATGAGATGAAAATAGTGTGGTGAGTAGTGATTTAAACAAGAATTTATAATATTAAAGCACAAAAATGCTAGAAAATATAGACGTAATGAGCCCTCATTAGCTCTATATTGAAAAGTGGTCATTTTAAGCTCTTGATGATGTCTTGTGAAGTTTTAATATGTAAATTTAAGCTATGAAGTCTTTGAAAGTCTAAAAATTTAATTTAAAACCATAATTTTTAGGTCTTTTGTAATTCATTAGTGTTTCTAGTGATTGCTTTTTAAGAATGTGCAAGACCTCTTGATGTAGTTAATTCAAGAGCAGTCTTTCTTGTTTTGGGTTTAGGGAACACATCTCATTTCAGGAATCTAGTCCTCCTTATTATGGTATTTTAGGAGTTATATCCTTTCAAGAATCTATACCTAGTTGGATTAAGAGTTTTCATAGAGAGTATAATTAATCTAATTATTTTTATTAGAAGATATGATGTTTTGAGCAAACAAAGAATTTCTGCAACTCTCACACTAAGTCATAGCTATAACTTCTGGCTTCCCTTTTAGCGCGAAGCAGACAAATAACTCTTTTAATTTTATATAAGTTATTAGTTTATCCGTATTTAATAGATAGATTACCAATGGTTTATAAATTAGTGAAACTTACAAAAGAGGTTAATTGTAGACGTTTCTAGAAGGAATGTTTCTATTTTAGTAAAGTAAATATTATTTTTAAATATTTTAAAAATAAAAATATAAACATTCAATTTTGAATAAAAAGATTAACTTTTTACCTCCTAATTAATATGGAGTTGTTATTAACAACTAATCTAATTCTGTTGATGATGAAAATGCATGCTCTCATTTTTATAGTTTAGAGTGAAAAGAAAGTATGGACTATAGAAAAATTATGTATGCATATGTAGTAGTAGTAGTGTGCCGATGTGTTTGTTGAAAGCTGAAGGTTAAATAGTTTAATGAACCAAAGGTGGGTGGATTCTGAAAAGCTTCATGTGTCTAACAAGATAAAGAAAATAGGGAGGCCTCTACAGATTTCACAAGCCCACCCTTGACAAAGAAATCACCCAATTATTCCCCTAGTTAGCTTTACCTTCTTGGTGTAAGCTAGTTTTGAATGAGGTTTTGGTCCTAGCTTAGAGTTCACAACGTGCTTTTTCATTTTTTTTCCTAAGAGGTCATCACAATGCTAAGATTCTTCAGAATATATTGGTTTGTTCATGTACCTTGTTTGCTTGCTAGTTCTTGTGTTACCTTCTTATCTTTGCATTTATTTGTGCCTAGATTATGTTCCCCTTTACACTCACTATGAAAGCTAGTGATTTACAATGGAACTCTTAGAGGGAAATATGACTGATATTGATTGCTTTGGAATTAAGCTAAACCCTCATTTTAATGTATCGTTTTGCTATTTTGCAGAGGTTAGATATACAATTGTTTCTTTAACTATCCAGAAGAGCATTACTAAGATATTTCAATAGTTTGAAATATGATGTGAAGACATTACTCTACTATAGAATATTGTCAAATAATAATAAAGTCTAAAAGCTTTACTACTATAGAATTCTTGCAAAATCATTTGAAATGGAACTCTGTGCTTTCTTTGCCTAATAACACATAAAGATCCTTTGCACTTTTGCATCTACTAGTTTTTCATTTTGCATGATTGGAACTTCGTAAGTGATACGTAATCATTCCTCGTGAGTGATAGGTGATTATTCCCCGTGGGTAATGGATAATTGCCCCTAAGTTAGTTTTATACTATATACACTTAAGTTTATTTTATTGAATTATTGAGGTGATTTTATGTGTTTTTGCTGGTTGAATTGAATACTTGACACATCTTGAAGTGGCTTAGTGCCTGAAAAATGTTCAATTTATACGGGAAACTCTGTCAAAAATTTTTCAAAATTTGAGAATCATGTATGGAAAACTATCCAATGCTAGAGTAATATTATCTAACTATAATCCTATTTGCTTGACAATAAGTTTATCATAAAGAAACTTGTATATTGACTAAAAATATGACAAAATGATTATAGGGGATGGATCAATCATGGATTGAATCAAATGATGAATGTTAGCTGACATTTTTTATATTTTAGTGGATATTTTGGTATCCAATAGATATCCATTTAAATCTATTAAGTTAGTTTGATTACAATAAATCCCCCCCCTTCCCGAGATAATATGCCATTAAGTCATTGAAATTTTTAATATTTATTATGGGGACCAAGGCAATATACTCTAATGCCATTTTTCTAGGAGAAAATTTTCTTCTTCTATTGAGTCATTAAAGTTTTGATAAAATTTTTAATAGTTTTTTGTATTATTTATGTCAACCAATACAAATTATAATAAGTATTAGTAAGAGGTCCTTTTATCGTATATATACACACACGTATTGATGAGTACTCATTACTTCTATATTTTATATGTCATTTGTACTTCATTTGTTATGAAATTTGGCTTATATGACTACTCGCCCTACTTTTTTTATCTTGTTTTGTGTAAGAATTGGTAGAATGACCACATAATGAAGAATAAAGTGAAAAGAACAAAGAAGAAAGCTGAAAAACTCATGGATTGAAGCTAGTAGGCTACGTTGCCTAGTTCACTCAGGGCCATCCCTCTCAGTACTTGTGGCAAAAAATAGACCAAAAGAGTTGAATAGAGATACTGTAAAGGGGTACAGCTGCCTAGGCTGAGTTGGGCAGCGTCACCCTTTGCTAACACAGAAAAAAAAAATTACAAAGGCAGGGCCATCTAGTTCAACTTAGGCAAGGCCATCTCACATTGTCAAAAATATTTTTTCACATATTTCTAGGTCTTTTGAAGAGGAAAACTATATATACTCCTTTATAAACAATACAAAAGTGTGCTTGGACAAGAAGAGACCCTAGAGAGACCTAGAGGGCTTAAGGAAACACGAGGATCAAGACCATCAAAGAAGAGAGAAGGAGGATCAAGACCATCAAGGAAGAGAGAAGGAGAGTTGATCAAAGAAAATTTTAAGAAAGAAGAGGAAGAAAATTTATCTATGAGTGCTTTTCTTTCTTCTTTTTGTAATCTTACTATATCAATATAGATCTAAGTTGATTTCTAGTTATATTTGAGGGAATAGACCTTTTTAAGTTTTGGATTGTGATTTACTTTAGATCTATGTAATTTCAATCTTTTGTATTCGATTACTTGGGCTTTCTTGTGTTGGGTTATTGATTGATTTTTCAGTTAATTAGTCCACTCTTACTAATTCAATAGATGGGGTTGAGAGCTAAATACTAAATGAATTGATTTAATATTTGTTTTTCTTCAATTAATGTAAGAGAAAGATTGGGGATTTTGGACTTGGTAATCAAAAGGGTTGCTAAACTGCTTAAAGATAGGAATTTTTGTTTTTTGGATGTTTATTTAAGTGGATGAGGCTCTTAATACTTCCTAAAATTAGTTGATTGGATAGAGAAATTGGTCAATTAAATTTAGGAATACGAATTTCATACATTGAGAAAATATCAGATTTACCTTTGAACACTCATACTGGTAATTGGGATTAAATTTAATGGTCTTAAGGGGATATACTTTTCTTAATGTCCAATTGGATAGTCTCTATTTTCACATGATTTTGTCTCTTTTTCCTATCTTTTGAGAAGCTTTGTGATTTTTTCATGTTTGGACTTGAGTACTTTTTAGTTTAGTTGGTTAATTACTTTGTTTTGCTTATTGATTTGGTTGAACAATGAAATAAGAAGGAAGTTGTGGTACTTGTTGACTTTCTAGTATATTCGATACTTGCTAATCCCTATACTATAAGATGAGTATACTTGCCCTAAGTTATATGATTTTGGGAATTAACGTTTTATTGTAAAACCTTATTTAATTGTGGTTCTTGTTGATAATATTTTCAATCCAACACACCCACACACTCCAACCATCACTATGCAGGTGTATGAAAAAGAGATAAAATTAGTAATTATACTCTTTTAGATTTTAGTTACCAAAGAAGAATCATGGAAAGATTGATATTTCTAACAAGTGACTAGTGGCTAAACTTCTTAAATATTTCAATGCATTTGCTATTTTCCCTCTATGAAATTTAGTTGATGATCTATAGAATTCAAAAATGAAAGCTAAGTAGATGTGTCAATTTCAATTGAGTAAATTGATGGAGAAAATATTTCTAGGAGCACATTTGTATGGAAAATTTTAAAGTCTCCCATATTATTATTCTTTGGTATTTTTTTGCTAAATTTTTAATCCAAATTTAGATTTCTACCATTTAGGTATCATGGAGGATCACTGTTGGGTATATGAAAGGCACATTTTATGTGTAAAAGGAATTACTATTAAACTTGAGAGAGGGATTAAAGCTTTCAAATACAATATCAAGCCTAATTAAATGTCCTTTTGCAAAGTACAAGAATAGAAAATATTTAGAACCAGTGCAAGTTAAGCTTCACTTGTGGAAATTTGGACTTATGGCTAATTATTACCTATGGACATGTCATGGTGAGCCATATGAGTATACCTCAAGTATGTTCACCTCAAATCCAAATGTTGAGTCATGTACAGGAAATCTATTTCGAGAAATGGTTTTAGATGTAGTAGGTCCTGACTTTTCCCCTAATCCTCCAGTAGCGAAAAATGTTGAAAACCTCCTAATATGGAAGCACGGAAGTTTTATAATATATTAAAGGTTGTGGAAACTCCTATATGGGATGGTTGCACTATCCATTTGCAACTTTCACTAGTCTCACAATTATTGAACATCAAGTCTAAAATTAACCTCTTGCAAAAAGCCTTCAACAAAGTTGTGCAATTGACAAAAAATGTTGTGTCAAGTAATAATAATATTGGATGCATGGTTTTTTAGAAAGATAATATGAATTATAGAGAGTGTAAATTTTGTGGCCATCCTTGATATGTGTAGAAAAGGGTTGTGATAAACACAAAAAAGAAGGAAATTTCATTGAAGAAAATGTATTACTTCCTAATAACACTGAGGCTACAAAAGTTATATGCTTGTAAAACAACAACTGAACATATAAGATGGCATATGGAGAGCAGTTCGGAGGAAGGCCATATCAGTCACCTGGTCATCCTCATGATAGTAAGGGATGGCAACACTTTGACTGAATTCATCTTGAATTTACCAAAGAAGTATAGAATGTCAAACTCAGTTTATGCACAGACAAATTTTTGCCATTCGGGATGTCGGATAAGCAATACTCTTCCTAGCCAGTCATTCTTACACCATATAATCTCCTTCTATGGAAGTGTATGAAGGATCCAGTTATGTTTTTAACAGTAATTATCCCTGGCTCGAAGAATCCAAAACATCAGGCAAATGTCTAAGTACAACCCTTGATAGACAAATTAAACCAATTGTGGTTTAAATATGTCACTACTTATGATATATCAAAAAATCAAAACTTCTAACTACAAGCAATGCTTTTATGGGCAATCAATGATTTTCCTGCATATGGTATGTTGATTGGGTAGAGCATAGTCGGGAGGTTAGCTTGTCTATATTGTATGGGCCATACAAAGTCATTTCACCTACAAAACGGTGGAAAACAATCATGGTTTGACTGCTATCGTCATTTCTTGCCACCGAATCATCCTTATAGGAGGGACATGAAATCTTTTAGGAAGGACATATGCTATGAGACATCATAATCTGTGCAATACCCTACTAGTGAATGAATCTAGGCTATTATGTCTCAATGTGAAAAAAAATCACAAAATGGGAAAAGAGTATAGAAGGAATGATGATAGGGATATATCTCACAATTAGGTAAAGAGGAGTATTTTATGGGATTTGCCATGTTGGCATGCTAATTTGGTTTGGCATAATATAGATATAATACACAATAAAAATTATTATATTTAAAAATGTTATGAACACAGTTATGGATGTAAAGGGCAAATTAAAAGACAATTTAAAAGCTAAACATGATTTGGAAATTTATTGTCATAGACCAAAGCTACACGCCTCGAATGTGGGTGGAGGACATGTGTCTATACCTAAAGCTTGCTACTCATTAACAACAGAATAAAAAAAGATTCTACTTAAGTTGTTGAAAGGATTGCAACCCAGACAGATATGCTTCAAACATGGAAAGATGTGCTGATTTGAATGAGTTGAAGTTATCCAGTATAAAATTATATGATTGTCACATATGTATAGAAAGATTACTTCCTATTACATTAAAAGAATGTCTTTCTTCTAACATATGGGGGTTTTAACGGAATTAAATCTTTTTTATTGGGATCTATACTCTTCTAAGATGAGTATAGCTTATATGGCCAAATGAGAGTTCGAAATACCTTTGTTGGTATGTAAGTTGGAGAAGATATTTAGGGGTTCTTTGATGTAATATAACACTTATTAATTTGTTTGTCTTATGAATTAAAAGTTTATGGCCCTATTCAATATAGATGGATGTATTCCTTTAAAAGATAATCTAATTATTCATCCTAGAGCATTTCCCATATAATATGAACTTGTATGACTTATAATGAAATTTATATAATGACAAGTTTTTGCACCATTTGAAAATCAAGGTGAAAGATAAGACTAGAGTTGAAAGATCAATTTGTGATGCATATCTTATTGAAGAAGCATCCACTTTCTTCCCTTATTATTTTAGGTCACATTTACAAACAAAACATACAAATATAGCTCATAATAATGAAAAAAAATGATTGAAAATGGTGCAAGAACTTGTGTTGTCAATTTGTAATGTTCAAGAAAAGATAGTAAGGAGGATCCAGACTTGGTTTTTTACCTCAAAAGAAGAAATTATGTGTTTCTTTATTGTGAGGAAGTGCAGTCATACATTGAGTAAGTTTTATGAATTTATAACTATTTTAATAAGATAATTATAGCAGTGCGGTTAATAGGGCAATTCATACTTCTAACTCGATACAGGATATTCACAACACCCTTGCAAAGATTTGATCCAAGTATATTGGAAGTGGAAATTAATAGGAGAATAGCCCAAGAATTTGTAAAATGGTTTAATAGATAAGTAGGTTAAATAAGTTGCGTAACTAACATTTGGAATTCCTCTCCTTGCAAAATTAATAAATAAATGTCATTCTATGTAACATGGTTACAAATGAAAGCTTAAAAAACTTTGCTTAGGGTCTGTCAAGGCTAGTTAAATCATTTCATGGATACATAGTCACTAGCTCTCAATTTCACACTAGTGATTATGCAGAGAGAGAAAATAGTGAATAGTGGCCCTCGGCATTAGGGCCTGATTACTATGGAGTGTTGAATAAAATTATTGAAGCACAGTTTCTTGGTAACCCAAGGCAAAGCGTTGTGCTTTTTAAACGTCACTAGTTTGATCAAGCATTAAATCGTGGAATGAGGGTACATCCACAATATAAACTTGTTGATATTAACTACAGAAGGAGCTACCCTGACTACAATCCATTTGTTCTAGTATTGGAAATATACCATAAAAGATATAGAAATTCTGTAAAGATGTATTTTTTGAATTAATAAAAATATTTATTTTAATAAATTTGTATTCACATTTTTTATACATGAAAGTCTAAGTGTTAATAAATTATCTCCGTGTTGGGTCGTGCTTCACATAAGGTGCAGACCATGGTTATTTACATACAGATAAATGGATTATTGATTGATTGATGAAGTTGGACACTTCATCAAGATTTAGATCATTACACTATAATTTTCAGGTGGGAAATAGTTTACTTTTAACTAATGAATAGTCATTCTATACTAATAGTGTAAGTATATTTAGAATACATAGAATTGGACTAAGTGATAGTAATCTTAAAAGTACTATAATAAATAGAGATTAGAATATCATAGCTACTGCATGGATGAATATTCTATGGTTTAAGTATAAGTTGGCAGTCTGGTAAAATTGGACGTATATGCTTTAATATGCTATAAGTGAGATTTCCTCTATGAGATCAACATCATTGCATGTTGGGCATGTACCATTAGCTTGATCAAGACATACATGTATAATGGAGCTTCTATGCCTTTCTTCATGAAATGAGTAATCACCCCCTATGATGGTCTAAGATAATCTGTAAAAATTCAAAGCTTTAGGAAAATGTCTAAAACTGTTATTTTAAGGTAGGGATGGCAACAGGGTTAGGCAGGGATGGCAACAGGGTTAGGCAGGATTGGGGACTAGAAATTCCAACCCTACACCCACACATTCCTCGTCTCCCCTATCCCCAGCCCATCCCCAACACGAGGAAAGGCAGGGATCCCTACCCCCGACCCGCCAAGGACAAAATAATCCTAGGTCCCGGCCCAGCGGGAAAGTAGGGAAGTGGGGGCCCAATTATGCTCAACAGCCCGAGATTATTTTTTTATTTTTTAACCTCCAATATGTTTTTTTTTTCAAATATTTTTTAACACCATCTAAAAGCCTTCATATAATATATATTACATAAAATTTTTATATACGTTGCAAATTTTAATAATTACAAAAATAATATGTTTGAGACTTTAGGTTAGATTAGATTAATGTGATTTACTTAGTTCAATAGCAAGATCTAAAGCCAATTATCAAGCAAAATCTTACTAAATTTGGAAGGTTAAAATTTTTGTTCTATTTAAAATAATTATATCAGCTGCTCGTTAATATTATACTCCACAATAATCTTATTAATAATGTGAATCTTTATTAATTATTTTAGTTCGAATAATGCTATAGATTATTCTAATGATTAGATTATTTTCTTATCATAACAAGAAAAATAAACTAGAATGATAAGAAAGCATTATTAATAACCAAAATAAAAACTACATACGAGCGATATTCAATTATGAGTTATTTAGATGGATAGTATATAAGAATTGAAATATATATTTTTTAATACCATGGTGGACTTAATTAACTAAATATCTTATACTACTTAATATTTTTATTCATACCCACAATATTTATTTCAAATTAGCTTTGAAATGTTTAATTTGGTAATACTTAGTTACATTGATCTATAGTAATTAACATTATAGGATAAATTACTTGTAATAAATTAATACTACAAGGTAGAGTTAAACGTTAGGATAAACTTATAAAAAAGGTGAAGAAATTTTGTATTTGAAACTTATATATATATATATATATATATATATATATATAATCTAATATATATATATATACATATACATATACATATATACATATATGATGTGAAACCCCAGCTAAAACTAACCTTAGAGTAAGGGGGTCGGGATGCATATCATATTTTCTTGTATGTATAAATATATTTTTGTATGATTTTATGTGCTTTGGATATGTGATTTATAGTCTAGATGGCTTATTTGAACTTAGTGAGTAAGAAGGGCAAAATGGTAATTTTGCTTGAGGAGGAAATAGGGAGATAGCTTGAGGATTAAATAGGAAAAATATTTGGGAGAGAAAATAAGAACAAGAGTTGTTGTGATTTAGTAGTTAGAGCTTTGGAATTAATTCTTAAGGTCTTGAGTTCAAATTCCATCATTTGAGTTTTAGCATGATTAAATTTTATTTTTGTTTAGGAAGGCTATTTTCAGCCCTTGCATGTCTTAGAGAGAAGTAGGAATGTTGTCCTAGGGGAGACATGAAAGGAATGTCCTAATCCTACTTTTGTATCCTACAAAAATTTCTAAGGGGTTCATACCCTTCTTGATCTCTAGCTTTCCTTACTTCTTAATCCATTAGGTTGTTCAATTTATCTAAACCAATTTTGTTTCCAGAAAATTCCAACAAAGTTATGTGGCTTTGAAGGTTTGAAAATGTCTAAGTGTGCGGTATCTTCTTGACTGAAAATGGGGAGGAGTTGTGGAAGGTTCCCAAGAAAATTAATCTCCATGGTTGAACCTTCAAAACTCCAACCTAGTTGTGTTCATCTTCTTCATGTAGTAGACTGAAAGTTTTTCCAGCTTCTTGATCAGTCCAGTTGTCAAAAATTTTAGCCATCTTTCCCTCTCAAATGCTGCTAGAAAAATGACCATTTCACTTAGCTTGAGGATTGAACATTCCAGCCAAAACCGAGCTACACAAAAACTGTGCAAACCAGGAAAATTTCCTGGACAATTTCACAGCTTAGTGAGCCGAAAACCAAGCTGTTTCTTTCAGCTTTTTAATCAGCAACTCAACCTTGTTTTTCCTCCATAAAGAAGGCTGGAAACCAGCCTTAAAGGATCTCTCAACATCCCTTCAAACCTGCAGCAAACCGAATAAATCATGGCAGAAAATTCTGCCCAAAAATGTCCAGCAAATTTGCAAAAAAAACTGATCAGATTTCCAGCTTTGTTCTTTCTTCACCCATGTCCGAAACTTCCTCCATTTTTTTGTGCAAACTCACCTTGAACAGCCATGAACTGAGCTTCATCATCTTCTCCAGTATTTTGCTCGAAAAATAGTCCATGGCTGCTCCTAAAATCTCTCCATCAATCACTCCAATTAAGCCATTAATTGAAGTCTAAAATTCCAGCAAAATATTCAGCAAACTACCATAGATTACCCCTCAAACAACCAGAAAATTCCTTCACCATTTCACACCATATTTCGGCCATCCTTAAGCTCCTTCGAACAACTTTCATCTCAGCAAAAATCTCAGCCAAGCAACCGGCCATTGAAGCTTCCAAAGAACCTCCATCATCAAAGATTTATTTACCATATTTGCTACCACAAAATATTCCCTAAATTATTCTTTTTGAATTTCAAACATCCAGCTTTCCTTTCTCTCCCAAATTTGAAAATCCAATTACCAAAACCCTCCAAACAATTCGGCCCCCCTTTCCCCACAGAATTTCGGCCAGCCTTCATCCAATCTCTCTATTCTCTCCAAATCTCCAAGAACACCTACTACCATTCTCACGCATAAGGCCACCCAAAACCACTCCAATCTTATCCAAAAACTCCAGATTATACCTATTCATTCTCGTGAATCCATTCCTACAATTTTTAACATCAAACTTAGAAATCAAAGTCTCACTTTTAGATCAAAAACCAGAATTTTCTTGAAGGCTCAAGAACACCTTCAAGGTAAGCATGAACAATCATCTCCATCTTCTTCCATCTTCGACCTTGATGAGTATATACTAATGAATTCCCTTTCTCTCTCTCTCTCTCTCTCTCTCTCAGCCGAATGGCTACTTCCATCATGGCCATTTTTCTTCTTCTCCTTGTATAGATCAAGCCTTCCTAGCGAGGGGATTCTCTTGGATCGACTTCAAGGTAGTCATCATTCAAGTAAGCCTATTCAACCTTCTCTTTAAATCTTAGATTCATGTCTCTAGGCTGTTTTGGAAAAGGATGGTTTAAGAATAAAGTTTGAGCATGTGTTTTGTGATGGAGTTGGGATTGAAGTATAAGAATGGATGTGTTTTGCGATGGAGTTGGGATTGATGCATGTGGATGATTTGTCTTGGTTGAATGTATGGCATTTTTAGGGTTTGTTGCATGTCTTCATGTCGTGAGTAGTATGATTGAATAAGCATGTTAGAGATTATGTCACCTTTGGTGAATAGGGTTTTATGATTATGAATGCTTGTTAAAGCCATGAATATGATTATGTTAGTGGAGTTTGGATCATGTGATGGTGGATTTGGATCTATGCTTTTATTCATGATTTGGAAGTTTTGTTGATTGGTGTAGAGTATATGTTCATGATTATGATTAGCAATAAGAAATATGATCATGACCTTGTTGTCCCTAAACTAATTTTATTCCATCAATAAGATGATTATTACTATAATTTCTTCTAGTGATTTTGAAAACCCTAGGGAAATATGGATTTGGACTTATATAAAATAATGATATTTTAGTCAAATAAATAATGACTTTTATTAAAGAAATAAAATATATAGATATTATATAAAATAAAATATATAGAAAATAATAATATCGAACAAAGCCTTTTATATAAATATTCATAATAGGTAAAATATTAATTTTGTAAGTCTTATATTCATAAATACTATTAAAAGTTATTTATTATCTTTCAATCAAAATCCATTAAAATTTACTTACAACTAATTTTAGTTACTAATTATTTTCTAACCATTAATTATTAATAGATTATTATTTTAAATAAATCCATCTAGGTCCTAGGACCCTTCATCAAATAAACCCTAATTATTTATAGCAAGATTTGAACCTTCAACTTATTAGTACCTATTTTCCAAACCATAGTTATTTTAATATTAAGCTAGATTTATTTTATAATCCCTTTTATTTATTATCTCGCCTTAAAGTTTGGGACATTAGGGTCATGATTGTAGTAAGTTGAGCTAAGATTATTTGTGAAAGTAAATTTTAGTTTGAGTTTAATTATGGCTTATGTTTACCCCAGGTGGGGTTAGGTCAGCTTTTGGAGATCTTTATTTTATCTCGAGCAAAAGATCAGATAAGCTCCTGCATAAAACTTATTTGATGCAAAATGGTTACAATGGCAAGCCAAATGTGGAGTGCGTGGACACTCACTTCTGTAAAGACAATTGAGGATTGTCTCCTTTCTCATTTCAGTCAAACAAATTATTTGAAAATCAATGAGCAGTTTTACTCAAACCCTAAAACTCTTTCTAAAACCAGTTTTGTCCCAAACTTTGGAAATCCTTAATTGCCATATTCAAGTGGAGCTTTGTTTTATTCAATTTTCTCCTAAGTGGGATAAATTACATTGAGTACTCAATAAGGGTGAACTGCTAGAACTAGTCTTTGACAGGTTAGGGTAAGTCTCTCAGTAGGTGGCCACCTCTGAGGGGTAAGTCCTTCCCGGATAAGATGTCAATTTAGTAGGTCGTGCCGGTCCGAGCTAGCAAATTTCAGTTAGGTGGACTGTGTATTGCCGAAATCGACAACCGATTTTGTTTGGGTGTAGAGAATAAGGAGTATCTTACCCGGTAGGCCGATCACCTACTTTTTGTCAGTCTGCACAAAGTGTGGCATTCTGACCGTTGTATGGTTATGGGGCCCAACGTATGGTATCCCGTGACCACCCTTTTGAGTGGTTGATTTTATTGTACGTGTATGGTTGAAAAAGCCAAAACGCCACTTTTGATTTTGACTATTGTTTATTACTTGCCAATATTTCTCTTATGAAGTTCTTACACTTTGCATCCACGAACTGTTTTCACTGAACACTCAAAGCACACACGGACTTACTGGGATTTTTATCTCATCATCCTTTTTACCATAATTTCAGGTCTATCCTGTTGTGGGGATGAGTAGCTAGTTGTTGCCTGCCTTGGAAGATATTCTATTATTTATTTTTATGTAATGCTTTGGGAGTTGAGAGTGAACAATTGTTATTTTTGGATTTGTCTTGAATTTTTGGATTGTAATAAGTTTTAATTTTTTTTGAAGCATTGTTTTATTTTAATTGTGTGACCTAGTTATAAAGACCCATTGTCCTTTGGACGGGGTGACATCCCCGGCCCTGTTGGGCCTAGGTAGTGGAGTGTTACATATGATCTATCTATATATACATATATGATAATAAATGTATATAATTTATATATATTACATCTATGCAAATTATATATGCATATATAATTTATACTCCACAATAATCTTATTAATGATGTGAATCTTTATTAATTATTATTAGTTCGAATAATGCTATAGATTATTCTAATGATTAGATTATTTTCTTATCATAACAAGAAAAATAAACTAAAATGATAAGAAAGCATTATTAATAACCAAAATAAAAACTACATACGAGCGATATTCAATTATGAGTTATTTAGATGGATAGTATATAAGAATTGAAATATATTTTTTTTAATACCATGGTGGACATAATTAACTAAATATCTTATACTACTTAATATTTTTATTCATACCCACATATTTATTTCAAATTAGCTTTGAAATGTTTAATTTGGTAATATTTAGTTACATTGATCTATAATAATTAACATTATAGAATAAATTACTTGTAATAACTTAATACTACAGGATAGAGCTAAATGTTAGGATAAACTTATAAAAAAGGTAAAGAAATTTTGTATTTGAAACTTATACACACACACACACATATGATCTATCTATGTATACATATATATGTATAATAAATATAATTTATATAATTTATATATTACATCTATGCAACTTATATATGCATATATAATTTACATATAATATATATTTATATATAAATCAAGGAGGGGGTCGGGGCAGGGTAGTGGGAATTGCGTGATCCCTACCACCCTGTCCCCAATTGGCAGGCCGAGGAAGTAAGCCCACCCTTGGTCCCGTCCCCACTTAGATCAAGAAATCCTTGGCCCAACCGAGCTAGGGTCCCAGTTTAAACGGGGCAATTGACATCCCTACTTTATGTTGGGTATCTCACGTGTATTATATACAGCGCAGTGGAAGAATTAAAATGAGATACCATCCCAAGATTGGCATATGTGTGGAAAACAAGACAAATACATGGAAAACAAAGAAACAAAGATAACAGTTTTTACCTTTCTTTGTTTGTGTAGAAAACAAAACTTTCCTTCTTCAAGTATGATAATTGTGGTGCGATCCAGCAATCCTCTTGAAGAATCACCACGAGAGTTGTATGTCCAACCACTATAATCACAGTGTGTGATTATCTCTAATAGAAATCCACACGAAGGATCACACTCAAGCACCAAGATTTTCTGTGCTAGCAGAAAACAACAATGGTGGGTGGGGTTTTCTTGTTCTTCTTGTTTCACAAAACCAGAGAAAGAAGAAGAAGAAGAAGAGTCTTGGTGTTCTTCTTGAGAACTACACGAAAGAGAGAGAGTGAAGAGAACAAAAGATCATATCCTTCTTTCTTGTGTGCCCCTTAGTTCTGTAAAGTTGTTTTCATGTGACTTTTTGTCTTCCACTAGGTTTATACCCCATATAACCGAAAAGCCTCTACAAAAAACACATCTGAGAATTCCAAACAAACAATTGCAATTCTCCAATTGCAATTGGAACCCATCAAGTTCTCAGAATTATAAATTGGCCCATCAATTATAACTAATTATAATTTGGCCACATCAACTTCTATTTCTCACAATAAACCCCACTATGTTATCAAATAACATCTTGAGTATATATTCCTCTTTTGTGTGTGACCTATTAGGTTTTCCAATCAATTGGTAGCGAACATGAACTAATCCAAACGTCTTTAAGATTAATAATCCTTAATTAATTAGAATTAATCCTATTAATTTTAATCAGGATTGGTTTATTAATTCATCAATTAATAACCCCATATTCTCATATCATGAGCGGTATCTAGCAACACATCATGACCACCCAAGAGTCCAAGAAGTCAAGTAGCTTGACATAAACCCTTCAATAACAAACTACAGTGCAATTAACTCCTTTCACCATACAATATCTCATTCAGTTTAGAGTACAGAATTAGTGTCAACTCCCTCCAGAATATATATTAATTCTAGCCCGAATACAATTATACTTGTACCAGGAACCCACTACTCTAGATGTGCATCAATTGAAACTGTTTCTAATACACATACGCCTTGGCCAAGGACTTCTCGAGTAGTAATTCCTACAAGTGGCCGTGAGATATTCACTCTTACTATTAGGAGTTGTGAATCCTTTATTGACTCTCTCAACTATTTTCGTTTACCTTACAATGTACCCAATATCCATCCCATAGGCGGCCCTCAATCGAGCTCGAGAGATTGGAATCAATGTACAAGGCTTAGCAAACAAAGCACCTTGAAGATCTCAAGTCTAAGGATACTTGCATGTTTGCTATATTGAGATTATATCACTGACACTAAATAGTTACCCATGTGATTATCTCATAGCTAGATTATCCAATGAACTTGTTCCACTAACAAGCATCCACGTGTTAACTTTGAGTATCTCAATACTCACGGATATGAGAACCACCGCCTGATCAAATCAAGAAGTCTTAACACATGCCAGTCTTAACGCATTAATAATGTCCTGTCTCATTAATACTATGACTAGGGACTATTTAAGTACTAACACTATACAGTTTAGTAGGAATCTCATATCATGATCTCTATCATGATTTCCTTAACACAGTGTTGTACTAGAAACTTTATCTAATAGTTATATTACTCAAAAGAAACTGTAAGATAAATAATGCACTTTATAAAATAAAATGTGTCATATACAACGTACAAGTGATTGCCTCTAGGGCATAACACTAACACTTTAAGGGTAGCTCCTTCTAGATAAGTGGTTATACTCTTAAAGGTCATAGATTATAGACTAGATGCTAAAGAATAGTAGATGTCATTAAGAATGGTAATAGTACCAATCAATCATATATCAATGATATGTGTTATATAGAAAGATATTTTTGTCATTACACATATAGGTCGAAGACAACGCATATGTAATATTATCCTCAATGTTAATATTTTTCATATAGTGATAAATGAAGATATTTAAAATGCAAAATACAACTATTTATTCAATATAGGTATTTTAGTCTTTTTAACAGCCAAAGATAATATATCTTTTGGTCCCCACCATAACTCCAGAAACCTAAATAGCTATTTTAGTCATTACACAAATTATTTCGATTATTTGAGAAATAAGAAATTTTATTTTATTCTAGAAAGTTCATTTGGTTAGAATAATTAATTAAGTCTCAGGCTTATTTATAGGTTAGATTAATTAATTAATTCTAGAAAGTTTAATTTAATATCTAGGTTGGAATAAAATAAATACAGATTGACCTAATAATTCTATTATGTCATTTATTTATTATTTTGGGCTTTAGTTAAATAAAAGGCCTAGACAAAGTAATAAATAAAGTGGGTTAAAGTTTTATTATTTTAGATTTTTAATAAAATTAGGACAAATAATAAAAGGCCCAATTGACAAATAAAACCCTAGCTTGTGTAGGACTAGGGTTAGTTGGCTTGCGGGTTTATTTAGAACCCTCATGGTGGCCAACTAGGGTTAATCCCAAGCAAACTAGTTGCCACCTTGCTTTCGCTCTAGTTTTTCTTCAGAAAAAATAGTCCTAGTCTACTTTCACTAATAGTTTAATTTGTAAGGTTGAAAGGATATCTTGAAAGGTCAAAATCTTTAGCATTGTACACGTTTTATATGTAGGAGCAGACGTTTGGCAAGATTTTCAATTAGTACTACTCCTGATGTTACGGTTCAGACAAGTTCCGGACAACCCACTAAACACTTGAATCTAGTTGCTACCATGATTTCTTCTAGTTCTAGAAGAAAAGGTAAGCATGTGATCCTAAACTTTGATTTAATTTTTATTTTCCACTGCACTTGTGTGAGCCACATTTTTTATGCCTATCTTGTTGAAGAAGCATCCACTTTTTTCTCTTATTATTTTGAGTCACGTGCACAAACAAAAAATACAAATGTGGCTCATAATAATGAAGGAGAATGATTGGAAATGGTGCAAGAACATATGCTGTCAATTTGTAATGTTCAAGGAAAGGTAGTAGGAAGAATCCAAACTCGGTTACTTACCTCAGAGGAATTCAATGTAGTAAGGAATTATATGTTGCTTAATTGTCAAAAAGTATAGTCGTACACTGAGTAAGTTTTATGAATTGATAACTATTTTAATAAGATTATTATGGCAATGTGATTAATAGGGAAATTTATACTTCTAACTCGATACATGAAATTCACGACATACTTACAAAGACTTGATCCAAGTACATTGGAGGTGGAAATTAATAAAAGAATAGGCTAAGAATTTGTAGAATGGTTTAGTGAATATGTAAGTTAAATAAGTTATGTAACTAGCATTTGGAATTCCTCTTTCCTCATAGAATTAATAAATAAATGTCATTCTATGTAACATCCATTTACCATTTTTTTTATAGGTATAAGATCCAGAAAACATGGTCCCAAATAAATGCTTAAGAAACTTTGCTTGGGGTCTATCAAGGCTAGTCAAACCATTTCATGGATACATAGTTAATAGCTATCGATTTCATACTATTGATTATGCAGAGGGAAAGAAAATAGTGAATAATCCTCGTATCAGGGCCTAATTACTATGAAGTGTTGAATGAGGTTATTGAAGTGTAGTTTCCTAGTAATCTATGGCCAAGCATTGTGCTTCTTAAATGTCATTAGTTTGATCAAACATTAATTATGGAATGAGGGTAGATTCGCAATATAAACTTGTTGATATTAACCACAGAAGTAGCTACCCTAACTACGATCCACTTGTTCAAGCTTAACAAGCTAGCCAAGTATATTATGTATCATATCCAAGAAGTAAGAGGTCATGATCTAATTGGTTGGCGGTTTGCAAAATTAATGGTCACCACATAATAGATGTACCCATGGTTGAAAGAGCTTATTAGGTGGAAGTAGATAGTACAAATAAGGTGAATAAATCATTAATTAGTAGTCGATCTTAGCAATTTAACACGAGTCTGGTATGAACGACTTGTTGAATGTTCAAGAACTTGAAGCTGTAATAGGAGATGGAAATTATCCTGCAAATGAAGAAAAAGATGAATGAGATACAAATAGCGATACCTCAGTAGATGAAAAGGAATATATATTAGAGGATGATTCCAGTGAATAGGTAAGATTTCTATTGATTACATCATTTATGATTTATATGTTAAATTATGTGACTATTTATGTGGTGATCAATTACATGTTTAGCTAGGAAATATTTGAATGCATGCTTATTGACTAAAAAATTATTTATGTTTAATTTTATATGGCTAAATATTTGAATGCATATTTATTGACTTAAAACCCTTTCTCAAGTGTTGAATCTCATCCATCTGTTTCTGCAATTGAGCTACAGCCCACAAAGCGGTCAAATTGTTGATGCTATTGTTGATTGCAGTCTAGCCATAGCTCTTGATCAAAATTACCCTAAGGTTTGCCTTTATGAGATTACTAGTTTCAATAGTTTATGTATTTGTTCTCAGTTACTACAAACTAATAAGATCCATTTGGGTTAATTTTATTTTGTTCCCAGTTACTACAAGTGCATATTACTATATTTTGTTGTTAATGCTTTGCTTATCCAGAAAGGTAAATGGTTTCTACATCATTGTTCTAGTTTTTTATTTATTTTACATGTGTGGATCCCCATGAGTGATGGGTATGAAAGCATCGTGGTAGTAAATCAGAGAAAAATAAACAACGGAAGACTTTAAAATTATACCTTTTCTCTTTGGTTTAACTGTAGAGAGCTTAGGTTGTGTTTGAACTGCGGATTGTTGAATCTCTGGTGTTTTTCTTGAAGACTCCAACTCTTGTCCAGCCAATCTTCTACTGTGTCGTATAAGCATTGACCTTCGATCTTTCAAGGTATAACCCTACCTAATACTAGCCGGTGAAAGTTTAGGGTTAGAATCAATGGCCTTCTTCTTGACTCACTATTAGAAAACAGAATCAAGAATACCTTTCTCTTAAATTTTAATTAACTAGAAATCAAGAGAACACTACCTACACTAGAAAGATTGAAGCTTTTCTATGGTAGAGAGAGAGAGAGAGAGAGAGAGAGAGATGAAAACAAAGGAAAGGGAGGCGACCAAAAAGTGAAGAACTAAGGGCTTAAGGTCTTTCAAAAGTCACAGAAAACAATCTCTGTTTAATTATGTAAACCCTGAATGATGTAAAGAATATATATCAAACAAAACTAGTCAACTAGGACTTAATTAAAAGCCCTAGCCATCCAAGCCTTCTCTTAGCCGGCCATCCCTGGCCCAAGTGGGCTAGGGCTGGCTCCTTTTAGCTATGGTCCATATTATTAGGTCATCTTTTAATTATTTATTTAATACTAGACCAATACAAGCCCAAAAAAAATAATTAAATATCTAAATATACCAGACCTTTATCCTAAGCTATTTTCTGGTTTAGGCTTGCACTAACTTTAATTATCCAATTTGGGCTTTAGCCCTAAATAACTAATTAACCCACAAACCAAGCTTTGAATTAATTTTCTCTTTAGGCCTTTTATTTATTTCAACCTATTAATAAATTAATCTTACTAATTCAAATAAAACTATTATTAAAGACCAAATCCTTAGTCCAAAATTTAATTAGGCTTTACGGGCTACCCCGACGACTAAAAGACACATTATTCTTGGCTACTAAAATGACCAAAATACCACTACCAAATAAATTGTTGTAATTCACATTTTAGATATTTTTTTAATATCACCATAAGAAGATATTGATCCCAAAAACAATGCTACTTTTAGCAATGTCTTCGAGTTACAGATATTTTAACTAAAATACCCCTCTACGTAATGCTCATTATCAAGATAGGAGAAATGTACTAACACATCTCTCAATGACATCTACCATCTTTAGATATTTAGTCCAATAATCCATGACTTCTAGTATGTATCCTCTTATTTTTGGGAGCTACCCAAAAGCATAAGTACTAAGTCACATTCCCATGGCCGCCCTGGTTTTATATAGATTATCTTGAACAATCACAATGGAGTGATTCCTCCATTTAGGAGCATAAAAACTATCTTGTATGAATCTGTCTTAATTAACTAGTCACACATATCCAACAAATAAGTATATTAGTCCTATGATAGAGCCTCACCTATAGTATATCAAAGTACATATTTCTAGCTTCATCAGACCTCCAACCCACACTCAAGTCGTAGGATATAAATCCATATTATAGCAGTAATAGTTTTGGTTTCTCTTATTTTAATATTTTTAGAAACCATTACTACAAATCTAGTTCTATGTATTCTAAATATATTTATACCATGAAATGAGAGGACTATTCATTAGCTAAAGGTAAGCCATTTCCTATTTGGAATTCATAATATAATAACATTTATCCTGATGAGATTCCCATTCTCATCAATCGATTAAGAACTATTGTTTATGTATTAAGTAACCTATGATCCATACCTTACTGTGAAAGACTTCTATTCATATGATCACTTTCCTAGACACAATGTATCTTTTCTAACAAATATCGTGCAAAACAAATTAAAATAAATAACACAAATACTTTGAGAATAAAATTTTTATTTATTACATTGAATTTTACATCCGATATATAGCCTTGAGGGCATATATTCTAATAATCTCTCACTTGCACTCTAAGACTATTTAAGCCGATAGGTGCCCACCTTTATGAAATCTAAGTGTCTCCTAACAACTCTTTCTATCAAAAGCTTGGAGAATAGATCACTAGATTGTTCTTTGAGGCAATATGTTCCACCGTGATTTCCCTCCACTGAATAAATTATCGGTTCAGGTAGTACTTCTTCTTGATATACTTTCCTTTGTTATGGTTTCTTAATTCCTTGAATTGTGAGACAACTCTTGTGCTGTCACAATATAGTACGATTAGCTTGACCATCTATAGCACAACTCCAAGTTTCGAAAGAAACTTCCAGAGCCATACTGCTTTCTTGGATGTCTCCGAAACTACCACATACTCAACTTCCATGATTGAATTAATAATACAAGATTACTTGATGCTTTTTTATGAAATAACTCCTCCAAACAAAGTAAAAACATATCCGCTAGTAGATTTTCTTTCATTCTTATCAGCCTAGAAGTCTAAGTTTATGTAGCCTAATTGAACCAAATCATCGACTCTATAAACCAACATATAATCCCTTGTTTCCTCAAGATACTTAAGTATATACTTTACAACTTGCCAATAGACCTCCTTGGGTTTGACTAATACATGCTAACTAAGCCTATAATAAAGCAGATATCTGGCCTAATGCAAAGCATGTCATACATAAGATTTCTCAAAACCGAAGCATAGGGTATTCTACTTATTGTGTCCTTCTCCTCTTGTATCTTAGGACACTCTTTTAAGAAAAGAGACAACCTATGTCTACAAGGAATTTGAGTCCCTTTACATAAGTCCATGTTGAACATAGCCAATATTTTATTAATGTATATGGTTTGGGATAATCCTAGCATTCTCTGCTTCCTATTCCTAAAAAACTTTATCCCTGAGAACGTAACTAGCTTCTCCCAAGTCCTTTATACTGAATTGACTAGAAAGCCAAATCTTTATAGATGATAATATCCCTATATAATTGCCGAGTAGTAGAATGTCATCCATGTATAACATAAAAAAGACAACATTACTGCCTTCTAGTTTCATGTACATGAATGATTTATTCTCATTTTGAATAAACCCATACTATGTGTTCTTGGTCTTTAGTAACAAAACTTTCTAATTGGGACATATATTTGTCTTCACTAAGATGATCATTGAGAAAGACCATCTTAATAGCTATTTGTCGTATCACGTTGTCATAATGACATACGATAGCAAGAATGATGCAAATGGATTTAACTATAGCTATCAGGGAAAATGTTTCCTCATAATCGATGCATTCTTTCTAAGTGTAACCCTTTTCCACAAGCCTAGCTTTGAAAGTTTCTACCTTCCCATCTGCACCTCTCTTTCTCTTAGCTACCTATTTACACTCAATGGGTTTATCCCTTTAAGTGAAGCTACAAAATCCCAAATTTGATTAAAGTATATAAATTTGATCTCAGCTTTCATTACTTCATGCCACATGTTTGCATCAGCATCAGCAATAATCCCGTCGAACCTAGTGGGATATTATTCTTGATGGTTGAAGACTAGGTCGAAAACCTTTTCAGTCCATCTTGCTAGAACCCTAGATACCCTCCTACTACATTATGGCTCCGTTTGCATACGATTCTTAGGTTGTGCCTCTTCTTGTTTCACAATTGGGTTGTTAGAAGTCGACTCAAAAGATAACCTCTCTATTAGTTCTATTCTGCTTAAACCTTTGGTGGAGAATTATGTTCATCCTCCAAGTATCTAGCATTGGTGCTTACTAGCACTTTCTGCTCCTTTGAATGATAAAAGTACCCATCTTTTATTCCCTTTAAATACCCAACAAAATAGCACAATTCTGATCTTGATCCTAATTTATCTCCTTTGATCAGTACATAAGTTGGACATCCCAATAACCTAAGATGATTTAGACTTGGCTTTCACCTAGTCCACATCTCATAGGGTGTCCTAGGTATTGATTTGGAAGATACCAAGTTCAAAATGTATGCCGTTGTTTTTAGGGCATATCTCCAAAAAGAAATTGGAAGAATTACATGAGACATCATGCTTTGGACTATTTCCATCAATGTCCTGTTCCTTCTCTTAGCTACTCCATTCTGCTGGGGTATCCCAGGAGTATTTAGATGAGATACTATCATATTATGTACCATATAGTCTTTAAACTCACCTAGGAGGTATTCTCCGCCATGATCCGATCGAATGGTTTTGATTAGTTTCCCTATATGACGCTCTACTTCGACCTTAAACTCTTTAAACTTGTCAAAAGAGCCTGATTTGTACCTCATTAGGTAAACATAACCATACATTATACAATTATCTGTGAACATCATGAAGTATTCAAAACCTCCTCTTGCTGGTGTGGCCAAAAGACCACCTATATCAGTGTGAACTAAACTTCATACTTCCTTAGCTCTATCTGCCTTTTGGATAAAAGATCTTTTAGTCATTTTTCCCTTAAGACAATTCATACTGAAGCCAATTTTTCAATCTCAGTGAGCCCAAATACCCATTATAGATTAACTTTTGAATCCTAATTGAGTTAATATAACCCAACCTTAGATACTACAAGTATGAGTCATTGGCATTGGCCTTTCTCTTCTTATTTGTTACAAGTTCATTTTGAGCATTATATACTTGATTGTTAATAAGGTTTATAAAGAACAAATTTCCATACATGTTCCCAATACATAAAGTTACTCTATCTCTACTGATAGAAATATCATACTGGAAATGAAATAGAATATCCATAATTTATTATTTTTGCAAATAAAACCAAATTCTATTTAAAATAGGGTACATATAAAACATCCTTCAATAAAACTACTCTGTTACAATCAAAAAGTAACTCTAGATCTCCTACTGGTTGTGCTTATACTCGTGTTTCATTTCCCACTCGGAGACCATGCTAATCTTTCTTGGGTCGCCTTATCATCCTAAACCCTTGTAAGGAATTACAAATATGGTTAGTAGCTTCAGAATCAACAATCCAAGTGAATAATGATCCAACCAACATAATTGACTCTATATAGAAAGCATTACATGTAGGGTTATTCTTGGCTAAAAGATCTGGACACTCCTTTTTCCAATGTCCCTTCTTGGGATTAGCATTGGGCTGGTGCTTAAGCTAGGCCACTGCATTGTTCTTCTTCTTCTTAAACTTTCTAGGCCTTATCCTTGAAAAAGAAAACTTAGCAATTAAGGCCTTGGACTATGGCCTCATGACTTTCTCCACTATCTGGAGCTTTTTCATCAATTCCATTAAAGTCATCTCTAACTTATTCATATTGTTATTTAACTTGAACTATGAGAAGGAGTCCAGCAAAGTGTTAAGGACCATGTCCATTTATCTTATACTATTAGTTTCATCTATTTTTATCCTTGTGCTATTCTGAAATTGTGTAAAATATCCTTGAACTTTTATTTCACTTTATTTTTTCATCCTTATTCCACTTCTAACTATGTCTTTTAATGAAGATTCTTTGAGATAGGGGGGATAGGAGGGTTAATAGCCTCATAATCCATTCCCTAGTTTACCTCAGCTTCTAGTGCCGCAACCTTTACCCAATTCAAATGGACAGGAGGGAGTGGCATCCCCGGTAGTTCCATCATCCACTGCTTCTTCACATGCCATTAGGTTGTAGGTCTCGGAATTCGACCATGAATTGTTCCATGGGAAAATGTGTAATAGAATCAATTTTATTATATGGTAGGTATCATTATAATTGATTTAGTAATTAACGTATTTGTGTTTCATATTATTAATCGAAAAAAAGTTCATCGGTTTAGACAAATGTGTTTGAAAAATTGAAAATACAATGCAACAGTACTTCGTCGGGTCATATCCGACATATGTGCATCTCCCGATGAACGTGCGAGATTTGTGGCTTTAAAAATTTGGGGAAGCTATCGCCAAATATTATTTTATTTAATTGCTAAGTTGTATACAAATCACTAGATTTACTCGTGATTTGCAAAAATACTTCTAGTGGAGAGATAAGGACGGTATTTATATCCGACTGTTTGGGAGAAGAAGTCTAGGACAAGGTTTTTGGACACGATGTTTAAGCTGAGAAAGAAGGATGGTGGGGCATGTTCTTATTGGATAGGAGCTCAGTATTGGAATAAGATTTGCTAGTATTAGGGTTCAGTGAAGTATCAAAAGCTCTCTACAATCAATAAAAGGAATGAGAACAAGACTGCACTCATACTAGAGGGTCTATCTTGTTCACAGAGCACAATGAGCGTTTGATAGTTTTATTTTCTTTTAACTACTCATTTTCTTACTTAGTTTGAAATGAATTTATATAAGAATGTGATTATTTTATTTTATCAACATGAATGTAGCAGGAAAAGCAGGGGAGTTCTTTTAGTTATACAACACAGTTGAGACATTACATATCTTTCAGAGTGGGCCCAAGTAGGGCCATTTCATTAGTTATTTCTCTCGCCAGACTTTGGTAGTACATAATTAATTATCTTGAAATTTCTTTATATTTTATTTATTTGCATTTTATTTTAGTATCTATCACTGATGATTTCTGTCCTTTTAAGGATAATATGAGAAATCCCAAGTAACGCTATTCCTAACTTAAGTCTAGTATCTCAGTAAACTCGATTGTTCCTCTTAATAAGAAGGCCTTGGTTGTAGAGGCAGCAAGTGGGTTCAACATGGGCCGAGTTTATGAGTTAGGATTAGAGGCATCATATGTCCAGTCTCAGTTGCTCCAGAATAGACTAGAGACATCTTTTGGCCTATCTACACCTACTGGTATCGAACATATGGTAGTTCAAATGATACAGTAGGCCAAGAATAGGCTCTGTTGGCATTATGGCAAGTGCATGGACTTGTATCGACAGATGATTAAGCAACGAGATTTCACACTTACTAGTCGAATGGCAACTATGTCAGTGAAAGTAGGCATTCCTACACTACTCTGTCATCCTTAGATGAAATATACATTGTCTTAACTAATGTGGATGCTAATGATGATGCCGATATAGAAAGTGGCTCCAATGTTACTGCAAGAACCCAAGTAGGGGCTCTAGTCCTCCTCCTCCACCCCCTTTACAGCTACTCCTTCGTTAGTTACATGAGTTTGTTATACTTATTTTTTTTTTTATTTATGTACCAATACTAATTTATGTATGATATTGTGATACTTATTTCTATAAACTATTTTACCTTCTTAGATCCATACTATATATTTATATATATTATGCTTAGTTTCAGTTTTTAAATTATATCTGGGAGCATAATATTATTTTGGAACTTATTTATGCGTATGAAAATTGATTCACATGGAGTTGATAATTTTAGAAAAATTAAAAAATAGGAAAAAAGAAATTTGTATCAAAACCCTTGCAATTTGCAATGAAATAGCGATAGTTAAAAAAAGAAAGTAAGAAAAATCGTAGTAAAACCCTCGTAATTTGTGACAAAATAGTGACAGCAAAAAAATAAAGCAACATAAATTGTAGCAAAACCATCGCAATTTCGTTGAAATAGCAATGGATAAAAAAGGAAGTAATAAAAATCATAGCAAAACCCTCACCATTTGCGACGAAATAGTGATGGCTAAAAATAGTAAAGTAAGAAAATCATAGCACAACCCTCGCAATGTGCAACCAAAAATGCAAGCCGTAGCAAAAACTTTACAAATAGCGATAGAATTGCACCGGCCATAAATTGGGTAAGAAAAAAACCATACCTAAACCCTTTATATTTGCAATACAATTGCAATGGACATAGAATGGCCGTAGTTACACCCTCACAAATTTGTAGTTAACAGAAACAAATTTCCTATGCCGCCAATTGGCACCATCGCAAATCTCTTGATAACCTATGTGTTGAGTCGGTGTTTTTTTTTAAGTATGTAAATTTACATATAATAAAATATAACTTACAAGGTTATCGATTTTTTATTTTTTATTTTTTAAGAAGGAGGGAAAACAAGAAAAGAGAAAGGAGATAGAGAAAAGGATGGGATGTAACTTGGTGTTGAACTTGAGAAATACATCTCAAGCAACAACTCTCCTACCACTAGAACAAGTTGCTACCGACAACTTGCAAGGTTATTGATAAAACGGATCTGCCTCTAACAAGAATCCTACTGAGTTAGAACCACTCAATTGGTTAAAGATTGTATATTTTGTCATTGTCTTGCTAATCATTTTGATCGAACTTTCGAGCCAAATTACAAGTAGGACTTCACAAACTCTGAGATATGGTATCCACTCAAACCAATTCAGATTAATACTTCGAATTCTAGTACTAGTTGGATTTTCGAGATGTCTTGCTCAAAAGGAATATTTTTTTTGTCACGATTTACGTTTTTATTTGAACTAAAAAAAGAGAGAAATAAATTCCTCAAGAGTTTGGGATGGCTTATGATATCTTTTTAAAGACTTCTAAATATTTATTCATGGTATTTTAGACCAAATTCTAGATATTATCTTATTTGAAACCATATTTTAATTCAGACTTACTTTCTATTTCTAAATAAGGATTTTAATGAGTTGAAATCCTGTTGTAACTCAGAAATCTCTCTTTTATTCATCCTAATTTAGTTCTGAATTGAATTTAATTAATTATATGGTCCAAACTAATCTGCCCCAAGTAACCAAAATGCCTAGACCAAACCGAAAATACTCTTCGGAAGCCCAATCTAAATTGATATTAGAGTGCTATCTAATACATACTTGTAATATTAGTCGTGATAACTTTTTGTTACAAATAATGAATGGTGTCTAATAACATCTCATTAATCACAAATTACAAGTAAATGATGATTCGACATATTCACTATAATAATCGAATAATTAATCTCTTTGTCAGTTGTATCTAGATCGAACACAAGTTATGAAGTACATCGTACTTGCATTGTTCAATCTATACATTTCTTAATTCCTAAGTGGACTAATAAAATAATATCAATATTCTCAATATCAATTCATTTGTTTATGACTATATAAATTAGTCTCACTCAATTAAGAGCCCCAAGATATCACTCCTATTATATAAAAAGAACAAATCCTATTTTGATCACACTTGTCTTTTTGCGTAATTCGTAACATACTCAATTAGTACCTTCAATCAATATATAAAAACAGATAAGCTATGTCATGACCATCCTTGCAAACAAAAATAATAATAATAGAATAAGTGTCTAACTTACTTCCAATAAAACTAGCTACGAACATAAAATTAGCAAATCTTTCTTTTTTTTTTTTTTTTTGAAACCAGGTATCCAGGCTTCACTTACCTAATCCTAGGCCTCCAAGAACCCCCTAACCCCTAGAGGATGTAAATTGTGGGATATGCTCCATTTGGCCTCGAGTTCCCCATGACACCCTGTACACTACTGCGCATAAGGAGCCATCTCCACACTAATTGGTTGAGCACACAACCTCAGTTTCCTAAGGGGATTCAAACCCCCATACTGCGATTGGCAGCTAAATTTATCATGGATGGGTCAACCGGGTAGGATGTGCCCCAGGGGGCTAAAATTAGCAAATATTTTAAACTAACACTACAAGAAATGCCAGAATTAGCAAGGGAATTTAATGACGAACAGGTCCCTTTCTATTTCTATGAGGGATTAGCAATGGATCAGAGGCAAGGAGAAGCCTTTTCCAATTGGCGAGGAAACAAAAAATTTGTATCTAATCCGTCGCTGATTTGATTCGGATTTGCGACGATTTTTTTTATTTTTTTGCTTAATTAGATTTGAAATTTCTTGTAAAATTTAGCTTCGAATTTGTGACAAAATTTAGTTGCTCCCTCACTAATCACACGCATACTAGAGAGCAAGCAGCGACGGAATTTTTAAAAATCACTTGCAAATTAGAGAGGGATTAACGATGGAGTACCTAATTTTAAATTTAATAAATTAACTATCTGTAGCTAATTTGTCGCTAGTTTGCGAGGGATTAGTGAGGGAACTAAATATACCTCAGCAAAATTTCGTTTATAGGATATATAAAACCAACACAACTTACTTTCTTATTTGTGACAGTTTTGAGATGTATTTGTGAGAGAAAGTTAATTATCCCTTGATAAATATTTCCGTCACAAATCCTTCTCTAATTAAAGAGGGATTTGTGAGGGTTTCTCTTATTTTTGAATATTTTCAATTTTTCCCCAGATAAGTTAGTAATATTAAAATCATTATGTAATATCCTTATAAATACTAAATTCTTTATTTTTTGTTGATTTGTAACAAATTTATAAACTTCAAGTATGGATGTAATTATCATTGACTGTTATGTATATAGAATTAATAATTAAATTACACGTAATATACTTCTCTACAAATTCATTATGTGTAGTATAAACTATATTGTTATATATATATATATATATATATATATATATATCATACACATCATATGATCAATGTAATGCAAATAAGAATTTATCTTAGAATGAGAGCTATGTTAATTATGTACGATGTTCTATTATATTATATTTGGTTAATAAATGCAATTTTAGGATTAAGAGATGTGAAAGCATGTCAATACTAATTAAACCTCACAAATTAGTAAGAACCATCTAATCGATGGTAATTAAACCTCAAAAATTAATAATGATTATTTAGAAATTTTATTGGCAAAATATTTGTAATATTTTTTAAATCACTTTCTACTTTTGAGAGGATATGCGATGAATACATTTTCATAGCAAGGTATCAATAAAAATGAGGAAATGGCTATTTTTAACACTAAAATTGATCTAATCCGTCACAAATCCCTCGCAATATAGAGAGGGATTAGCAATGCACAATATAGCAAGGGATCAACGAGGGATCCACAGAGGAAATAAAATTAATAACTTTAAATTACGTAGACGTTTTGTTAGTGTTGTACCCTAGAGACAATCGCTTGTACTTTGTATATGATACATTTAGTTTAATAAAAGTCATTATTTATCTTTCAGTTTGTTTTCTTTACTTTCGTGTAAAATAACTATTAGATAAAGTTTCAAGTACAACACTGTGTTAAGGAAATCATAATAGAGATCATAATGTGAGATTTCTACTATACTGTATAGTATTAGTACTTAAATAATCCCTAGTCGTAGTATTAATGAGATAGGACTTCATTAATGCGTTAAGACTAGCACGTGTTAGACTTCCTGATTTGATCAGGTAGTGGTTCTTATAACCGTGAGTATTGTGATACTCAAAGTTAATACGTTGATGCTTGTTAATAGAACAAGTACATTGGATGACCTGACTATGAGATAATCACATGAATAACTATGTAGTGCCAGTGATAGAATCTCGTTATAGCAAACGTGCAAGTATCATTAAACTTGAGATCTCCAACGTACTTTGTTTGCTGAGCATTGTGCTTTGATTCCAATCTCTGGAGCCAGATCAAGGGCCGCCTATGGGATAGATATTGGATACAATGTGAAGTATTCACCACTCCTAATAGTATGGGCGAATATCTCACGGCCACTTTTTGGAATTACTACTTGTGAAATCCTTGGCCAAGGTGATTGTATATTGGAAATAGTTTCGATTGATACACATGTAAAGTAGTAGATTCCTGGTATAAGTACTAATATATTTGAGCCATAATTAATATATATTCTGGATGGAGTTGGCGCTAATTCCATACTCCAAACCGGATGAGATATTGTACAGTGAAAAGAATTTATTGCACTGTAGTTTGTTATTGAAGGGTTCATGTGAATCCACTTGACTTCCTGGATTCTTGGGTGGTCATGATGTATTGCTAGATACTGCTCATGATCTATTTAATATGAATTTATTAATTAGAGAACTAATAAATCAATCCTTATTAGAATTAATAAGTTAATTCTAAAAATATTAAGGATTATTAATCCTAAAGACATTTTGATTAATTCATATTTTGCTACCAATAGACCGAAAAATCTATTAGGTCACACACAATAGAGAATTGAGTGCTTATGTTATTATTTGATAACATTACTGGGTTGATTATGAAAAGAAGAAGTTTTTGTGGTCAAATTATAATTAGTTATAATTTGTGAGCTACATTGTAATTAACAAAAATCATATTAACAATTGGTAATTAAGAATCCATGATTGCTATGGATTTTGGTGACCGAAATAACGAAGGAATATATATATATATATATATATATATATATATATATATATGATATGTATATACACTTCATGAGTTAAGGATTTTTGGAAATTACACAAGTTTTTTTTTTTTTTTTTGGGAAAACGGAGGGTTCTCTTCCTGAAAAACTTCTTCTTCTCAACAACAAATACCCTAGCCGCCAAGTGTTTTTTGCTAGCACAAAATCCCGGCGTGTTCTTGAGCACAATTCTTGTGTGGATATTATTAGAGGGAGTCTTACACTTAGACTCCAATGGCGATGAAGATGAGTTCTAGTATTACTGGATCGTGCCATGAACAGAGAAGGAAAAATTTTTCATTCCCAAATGTTTTCACATGAGGTAATATCTTCACCTGTTTCAAATCCTTTTTATGCATAAATGAGATCCTAGGTGGGAATTCTTAATTTTATTCCACTGTGCAACTTGAATTTGCATGACAAGGATTCCTAATAGGTGTTAGGCAGAATTTGAAATTCAAAATTTTCGTCTCTAATCCCTTTCAAATCTAACTCAATTAGTGAGGGATCAGAGGGGGAACTATTCAGCAAGGAATTAGCGATGGACTCTCCAATCCCTCGCTGAATATTTTCGTTGCAAATATAACGCAATTAGCGAGGGTTTTTTTTTTTTTTTTTTTTGCTTCCACTTTTATGACTATTTCTAATTTCTATCGCTAATCCCTCCTATTAGCGAGTGATTAGAGACAGAATTTGTCCCTTGCAAAATCCCAACGACTATAACACCACCCACTTCTTTCTTCCTCTCTTCTCTTCTTCGTCTTTTTTCCTTTACTCCATTAGAATGCGGCCTTCCTCCTCCTTCCTCCTCGCCCTCACCACCACTTCATCTTATCTCTCTCCTCTAAGCTCTCATTCCTTATATTTTTTTGTCTTCTATCTTCCCACAAGACTCCCACTCTCTTCTTTTCTCTATTATCACCGGCCCTTTAGCACCGGGCCGTCGTGGTCACCTGGAGTCACCGCTGCCACCACCTGTTGTTCTGCAACTTTTGTTTTGGTTGGTATTTATTTATTTGTTTTCTGAAGGTATTGTTTCTTTTCTTTTTTTTTTAATGTCTAAACTTGTTTGATTTTATGATTAATTGTTTGTTTTAGTTTGTAGAAATTTCAGATTAGGTTGAAATTTGAGGTAATTTGGGATAGTGGTTAGCTCCCACAGAGGTAATTTTTAATGGTTGTTAAATATATTCATACCATTTTTCTTACATTTCGTTTTTATAGTTCTTTGTGATTTTTCAATTGGGCATTTAGACTTTTTCTTTTAAGCATAAAAGCATAAATTTTTATTTGTCTGGATATGTATGATAAAACATTATAGGAAATCTTATTACGTCGTAACCAATAATGGAGTTGGAATTTGACACTATATTTGGGAGAGTAGTTAGCTCTATCATTAGCCACACCTTAGCATAAAAAGGTCCTTATGAACTAACACACGTTCTCAGATATTACCAATCAGGTTCATTAATGACGAGAGTCACTCTCTATGATCTCTCTTGTGCAACCCTTCATAGGAAATTCCTACTTCAATTACAACCTAATTTTATAGAGTAGATCTCGTTTAAAGTAGGGTACTAAATAATAATAATTTTTGAATGCTGCTAGGATATTCTATATGTCCCTAGTGAAGGGAAAATGCTCCCATGAGAATTGTGGGAAAGGTTTGGTTTTTATCTAGAGAAATATGTTCGCGGAGCTATGAGTTTAACTGCTATAATGTTTGAGGATGTCACTTTTGTTGCTTTTGAGAAATTATGTGGTCCTATCCAACTTCATTCAAGTAAAACAGCTTCTTGAAGCTGAAATATGTAGGAGAAAGCAAATTCCCCCTTCTTCCTCTTTTTAATACTGCTAGGATATTAGCTATTTCTGGTCATTAGTTGGTGTTATGATATCAAACTCTTTTGATCTTGTGATTTTTCTCTTCTCTATTTGAGTTGACATGATATTTCATGCGAAGGTTGAAAACATATTATGTAGAATTTGATTAACACATAGAAAACTTGATTACTCTTCCAATTGCATGAACGGATCCTAGTGAGCGATGGGTGATTATTCCCTATGGATAATAGGTGATTACCCTTAAATTAATTTTATTGAATAATTGCTTTCAGATTTTTTTATTTTTTTTTTTTTGTGTTTTTTATTGAATGTTGGTTGCAATAAGGTGGCTTAGTGCCTGGAAAATGTCCAATTTATAGGGAAAACTCTGTCAAATTTTTTTCAAAAAATATAGAATACATAAACTATATAGAAGTGAGTAAGGACTTCACTGGGAAACTTAATATAAATACTACATCTTTAAATTTTTGATAAAAATTATAATATCACTATACAATATGTTCTTGACATATTTTGCTTCTCTTCCAATCTCAAATTGTTCACTCCATCTCTAATAAATTCAATTCCAAATCATACATACACTTTACTTCCCGGCAATACTTTGAAAATCAATCTTTCTCCAACAAGTTAACTTACAAATTCATTCATCAAAATCAATCAATTGATCAAATTGAAACTCAAGAAATATTATTCAAGTCAACTTACAAATTTATTCATCAAAATCTCTACATTCAAGTGTAGACTATTTTTTCTATCAAAATCTCTACATTCAAGTATAGACTATTTTTTCTTTCAAATTTTAACAAGTATATGATTCAATTCATACATAAAACCACATAAGATTCCCAAAATGGCCCCAAAAACCAAAACCCAAATATCTTATGTGATAATGTGTTTGTTTGAATGTAATGTACATGGATGATCGTAGTTGGATGCATAGGAGACACATACAATGGATCAAAGGAATTACAATTGAGTTTGAATAAAGGGTCATGCGATTCATTGCTTATACTTTGTCAGGTGCTCAAGCATCAGTTATAAGATGTCTATGTGGAAAATGTAAGAACAAAGTGTATTTGTCTCCTGATGAAGTGGAGTTGTACCTGTACAAACTTAGCTTTGTTGCTAATTATTGTTGATGGACAAGTCATGTTGAGGCTATTACTCTAGCATAGTCTAGGCTTGCTACAAGTAGGACTTCAGTAGAGTCGAGTTCTAGTAATCGATTTTGAGAAATGGTAATCGATGTAGAGGGACATAACTTTTCAGCAGAACCTCCATTCTCCGGAATGTTGTAGAACCACCTAATCCAGAAGCTCAGAGATTTTATGACATGCTAGGAGCTTCGGAAACTCCTATATGGGATGGTTTCAGTAATCATACTATGTTATCAGTTTTTCCTCAGCTTTTGAATATTAAATCTGAAAATAACATATCGGAGAAATACTTTAATCAGGTGATACAATTGATGAATGAGGTATTACTAAGTAGTAATAAGCTTCTAGATAACTTCTATCAAACAAAAAAGTCAGTATCCAGTCTTAGGCTGCCTGTTTAGAAGATAGATGTTTGCCCAAATAATTGTATGCTTTATTGGAAGGACGATAGTGATAGGAGGTATTGCAAATTTTGTGGTCACGCCAGATACATGACAAAGAAGAAAGTTGCAAAGAACAAACACAAAAAAAAAGTCTTTTTTAAGAAGATGTATTACTTCCCATCAACACCAAGGTTGTAGAGACTATTTGCTTCATCCATAATAGCAGAACACATGAGATAGCATGTTGAGAGTTGACTGGAAGAGGACATTATGAGCTATCCATGCAATGGTGAAGCTTGGAAATACTTTGACTGTAGCCATCCTAAATTTGCAACTAAAGTTCAGAATGTGTGTCTTAGGTTGTGCACAGATGGATTTTCACCATTTGGAATGTCAAGGAAGCAGTACTCTTGTTGGTCTGTTATTGTTACCTCATATAACTTGTAACACCCACTATCTACGTACCCAAAAAGGGTGGGGATGTCACCTCATCCAGTGAGACCGGAGGTCTTTATAATGAGATACAAAGGAAAATAACTAAACAAAACAAAGCAAAAATCTTATTACAATTGGAATCAAAACGTATACAAGTCTAAAATTCAAAACTCACAACTGTCTCTCAAAAGAAATACAAAGCTAAAATTGAAATGAAATGAATTTCCATCACTTATTCATCCAACCTGCTCAATAAAAACACTCCCCTAAAAACATGATATAAAAAATATGTGAGATTGGCATCTCAGTAAGTCCCATGTATGCAAATGTCACATTAAATATTTTGTGCATACAAGTTTATCAAAACCACAAAATATGTTTGTAAGTCAACTTTCATTAGTAAACAATTATTGAGTGGAACAATATACACTTTATCCAAATTAATTTCCAATAAGCCATCCACTCATCAATACATTAAAATCAAGAAAGGATAAAAATGATCCAATATCAATATTATGGCAATATTATGATTACCATCATGATAGCTCCTAATGTAACCGTTCAACACTGGGCAGTGAGTGATCCGCCTACTAGGGTGAAATACTCCTCCATCTCTACACCCAACACACTATTGTCCAATCAAGAAAATATAGTTCACATAGACCAACATGCTAGCTCGGACCAACCTGACTAAATAGTACTATCATCTCTTTAAGCAGAGTTCATCTTTTGGATGTGGCCTCCTGCCAGAAGACTCACTCTAACTATCCAAGACTAGTACCACCAGCCTACCCCCGCTGAGTACTCAACGTTCAACATTAGGTGCAGAATCATTTCCCTTTTTCACAAACTTCGAATACCTTGATTTTGCAAAACCTGGTTTGCACATCAAGCTTTTCAAGGCGTTTTGGTCATAAAGGAAAGAAAATCGTTTTTAGTTAAAAGTTGAGATTTGATAAAAGCTTTAGAGATTAAAATATCCACGTTCTCAATCCAAGTATCATAACTCAACACTAACATTTCAATCATCACGTCGACATCATTTCAATATCATTGTTCAAAAGACTTGCAAACATGTACGACTTAGCAAAACAGTTATATAGGGACATACTTGAATAGTCCAAATAATCAACCAAAGCCAATGCTTGCTCTCACTTCAAACTTCTTCCTTATTTAAAATCAATTATTCTATAATTAGAATCTAAATATTAATCCACTATCATTTCATGCATCACGAATCCCTATAAACACATTAATCACCTAAATCATCCATGGCATCTAGGTAGATTAATTCCTTAAACCATATCTATTACTTTCCCTTGTCATGCTACTCATCGTTAAACATGCATATAATCAGCTCAGATCGTCAATATGATAACTCTAATATTCAACTACCATTAATCTATATAACAACCCTATTTGCATCAAAATATCTCATCTTTAATCAACATGATCTAGGTCCTCATAGTAATATATAACCACATTTTACTCCATATACGCCTAGTTCAAATATTGCACCATCAAACTCATCAATCTCATCTATTCATGCTTTTCATGCTAAACTTCATGCATAACATCATTACTGTAATATCAACCTTATTTAAATCAGTAGAGATTGGGTCCACAAATACCTCTTGATGAGACAAACTAAGAGCAAAGGTGACTTCTTGGTGATTGGAGGAGTTCACTTGAGAAGAAAGGATGATTAGCCCTCCTTGATCCCTTGGCTCGAAGGTCACACGAAATAAGGGTAAATTAGTCCCTTTTTTATCGAGATTTATGAGAAAAAGATGAGAAGAATTGAATAAAAATTGATGGAGGTTGAAGAGTTGCTTATCTTAGGATTTGTTTTCGATTTTGGTAAGGTTTGGATTTGAGATGGCCGAATTCTTGGAGAAGGTTGGCACTAGAATTTTCGTATAGTAGGGGTGTTTAGAGTTTGATAGGAGGTTGGTTTGATGAAGGAAATAGGTTAGGTTTAGGTTTTTTAGTGTTTAGAAGAAGTTCACCTTGTTTTGGACTATTGAACACAATAAGGAAAAATGACAGCTTTTGCCTCTATTGCTTTGGTTGAAATTGAGCAATGCTTAGGAGGGTATTATGGCTGTATCTTAGTTGCTATAGTGGCAAAAAATATGAGAGGAAAATGAGAAGAAAGTAGGCTGGTTTCGGACTTGCTCTTGGATGAAATTGATAGATGAAAAATGAGGTCTTTTGTGTTGTTGTTTTTAGCTAAAACAAGAAAAGAGTTTGAGAGCAACTAGGCTTGGAATTTTCATGCATGTGTGTGTGTGTATATTGTGGCTAAAACAAGGGTGAAAAGAAAGGATAAATTCTGGTTTTTAATTTGCTAAATAAGCTTTGATTGGTTGTAGGCTATCTTGGATAGGATTATAGTAAGATTGAAGAGTTCTACTTGAGCTAAATTAGCTATGATAGTGGTGGCTAGGGCTTTTAATTTTCCAGAAAATTCAAGAAAGAAAAATAGGATATTAAATGAAGAAATAATTTAATTAATACTCTAATTTATTCAAGACAAAAATAAATAATTAAGGAATAATTTTATTTAAAGATAAAATCCATTTTCTTAGGAGATAAAGCTGAAATTTCTTTCTCCGCATTTCCCTATTTTCAAAAATAGTATATTCCCAAGGAATATTTGCTTAAGTTAAAAATTCAACATTATCTCTTTATTTCAAACTAATATTCTTTAAAGGAAATTAATTTGGGGAGGCTTTTCAATGGCGACTAAAATGTAGCTTTCAAGATAAATATTTCTACATTTAATTTCCTTAATAAATCCTTTATATACTAGCTTTGATAATTTCAGATTTTAAAATATTTAAAATCCCTAAAAGATTAAGATAAACTATTAACTAGAAAATAATAGAAATTTAATTTACTAGAAAATAATAGAAATTTAATTTACTTTAATTCTTTTTATCAAAAACCCAAATAATCACATTTCTATATTTTAGGAAGTGGGAAACTAAGGTGGCGGCTAACCCTAGGAGTTTCGGCCAATAGAGAGAAAAATAGGGGGAAAAGAGATTAATTAGGAAAAAGAAGGAAAAGGCTTGCAAGAGTTGGGATTTGAACTCATGTCACCAAGAAATAAAAACCAAGCTCTAACCACTATTCTACAACAACTCTTGTTTAAATATTCTTCAAATAAATTCCCTTAACTCCTACTCATCTCACTTCATTTCTCTTCCATTAAATTCTACTCTATAAGAACAAAAGCTCTACTATCTCATACAACACAACTATATCCAAATAAATAAATCCATGCAATATCAAACACATAAATTACATATACTTCATAAAAATAGTTCAAACTCATTAAATACAATATAAGATGTTATGCTATGCATAACTTTTCTCATGAACTAATGGTGGCTTAAATCGGGGTATTACATAACTTGTCTCCTTTGATGTGCATGAAAGATCAAGTTATGTTCTTAATAGTCATTGTTCCTAGACCTAAGAATTTGAAGCATAAGATTGATGTCTATCTACAACTTTTGGTAGGTGAATTAAGGATGTAATAGTTTAGTGGAGTCCCAACATATGATATTTTAAAGAAATAGAACTTTCTACTGAGAGCAGCACTTTTTTGGACCATTAAAGACTTCTTGGCATATGGGATGTTAAGTGGGTGGAGTACAACTAGAAGATTAGCATGTCCATATTGCATGAAAACGACAAAATCGTTTCAGTTGCAAAATGGGTTTGACTGTCACCGGCATTTCTTACCTTTAGATCATCCATACAAAAGAGACACTAGGTTTTTTTAGCAATGATAAGGATCGTGAGATAGCACACCCTATACAATGCACTTATGGAGATGTTATGTAAGATACAGTGTACTATTTACCAAAAATAATCGAGACAGCCTCAGAACTTAGCAGGGATGATGGAAGAGGCATCTATCATAATTGGGCCAAAAGGAGTATATTTTGGGATCTGTCATATTGAAGAACACATTTAATTCATCATAACATAGATGTAATACACAATAAAAAAAATATATTCGATAATATCTTTAACACTGTCATGAATGTAAAAGGAAAAATAAAGGACAACATAAAGGCATGGCGTGATGTGGAGGTATATTGTGATAAACCCTAATTACATGTGACAGGATTGGGCGATAGGAAAGTGTCCATGATAAAGGCCAAATACTCTCTTACACCTGAGTAAAAGAAACTTTTGATTGAGTGGGTTAGAGATTTGCGACTCCCAAATGAATATGCTTTGAATTTAAGCAGGTGTGTTAATTTAAAAGAGCTCAAAATATCGGGTATGAAAAGTCATAAGTACGATGTGTTTATGGAAGATTGCTTCTGATTGTTTTGAAAGAGTTACTCCCAGTATCAATTTGGAATGTTTTAAATGAAGTTAGTCTCTTTTATCTCAATTTATATTCTCCTAAACTTTTCGTAGCCCATATGAAGGAATTGGAAGATATATTTTATTACACATCTATAAGTTAGAGAAAATCTTTCCACCCAGCTTCTTTGACGTGATAGAGCACCTAATGGTCCACTTGCCGTACGAGGCAATGGTTGGTGGCCCTGTTCAATATAGATGGATGTATCCATTTGAGAGGTAAATACTTATGTATTAATATAATGTATATATAAACATTATGTTATCAGTCGTTTTGACACTAAATAATGTTTTAGGTTCTTATATTGTTTAAAGATTAGAGTTAAGAATAAGGCAATAGTTGAGGGATCAATTTGCAATGCTTATTTAGTTGAAAAGGCATCTATATTTTTTTCCTATTATTTTGAGCCGTATGTGCATAGTAGATATACAACTATAGCTCGAAATGATGAAGGTATTCCCAAAGCAAACTTGTATGATAATGGCTTATCTATATGCACCGTTCCTGGGAGGGTTTTGGGAAATATTCAAAATAGATATCTTACTTCAGAGGAATTTAAGGCAGCAAACTACATATTCCTAAATTGTGAGGAGGTCAACCATACATTACGTAAGTATACTTATTGCCTACAATATTTTTGATGTCATACATTGAATAGTATATTTATCTGCTCATTTTAGTGGTATAGGAAATTCAAGAACGAGTTGCAATCACGTCAGCCAAGTATAATCGACATTGAAGTTGATAGGAGACTGGAATCAAAGTTTACTAGATGATTTAGGACTTATGTGAGTTGAACACATATGTTGAGAGTTTTATACATAAATGATATTGATAAAGAAAGTGTTAACCATATGTTTTTAATAGGTTCACGATCCACAAAATCAAGTGAATGATCAAAATCTAAAAAGCTTGGCTTGGAGACCTTTGAGACAGGTGAAGTATTTCTATGGCTATTTTATAAATGGTTTTAGGTTCCATACACATGATCAGTGATTTGGAAAAAAGACATTCAATAGTAGAGTTTGTGTTAAAGGCAATGGAGATAGTGGCAGCGATTATTATGGAGTCTTGAAAAAGATTATTGAACTTCAATTCCCAAGGACTCCTTGTTTGAAAGTTGTCCCATTCAAATGCGATTTGTTTGATCTAATGCCAAATTGAGGTGTAAAAGTTTATCCTCACTACAAAATTGTTGACATCAACAGCAAGAGGAATTATCCAAAATATGATCCATTTGTATTAGCTCAACAAGCATCTCAAGTGTATTTTGTATCCTACCCGGGGAGCAAAAGACCAAAAATCTGATTAGGTATCTGTTTGTAAATCAAAAGCTCGACATGTTATTGATGCACCTGTTGTCAAGAGCCTATATCAAGAGAAAGTAGATCAAACGATAACAATCAATCTATGTGTTGAGGATGATATCATTGAAAGGTTAGCAGCTGAGTCTGGTATTAGGGAGATAATTGATGTTCAGTCATGGGATTAATGATGCTGAAAGCACAATCAAATAACGAGAATGACGACGAAGAAGATGAATGGGAGATAAGGTCATCTACAGATGACAATATGGATGACTATTCATTGGATGACAATGAAAGTCAATAGACTTGAACCTAGTTTCACTAATTTATACACACAATTACTAGTTTTGCTATCACTTCTCTTATAAGCATTTTATTTTGCATTGTATTTATAATTATTTTACCCTATGTTCTTCCTTATTTTGAGCATGTATATTTTTTAAAATAATTTTAGTTATCTATGGCCTCTGAAGCCTCACCCGGTGATCAGTCAGTGACTCGTGAGACTACGAGGGAGGATCAGACGCCGTTTCTAAGCCAGGCTCCACTTATACCTACTCCACAGTTGCTTTTCGCAGATGAGGATGATCATAACAAGACCCTAGATCGAGACTGGCTTCGGCAGAATCAACAGTTGCTGGTGCCCAGACTAACGATACACGGCTCTTGATTGAGCCAGTTGGTGACTCATAAGTCATAAATTTATTTATTAATTTACGCTTATTTTGTTCATCATTTTATTACTTTCTCATATATTATAGATCTACTTTCTTGAAATAGGTTCACACATTTCGTCGCAGTGTGCGGGAGATAGGTGAGATTTTTAGGTGACACTACACTAGAGCCTATGCTATCTTCTCACAGGTTCCGATTGATGTCCGAAACCTGTGGTTCGATTTATGGAGGGTTAGTTCGATATGTTGGTTATAATTTAACTTGTTATTCTAGTAATGAAGAATTTGTTATTTTTAATTAAGTTTGTTATTTTAAATATGTTTTCTTAATTGTAGTTGCTTTTAATTATTATTTTAATTCTGCAGTCTTTCTTCCGTTGGAACCCAGAGCATACCGAACAAATCCGAGCTAATTGGGAGAAGAAATGTAAGACTAGACTTTTAGACCAGTTGTCGAAGGCTTGAAAGAAGCCTAGGGCTAACTACCCCAAGTGGATTTTCCTAGAGCATTAGACTACTTTATTGGAGTATTGGGGGTCCGATAGGTGGCGGTGTATTTCTTCTGCTACTAAGCGAAATAGATCCACTAGTGGTGTGTCACACACAAGAGGATCCATTTCATTTACTAAGCATAAGGAGCGGATGGCAAGTACAAACATTTTTTAGTATTCGATAAATTAATATATCACACTTAAATTGTCTTTTAATTAATATTTATTAATTTTAGGTAAAATGATAGTAGAGAGAGTTAGGTACTAACTTTAGTTTTATCGAGCTCTTTAGACGGACCTACATATTTCAGGACGAGCCGAAGAAAGGTGAGTATACTAGTGATCGATCACGACAGATGATCATAAGAATATACAATCTTTTACATTTTTAAGTTTAACATTAGTTTTTATCACTTTTTAAATATTTTACATTTTTTCCTTATTTTCATTTTTTACAAGATAATGTCACTACCATTAGGGAGCACTATACGTAGCATGATACTCAGACAGATTCCACAAGTACAGTGGCTCCAAGTAGGGTGGCCAACGAGAAGGCATTATTCTTCGAGGCTAATGACAAAGTCTTCAAGAAGGGGCAACTATATAGATTGGGCTCTGAGTCTTCGAGGGTGAGACGGAGGTTGCAGCAACCCAAAATATTTGAGTCGTCGACTACTTCTTCTGCTTCGATGGATGTGAGCCAGTGACAGAGAGAGTTACATACAAAGATGAAAATGTAGGAGAGGGTCAAGCATAAGCTCTAGATATATCGGAGCCAATGCCAAAGCTTGACAGATTATTTTACGCTAATGTCTCAAAATTTGAATCTACCTCCATCGCCGCCGATGCCACCTGTGCGAGAGGATGATGATGAGGGTGGTAAGAATGAGGAGGACTTCATCATCAGTCCATCGGATTCGCATGCTTATCCACCAGGTCCATTCGTTCCATCTCCACCCCCTCCGTCGACTCTAGCTTTCACACAAATTGTTGCTTCGTAATTAGGACACATTTGGATTATATATTTATGTATTATTTATATTTGTAACTATCGTATTTATTTATTTTATAAATTAGAGAGGGTTTTTATTTAAATATTGTATTGGTGTAATTTTTATCATTTTATCTCACTACAAGTTTTTTTTTTAGAAATAAATTAAAATTATTTTAAAATTATAATTTATTAGCAAGGGATTAGAGAGAAAAACTATTTTTAAAAAGTGAAAATAAATTACCTGTCGCTATTCCCTTGCTGATTTGTGAGTGATTATCGGCGGACATTATTAATAAAAAAATTCCGTAACTAATCCCACACTAAGTTGCGAGGGATTAGCAAAGGAAGTATTTAGAAAATTAATATAAAACAAAATTTTGTAGCTAACCCCATGCTAATTTGCGAGGGATTAGCAACGGATGTAGCAATAATCCCTTTTCTAATTCATGAGTATTCATAAAAATATCTGTCACTAGTCCCTCGCTAATTAGCATGGGATTAGCTGCGGACTTTTTTATTCAATTATTTTTGCAAAACATTCCATCGCTAATCCAATGCTAATTGGCGAGGGATCGGTGATCGATTGGCTAATTTTCCTTGCAAATCCATTGCAAAGTTACTAACTAAATCTTATTAACCGTGGAAATTGTCCCTCGCGAAGCCGTTGCTATTTGCGGCAGATTTCTATATCCCTCACTACTATTTTCATTTTACACTCCCTCGCTAATTCATCGCTAATTTTGGGATAGCAATGGATTAATGAGGAAATTGTCCCTCGCTAAATCCGACATGTCTTGTAGTAAGCTTTGGGGGCTTGTTTAAGCCTATACAAATATTTTTTTCAATAGATGGACATGATTAGAATCTGAGAAACTAATGATATCAGGTGGTTTTTTATTTTAACTAAATAAGATCAATATATTCACAGAAGGAAACAAATTACACAAATATATAAATAAATTCATGATAATAGATAGATATCACATCCCAAATCTTAAGTGGGTAATATACAACTAAACAAAGTTGTTGCATATATAAAATGAAACAAGTGGTTGGCCCATATAAAATCTGTCTCATATAGTTGTCCGTGTAGAAAGGCATTTTTTATGTCAAGTTGGTGATTTGGCCAGGATCTAGAGACAGAAAGACTAAGAATGAGTCGCGTACAAGCTTGGTAATTGGATTGAAAGTTTCATCATACTCCAAAGTAACTTGCAAAGAATAGCCAACTACGACAAACCTTGTTGTGTGACATTCAAAAAAGCCATCAGACTTGAATTTTTACTTGAAAATCCAAAAAAAAATGAAAATATTCACCTTGGGAGATAGGCAGGGAAAAAATTCCCAAGTACCATTTTTAATTGAAGTAGAGTATTCATCAAATATTACATGCTACCAGTTAGGATCCTGAAGAGCTCGGGTATGGTTATGAGGACAAGGAGAGATAGTTCAAGTGTGAAGAGACATAATATGTTTAGGTTTACAGATCCCAGCTTTACTACAGGTAACCAACCACTAGGTGACAAGGAGAAGGATGAGGGAAAGAAAGAGGAGAAGGCAGGCGGGGGGGAGAAGAAGTGGGAGGGGTGAAGGAGCGGAATGGGGAGCATGGGGAGTGGGGATGGAAGAGAGACAGAGATGTTGAAAATGGCAACTTTGGGAGTTAATAATTTTTAACTCATAATTAGTTCGCCTAAAACAATTAATGAGAATTGTTCTTGACATGTTAGAGATTGTTTTGATTATGGTAAAAGCCATTTTTATGGTAGGAATCCATAATTAAATGTTGTTAAAGTTGGGTGTTTAACCATTTGGGAACTCATGTTAGACATGAGTCCCACATGGGAAAAATTGAGGAGTGTGGAAGCCTTTATATACTAAAAGGCTTTTCTATAGACTTAATAGAAAAACCCAAGGTATGGAGGATGCCACACGCGTGCGCCGCCCGCCCGCCCGGCTCGGGCTTAGCCCATGTTTTCACGTTCTTCTATTTTTATTTGGCCCAATTAACTCTAACTTGAAAAGGAAAATGAAACATAAAATCTAGTAAGGAATTGGGATTTCCTAATCCGAATTAGGTTTTAATTTTTCCTAAGGCGAAATTAAAAGAGGGAACAGAGCCACCATTAGGGTTAACCCTTATTTCGTGCTTTTTGCTTCCTGAGAGAAAATTCGCCTCTTCCCTTCTCTCTTCACGATCCATAATTTTTGGCTCATCGGGACCGGTGAACTAAGGAGATTTTCGAGGTGATCGCTGTTGGTGTGCGTCGACAGCGATCTGAGATCGTCTTATCCTGCAAGGAGAGTCGCAATACCCATCGCACTAGAGTTGGGCGAATAACTTCTTGAAAGCAAGCCAGTATTGGACTGGTGATTCAGTCAGTAGTACAGTTCGTTGTGGCGCAGCTTGTCCAGAGGAGTGCCGGCGCCTGGTACATTCTTGTAGAACAGCGAGCAAGTCTCTCAAGTATCCTACTGACTTGTTATTGAGTTTGAATTCGGTTTAGTTACATTAAGTTTGGACTGTGTGGCCTTGCCTGTCTGTGCCCATAGGTACCCTATTTTCTAACAGTCTTCAAGAAGTTATTTTGCAATTATCTGTTTATGTGCAATGGCCAGTTCGTCAGGTACTGCATCTGCTGTGTATAAGCTTTTTGGTTGACTTGAATGGTCTGCCGGACAAATTTGGTCCAGGGCAGAATTTCAAGCGTTGGCAACAACGCATGAAAATTTGGTTGACCATGAGGGGCTTATTGTCAGCAGTGCAGGTAGATAGGCCTATACCAACTAAAAGGCATCCTAAAGTAGCTAAGATTGCTGCGTGGGATGAATGGAACAATGTAGGCAGAGGGGCAATACTGTCAGTATTGACAAATGCTCTCTTTAATGTTTACTGTTCTGAGTCATACACAACAAAGATGCTATGGGATGAATTGGATAGGAAATATAATACCAAGGATCAAGGTCTAGAAAGGTATTATGTCTCCAAATTCCTGAAATTTCAGATGGTTGAGGGCAAGTCTGTGACTGAATAGACTCAAGAGTTGCAATTAATTATTCATTCTCTTCATGAATCGGATATGGAACTTCCTGAGAAGTTTCAAGTGATGTCAGTGATAGAGAAATTTCCTAAGTCTTGCGAGGACTTTGGTATGTTCCTCAAACACAAGACGGAGAAGATTTCTCTAAACGATCTGATGAAATCAATATCTATTGAGGAGCAACATAGAAAGAATAGTCATATTATACCTGTGGAGTCTAATGTCCATATGGTGACTACTGGGAAGAAGAGTAATAATCAAAGGAATGTGGGGGTTAACTCAAACTCTAAAAACATAAACAAGACAAAAGGCAAGGCCAAGAAAAAACCGAAAGCAAACAAACCATGCTGGAATTGTGGTTAGGTTGGACACTGGGCTAAGGACTGTCCGTCTAAAAAGCCCAAAGTCAAACAAGGATCAAATTTTGAAGCACAAGTCAATGTGGTGGTAGAGGATACTAGTCAAGCGGAAGCTGATTTGAGTACACACCTTGCTGAGGTTTGTACCATTGAGGCTGGGACTGGCATCACTATTTCCAATGATGATGGAAGGTATGTTTCTGTTAACTCAGAAGTTTTTACTATTTATGAGCCACTTGAATGGCTGGTTGATACTGGAGCAAATGTGCACATTTGTGCTGATAAATTACTTTTTGTGTCTTACCAACATATTAAAGGAAAAATTGTTAAGATGGGGAACTCAGCTGTAGCCAATGTATTGGGAATTGGATGCGTGGACTTGAAGTTTCCTTCAGGGCGTATTCTTTCTCTTCATAGGGTGCAGCATGTTCCAACAGTGCGTAGAAATATTCTTAGTGGCTCATGTTTAGTTAGAGAGGGTTATGAATTGACTTTCAAATGTAATAAAGTAGTGATTATGCACTACAATTCTTTTGTTGGCAAAGGTTATTTGTCAGATGGTTTATTTCAATTAAGAGTTGAACCATGTACTTCTGATTTGAATAAAGCTTCTTCTGTTGAGAATTCTATTTATCCCATGGTGCACATGATTGAATCCACTAATATTTGGCATAGCAGACTTGGACATTTAAATTTAAATTCTGTTAAAAGAATGATGAATTTAGACTTGATCCCTAAACATTCAATTGATTAAAAGAACAAATATCAAGTGTGTGTGGAAGCTAAAATAACCAGAAAACCCTATCACTCAATTGAAAGGGATTCAGAAATACTTGATTTAGTTCACACAGACATTTGTGAATTTAATGGCTTGTTGACTAGGGATCATAAAAAATACTTCATTACTTTTATTGACTATTGCAGTAAATATTGCTATGTTTATTTACTTAAACATAAAGATGAAGCACTTGAAAAGTTTCTCATATTTAAAAATGAAGCTGAAACTCAAACTGGCAAGAAACTTAAAAGGTTAAGATCTGATAGAGGTGGAGAATATGGGTCTAATCCATTTGTTGAATATTGCCAAAGTAATGGCATAATTCATGATGAGATACCCCCTTATTCTCCCCAGTCTAATGGGATTGCTGAACGGAAAAATAGAACATTTAAAGATATGATCAACAGTTTACTTTTGAATTCTCGATTGCCTAAGTATATGTGGGATGAGGCTTTAAATACGGCTTACCATATAATGAACAGAGTCCCTCATAAACATAAAAAGGTAACTCCATTTGAAATCTGGAAAGATAGGAAACCTAACTTAAAATACTTCCGTGTGTGGGGTTATCTTGCAAAAGTTCTAATCCCTAAACATAAAAGGAAGAAGTTAGGACCAAAGACTGTTGATGCCATCTTTATTGGTTATGTGGAAACAAGCTATGCCATGAGGTTTTTGGTAATTAAGTCCGAAATACTTGGTATAGATTGTAATACTATCATTTAATACCGTGATGCTACATTCTTTGAGGATGTGTTTCCGATGAAAACTGGTTTGCCTCAAGATGTTTCTACTTTAGATTCAGCCTTAATATCTGATTCCATTCCTGATCATGTGGAAAGGATGAAAGATGTGGGGGCAGGTCTAAATAGTTCCAATACTCAAATTGAGGAATTGGAAAAACCTAGAAAGAGTAAGAGAGCTAAGATAGTCAAGGACTTTGGAAGTGAATTTTTCACTTACAATGTTGAGGACGAACCTTTAACTTTTCAAGCAGCTATGGTTTCCTCAGAAGCAGGGCATTGGAAATGAGCTGTCAAAAGTGAGATGGATTCTATTGTCTCCAATGGGACATGGGAATTGGTAGATCTCCCTCCTGGGTACAGTATAATTGGATGTAAATGGATATTTAAGAAGAAACTTAAACCAAATGGGACCATAGATAAGTATAAAGCCAGATTAGTTACCAAAGGGTTTAGACAGAAAGTGGAAATAGACTATTTTGATATATACTCTCCTGTTGCTCGTTTGACTACAATCCGAGTGCTAATTGCATTGGCTTCTATATATGGTCTCACCATCCACCAAATGGATGTGAAGACAGCTTTTCTTCATGGTGATCTTGAAGAAGAGATATATATGGATCAGCCTGAGGGATTTGTAGCCAAAGGAAATGAACGAAAAGTTTGTAAACTTGTGAAATCCCTATATGGTCTAAAACAAGCACCCAAACAATGGCATGAAAATTTTAATAAAACTATTTTATCATTTGGCTTCAACATAAATGAGAATGATAAGTGTGTTTACTGTAAGGTTAAAGGTAATGCATGTATTGTTTTATGCCTGTATGTGGATGACATTTTGCTATTTGGGTCCAATGTTGAGATAATTAATGAGACTAAATCATTCTTGAAAAGTAAGTTTGAAATGAAGGATATGGGAGTAGCAAGTGTGATTCTTGGCCTAAAGTTGATTCGCTCAACTGAGAGGATAACCATTTCTCAAACTCACTATGTTGAGAATGTTCTTGAGAAAAATGGTTATCAAAATTGTAGAATTGCTAAAACTCCAAGTGACCCTTCTGTAGCTTTGTACAAGAATGAAAATGGAGTTCCTGTGTCTCAATTAAGATATTCTCAAATTATTGGTAGCTTGCAATATCTTGCAAATGGCTCAAGACCAGATATTTCATTTTCTGTATCTAAGTTGGCACGATATACGAGTTGTCCAAATCGGACTCATTGGGAGGCCTTGGATAGAGTACTAAGGTACTTGAAGGGAACAGTTTCCCTTGGGCTGCATTATGGGAAATTCCCTACTGTACTTGAAGGGTATAGTGATGCAAGTTGGATAGCCAAGAACTCCGGTAGCAATGGTTGCACTGAATATGTGTTTACATTAGGTGGCGGTGCAGTCGCTTGGAAGTCTTGTAAACAGACTTTAATAACTCGGTCAACTTTTGAGGCTGAGTTATGTGCCTTGGATACTATTGGAACGGAAGCTGAATGGCTGTATGGACTATTGTCCTCTTTGCCAATGATCAGCAAGCCCATTACTGCTATATCTGTGCATTGTGACAGTCAAACCACAATTGCAAAGATAAAGAGTACCAAGTATAATCAAAAGACTAAGAGACACATCCAAGTTAGACTTAAGTCTATAAGGGAGTTAGTGTCTGAAAGGGTAGTGTCTGTTAACTTTGTTGGATCCAAAGATAACATTGCAGACCCCCTAACTGAGGGACTAGAAACATCTTTATTTCTTAAATCCAGGTTGGGAATGGGACTGATAACCCAGTAATGATTCACCTACAATGGCAACCCAACTGACCAAGTGGAGATCCCACAAGGCAGTTCAATGTGGTATAAACAAGCTGTTTAAGTGAATCTGGCACCAATTCTGATACCTTTGTATGTAGGTCCTTTCCCTGAAAGCCTGTAGTGCGGTTACTGCAATTAGTAAGAGTTTTGACTCGGAATGGGATCAAGTCTTTTAGACAGGATGCTAGCAGTACATCCTTGGAGATCGCCAACTATGTGAGTGTTGTTGTGTGGCCGCAACTAAAGGGAATTGGGTTTTATCTGAATACACTCATGAGACAAGATCAGGACACATGGCCATAACGTGTCAACCCTAAAGATTGTCTCCATAGCCAATAGTCTGTTGTTACCAATGGACGCCGTCACATTCAAGGTTCAAATTCAAGGCTTAAGTCCATCTGTTCCTGTAGGGGCATAAGTTGGATAACTTAGGTAGTGGTTCAAACTGGAAGGTACCATTATCGAAAGCAGATTATATAAATCCTGAATAGTCTTTAACTATGAATTTGTGGGGGATTGTTGAAAATGGCAACTTTGGGAGTTAATAATTTTTAACTTATGATTAGTTAGCCTAAAACAATTAATGGGAATTGTTCTTGACATGTTAGAGATTGTTTTGATTATGGTAAAAGCCATTTTCATGGTGGGAATCCATAATTAAATGTTGTTAAAGTTTGGTGTTTAACCATTTGGGAACTCATGTTAAACATGAGTCCCACATGGGAAAAATTGAGGAGTGTGGAAGCCTTTATATACTAAAAGGCTTTTCTATAAACTTAATAGAAAAGCCCAAGGTATGGAGGATGCCACACACGCGCGCCACCCGCCCGGCTCGACTCGGGCTTGGCCCATGTTTTCACGTTCCTCTATTTTTATTTGGCCCAATTAACTCTAACTTGAAAAGGAAAAGGAAACATAAAATCTAGTAAGGAATTAGGATTTCCTAATCCGAATTAGGTTTTAATTTTTCCTAAGGCGAAATTAAAAGAGGGAACAGAGCCGCCATTAGGGTTAACCCTTATTTCGTGCTTTTTGCTTCCTGAGAGAAAACTCGCCTCTTCCATTCTCTCTTCACGATCCATAATTTTTGGCTCATCGGGACCGGTGAACTGAGGGGATTTTCGAGGTGATCGCCGTTGGTGTGCGTCGACAGCAATCTGAGACCGTCTTATCCTGCAAGGAGAGTCGCAGTACCCATCGCACCGGAGTGGGGCGAATAACTTCTTGAAGGCAAGCCAGTATTGGACTGGTGATTCGATCAGCAGTACAGTTCGTTGCGGCGCAGCTTGTCCAGAGGAGTACCGGCGCCTGGTACGTTCTGGTAGAACAGCGAGCAAGTCTCTCAGGTATCCTACTGACTTGTCTATTGAGTTTGAATTCGATTTAGTTACGTTAAGTTTGGACTGTGTGGCCTTGTCGGCATTGTTGATATTTGATAATTGCATTTGTTAGAGCCCTGGTCGGGTATAGACGGTGCTTATTCAATTCAGTTGAGTTGTATGTCTGTGCCCATAGGTACCCTATTTTCTAACAAGAGATGTTGGAGGGGGGAGGGGGGGGAGAGGTTCATCAGAAGAAGAAGAAATCATGTAAGGGAGGAGAGGAATACGGACAATAAGAATAGGAAAAGTGGCTGTAAAAAATGACAAAAAGGGGAGGACAACTTTATTAGTAGAGGGCTCTAGACAACAATATAACTGTGATGATTAGCAGGATATGCTAGGAATATATGGCAACTAGAATGAGGAGCAAGTTTAATTATGCGGTGTGGTTGAGGAGAATTCGGAAAGCATAGACACCTAAAAACCCTTAAAGGAGCAAGTAAGGGACTTGTCAAAGGGAAAATTCTTATAAACTGAGTTCATGTGGACCAATAATTTTAAAAAATTATATCGTATAATTTATATTGTATATAATATAATTATTTAAAACTATTGATCTACGTGAATCAAGTTCATATTAGAATTTCGGTGGCCAAAGAGACAGTGAAAGGAAGTGTAACACTATACTGTTTTGGTGGGCTAAGATATTTAGGAGATGAACAGCCGTAGGGAAGGCTCCGACACAAAAGGAAGGAGGGAGAGTCGCTTGAAACAGAAGTGTGTAGATGAAATTATTTATTGCATGAATCATCTGCTCGACTTTGCCATTTTGCTAGGTAGGAGGATAGGAAAAACCATTCAATCAAGAAGTTATAAGTATTCAAATAAAAAGAGTTGTTTTAAGTTTTTTGAACTGATCACAATTAGTTAGTTGTGCTAGTTCGAATAACACAAATTGTGTTTTGTCACTAGTTCTGAAAGGTCAAATAAAATCAGTCAATTCTCTCGTCGATCGGTGTTTGATTTACTTATTACAAATTATTTTTATTATTATTAAGATAATATGTATTGTATTCAATTTGATGGTTTATATATTTGTAACCGCACGTATTTAGGTGTATTTTCCCTGAGTTAAAATGGCTAAGGTGAATTCAGAAAATGAAAAATGATTTAAAGTAAAATTCGCATCCCATAACCTCAACTGTAGTGATGCATGACCTCTTGATCTAATGGCCTGTGGAGACAAAAAAAACCCCATAAAATGTCAAAAGTTCAATTTCTCCAAGGAACCTTCCCATTCCCGCTTTGCCAATTCAAAAAAAAAAAAGGAAAAGCCTCTCAATGTATAAAAAAGATCGACCACCGAGCCATACAACATCGAAAGCCCATGTTGATATTCTTGACTGGATTTCAAATTGAGACACAAATGGGGTTGTGGATTACTTGTTTTATAAGCAATATCAGACAGAAGAAGATCATTATAGTGATTTATAACTACTACGATGGACTGCGACCCCATCTCAGAAGCCAATTATTATTTCTTATTTCAACTATTCTTGGCGCCATTTGCAATCAAATCCGTGACCTCTGCGCAAACATTCTTTGAATTTGAGCACCAACTCTGCAAGATATGATGAGTAATTATTCTTGTAGAAGAGTAACGAAATGAAAATATTCAAAGCAAGGGCGAATATAACAGAGACCGGCGAGGTGTTCACCCTTATTCTTTTACTAATCTTACATTTTTATAAAAAAATTAATTTTTTTATAAATATTTTATTTTATTTTTCATCATTCTAAATAGAGTTAGAGACACGAGTAGTACCTATTCTTCCCAAAAATTTTTATTTTTATCTTAAAATTTTAAAAAAAAATTTAAAAATCCTTTTAAATTTTAGCCTTCGCCTTCTCAAAATTTTTTTAAAATTATTTAATATATATTTTTATATAATGTATCCTCTAATCCCAAGCTCCTGATTCCATCTCCAATTCTATGTTTTTAAAAATTATAATATTATAGTTTAATATTTTTTTTTCATGTTGATTGCCGCTTCAACCCAAAATTTGTGATTCCACTCTTGATTCAAAGTGAGTACCTGATTTTACATTTTTTAATCTTTTTCCCCCTTCCGGTGCCGCCATACAAGTTTCGCTTCAATTCAATGAATTAGGATAATGTTGTCCTAATTTCTTTTTAAAAAATAGCAATTACATATTTAGTTGTATTTGTCTGTAATTATATAACACTTGTAAATAGTCACATTTCATTTAGTTCCCAAACGGAGAGAGAGGAAGGAGAAAGTGGAGAGAAATTATTATGTTTATTTTTATTAAGGGAAGCGAATTACATGTATTTGTACCTTATTCAGTTAGGCTAGAAAAGAAGTAAATAAATTTTTTTTATTATATTAAATTTACTATTACTTTAACTATTAGAAAGTAGGAAAAAATAACACGTCTTTTGACCTTCAATTACCACTATATTTTATTAGAGTGAAAAGATGAAGTATTTGAGGAGGGAAAATAAATTTGGAGGTAAATGAATAAAAACTCATATTTAGTTGGAAAAAAATGAAGAATACGTGTGAATTGGAAGGGGGTTCCACATCAATATATCTTTGCTTCCAATTTTATAGGGGTTGAGAAGTAAATGAAGTAAAAAAACAAATGTGCCCTTTCCTCCTCACCTTTCAGTGATTAAAATTATATATATATATATATATATATATATATATAATATGAATATAATAATAAATTTAATATAAGAATGTTATGAATATATTGTGAATGGAATTAGTGGAAGCTCCACTAATTATGGATTTATGTGAACTATTAGGAAATTAGTGGAAGCTCCACTAATTATGGATTTTTATGGATGTCTACTATTTAGTGGAGATACCACTAATTAAGATTAGTGGAAGATGATATATTCCACTAATTAAGAGCTCTATAAATAGAACTATTCTCTAAGCTTGAAATATACCATCATTTTGTGAAAGAATTGTTAGAGAAAATTGTGAGAAAAAGAAAGAGAGAAGTTTAAAGAAATTCTTGTGTAAAGAATAGTTAGAATTTTCTTAGTATGTGGTATGTAAATTTTATTTTAACACTACCTTCTTAGTGTGTAGTATGTAGATTTTATTCTAATACTACCCAAATTTTATAACACGTTATCAACACGAGTCTCTACCGTTACAAAAGCCAGAAGACTAAAGCACGAGTCTCTACCATTACACCATTACATAAGCCAGAAGACAGGTACGCATTTATTGATCCCTATGGCTAACCTTACTAAACTCGAATTTGTAGCCCTTGATATTTTTGGAAAAAATTATATGTCATGGGTACTCGATGCAGAAATGCATCTAAATGCTGAAGGTCTTAGTGAAACTATTCAAGAAAATAATAGTGTATCTGCACAACAAAAGGCCAAAGCTTTGATTTTTATCCGTCGTCATATTGACAAAAATTTGAAAATAAAATATCTTACCGAAAAAGATCCATATGTCCTGTGGGTAAATTTAAAAGAAATATTTGACTACCTGAATATGGTCATACTACCCATCGCACGGTATGAATGGTTGCACCTGAGGTTGCAAGATTTTAAAACCGTGAATGAATATAGCTCCACGATGTATAAAATTACTTCTCAGTTAAAATTATGCGGAGAAAAAGTTACTGATGAAGATATGCTGGAGAAAACATTCTCCACCTTTCACGCCTCGAATATTGTCCTGCAGCAACAATATTACGAAAAAGGGTATACAAAATTTACAGATTTAATTATTGCCCTCCTCATTGCAGAGAAAAATAATGAGTTATTATTGAGAAATCATGAAGCCAGACCAACTGGCTCAACAGCACTCCCAAAAGTGAATGTTGTTGGCTAAAGCAGAAGCCATCGTTATAATCGTGGCCATGGGTGTGGTTATGGTCGTGGACACGCTCGATATTTCCCTTATCACAGTCATAATCAAGTTGTAAGAAATACTGGCCACCTAAAGTGAAACAGAAAAGATAATAAGGTAAAAGAAAAAGAAATGGAAGAAAAGTATGAGGATACATGTTATAGATGTGACATGAAAAATCATTGGTCACGTAACTGTCGTACGGCCAAGCATTTAGTGAAATTATATCAAGCTTCACTGAAAAAGAACAATAAAAATGTTGAAGCAATTTTTTCTCAACATCCAGTGAATAATGCTGAGGATGATGATATTGATCCTGAAAATCTTAATATCAATATTACCTATATGGATGTATCGAATTTTTTTGAACACCCAGACGGTAGGATAGACCATTTAATTGGTGATGGCAGTGTCCAGAAGAACTAATGTATCACCCTAATATGTTTGACTTTTCATTATATTCTAATAATATTTACGTTTGTATATATATATTTTTTTTTGTTCATATGGCTGTTGTTAATGATGATGTATGTATTATTGATAGTAGAACTACATACACCATACTAAAAAATGAGAAATATTTTTCTGATCTCAAAATTGGAGAAATAAATATTTATACGATAAACGGTAGTACAAATGTAATTGAAGGCTCCGGAAGAGCTAGTATATTGTTGTCTAAAGGAACAATAATTACTATTGATAAGGCACTATTTTTCTCAAAATTCAGAAGAAATTTATTGAGTTTTAAAGATATCCGTAGAAATGGGTATCATGTTGAAACAAATGAGGAAAATGGTATTGAACATCTTTATATTACTCAAATTAATTTGAGTAAGAAATCTGTATTAGAAAAACTGCCGTCTTTTTCTATTGACCTATATTTTACAAAAATACGTACAATTAAAATTCATCATCTCGTAAACCAGAAGTTTACTGATCCTACTACTTTTAGCATTTGGCATGACCGGCTAGGTCATCCGGGATCTACCATGATGAAAAGAATAATTGAGAATACACATGGTCATCCATTAAAAAATAAAAAGATATTGACATCAGAAAAAATTTCATGTGCTACATGTTCTCTAAAAAAATTAATTGTTAGACCATCACTAGTAAAAGTATGAGCTGCAAGTCTTACATTTCTTGAACGGATTCACGGAGACATTTGTAAACCTATTGATCCACCATGTGGACCGTTCAAATATTTTATGGTTTTAATTGATGCATCATTCCGATGGTTACATGTGTGTTTATTATCTACTCGTAACTTGGCGTTTGCAAGATTACTTGCTCAAATAATTAAATTACGAGCACAATTTTCTGACCATTACATTAAAAGTATCCGTTTGGACAATGCTAGTGAATTTTCATCACATGATTTTGATGCATATTACATGTCAATTGGGATTAATGTTGAATATCATGTAGCTCATGTTCATAAACAAAATGATCTTGCTGAATCTTTTATTAAAAGATTACAATTAATTGCTAGACAATTATTAATGAAAACAAATCTCCCAACATCTATCTGGGGACATGCTATTTTACATGCTGCAGCACTTGTACGTATAAGGCCAACTAGTTATCATAAATTCTCTCCTTTGCAACTGGCTTTTGGTTCAGAACCAAATATTACTTATTTAAGAATTTTTAGGTGTGTTGTATATGTTCCAATTGCACCATACCAACGTATAAAAATGGGTCATCAAAGAAGAAATGGGATATACGTTGTATATGATTCTCCTTCTATTATCAGGTATGTTACACCCCTGACAGGAGATGTATTCACAATAAGATTTGCTGATTGTCATTTTGATGAATCATTATTCCCTAAATTAGGGGGAGAACATAAATAGCATAAAAAAGATCTTGCTTGGACAACATCATTAAATTATCTTGATCCGCGCACAAGCGCATGTGAACTTGAAGTTCAAAAGATAATTCATTTACAAAGTATTACAAATCAAATGCCAGACGCTTTTGTTGACTCCAGAAGAGTTACAAAATCGCATATTTCAGCTATAAATGTTCCTATTCGAATTGAAGTTCTAGCAGAACAAAATATTATACCTAAAGCTACTAGTCAAAAGCACGACAGAAGCATGGCCGACCTCTTGGTTCTAAAAATAAAAATTTTCGAAAGAAAAAAGAAGTAAATGATCCAAATGATTATATTGAAAAAAAGAATGATAAAAACCAAGAGAAAATTGATGACAAAGAACCAAAAGTTGATGAAAGTAACACTGAAATTTTTATCAATTATACCACTTCCAATAGAAGTTGGAATCGGATAGAAACAATTATTGATAATATGTTTGTATATAATATATCTCTTAATGTTATACAGGATAATGATGATCCTGAACCAATATCAGTTGATGAATGTCGGAATAGAAAAGATTGGCTACAATGGAAAGATGCGATTCAATCGGAGGTAAATGCACTGACACAACGTGAAGTCTTCGGACCTGCAGTCCGAACACCAAAAGGTGTAAAACCTGTTAGCTACAAATGGATATTTGTGAGAAAGCGCAATGAAAATAATGAAATCATACAATATAAAGCACGGTTAGTAGCCCAAGATTTTTTACAAAAACCAGGTATTGATTATGATGAAACTTATTCTCCTGTTGTTGATGCTATTACACTCCGATATCTTATCAGTTTGGCAGTACATGAAAAGATAGATATGCACCTATTAGATGTTGTCACTGCTTACTTGTATGGAAATTTAGAAAATGATGTTTATATGAAAATCTCCGAAGAATTTCATATGCCTAAAGCATATAAACATTATCCTCGTGAAAATTACTTTATCAAATTGCAGAAATCATTATATGGCTCGAAGCAATCTAGGCGCATGTGGTTCAATCATCTTAGTGAATATTTATTGAAAGCGGAATTTAAAAATGACCAGGTATGTCCATACATTTTTATTAAGAAATTTGGTTCTAAATTTGTGATATTAGTTATATATGTTGATGATATTAATCTTATTGGAACTCCTGAAGAGCTCTAAGAAATAATTGGTTATTTAAAAAGAGAATTCAAAATTAAGGATTTTGGTAAAACCAAATTTTGTCTTGGTTTACAAATTGAGCATCTAGAAAGTGGAACATTTATCCATCAATCAACATATACAGCAAAAGTTCTAAAAATATTTTACATGGACAAAGCACATCCATTGATTATTCCAATAATCGTCCGGTCATTAGATGTGAATAAAGATCCTTTTTGACTTCAAGAAAATGATGAAGAACTCCTTGATCCTGAAGTACCATATCTCAATACAATTGATACATTGATGTATCTTACTAATAATACATGATCTGATATTACCTTTGCTGTTAATTTATTAGCAAGATTTAGTTCTTCACCAACACGACGACATTGGAATGGAATTAAACAAGTCCTTCGATATCTCCAAGGTACAATTGATCTCGGATTATTTTATTCAAATAAAACCATAGGTTATGCAGATGCTGGTTATTTATCTTATCCACATAAAGCACGTTCTCAAACGGGCTATCTATTTACATGTGAAAATACTACTATATCATAGCGTTCTATAAAATAATCTATAACAGTTACTTCTTCAAATCATACTGAAATTATAGCCATTCATGAAGCAAGTAGAGAATGTGTATGGTTACGATCAATGATTCATTATATTCGAGAAAGTTATGGATTATCATCTATCAGAGATATTTCAATTCCTCTTTATGAAGACAATACAGCTTGCATAGCTCAATTATAAGGATGATATATTAAAGAAAATCGGACAAAATATATTTCACAAAAATACTCATGAATTCCAGAAGAAATGTGAAATTGATATGCTACAAATTCGGTCATGTGACAACCATGTAGATATTTTCACGAAGACTTTACCGACTGCAACATTTGAGAAATTGAGATATAAAATTGGTATGCGTCGATTCAAAAATTTAAAGGAATCATCTCATCAGGGGGAGTAATAAATAGACATATAGAATAGTGTACTCTTTTTCCATCACTAGATTTTTTTTCCCACTAAATTTTTATCTAATAAGGTTTTAACAAGGCATATTCTTTATATAATGGATGGACATCCAATAGGGAGTGTTATGAATATATTGTGAATGGAATTAGTGGAAGCTCCACTAATTATGAATTTGTATGAACTATTAGGGAATTAATGGAAACTTCACTAATTAGTGGAAGCTCCACTAATTATGAATTTTTATGAATGTCTACCATTTAGTGGAGACACTACTAATTAAGATTAGTGGAAGATGGTGTATTCCACTAATTAAGAGCTTTATAAATAGAGTTATTCTCTAAACTTGAAATACACCATCATTTTGTGAAAGAATTATTAGAGAAAATTGTAAGAAAAAGAAAGAGAGAAGTTTGAAGAAATTCTTATGTAAAGAATAGTTAGAGTTTTCTTAGTGTGTAGTGTGTAAATTTTATTCTAACACTACCTTCTTAGTGTGTAGTGTGAGATTTTGTTCTAACACTACCCAAATTTTATAACAAAGAAGAAATCTTTCATTTATTTTCTTTGTATCCCAATCAGATACAAAATAAATAAATTATTTTTATTTTCTGATGAAAGTACATTATGTAGTAATCCCTTTCTCTCCCTTCCATCTTTGCAAAGTGTAAATCTCACCCCCTCCAAAGTTGGAGGAAATGATTTGCTAATGTGGACCCAATTTACTTACTTACATTCGCGATTTACTTCTAATCAAATATGAGTGTTTTCTTGCCATTTATCAGTAAATTTGCTTTCCTTTCCAAATACCTCCTTTTTTTTTTTTTAAATACCTCTAAGCAAACATATTGCAGCTCACTTGCGAGGTGGGAAATTGTTAAATGCACTCAATTGCCATATATCACATACATTAATACAACTCAGGAATACACATTATACAAACGTACTCATAAAAATCAAATCTGTCAATTATTTTTCCTTGTAACTGCATTTGGCAAGTTGCTAGTTCCAGACAAATCCACAATGATACCATATTTAAGATTTTTATCCAGTTTTTGATTAAAAAATGGTGCAGCACACGATTGCAAAGAAAAAGGCGAACAATGTATCATGACTTGATGAGGGCCATTTGAGTGTTTCACTTTTTTTTTTTTTTTTTTTGCTTTTCTTTTTGGGGTAATAATGACACATTTTCGAACTGCACCGAATCTACTAATAGCATGAAGAGCCCAGTTGTGTAAGGGTGTTCTTACGGGCCCCTTGAACAAAGAATCCCCAAAGCCACAAACCTGCTATTCCACCAGGAAACCGGAAGGAAGTTGTGGAACTGTATATGTTGATGGATTTTATTTCATTCGGGTTTTCTTTTTAAGTCCGTTGCTTTATTGAAATGGAATTAATCGTACCAATCTAATAAAAATAGTAAGTATTAATAAGAAAGAGATATTTATTTTTTCTAAGTTGTCACTACTTTCTTTTTTTTTTTTTAAAGCAACAAGTGCTTCATTGTGTTGTAATTTTGAACCTTCTAATTTTTTATGAATCTAATCACTTTTCCCAAATCAACTATCATCCGAAATTTAATGAAATCTAATAGAAAGTTTTTTTTTTTTTTGGGGGGGGGGGGGGGGGGTGAGGGGAGGTAAAAGGTATTTAAGTAATTCAAAAATAACAATGGACAAGTAATTTAATGATGAAAATAAAACATGGGCATTCTGGTAAAAATACACGTTGAGGAGGATTTTTGAAAAAAAAAATAATTACTATTTTCTTCATGAAAGCTCGTGAATTAGAATAAAAATAAATTAAGATATTATAGTGAAAGTACTCCAAATAGTAAGGTATTTTAGTAAAAAACTTCCTAAACAAAAATTAAGAAACTCATAGTGGTCTTGCCTGTGGGAACATGACTATTTCTTTTCTCATTTTCATTTTTTTCCCCCTCGGGGCATAATCATGACTAAGTTAACTTCGCATGTTAGCTTGGTCACATTATATATATAACCAAAAATCCTTTATCCACATCAACAAACCGACAAATCTTCCAATTGGGACCATTCCATTCGTAACGGTTTTTTTTTCAAAGGGATATGCCAAAATTTTCAACTAAATTTATTATTAAATGTGATGATAATTTAGTTAATTAGAAGAATCCTCTTGTATCAAGTGATAAGTTGCGATTTTGAATCCCATCTTCCTTTTCAAATAGATATAAAGAAAAACTAATTTAAAATATTCAATTAATATGAATGCAAATCAGAGGCGCATTTGATATTATGAACTTTTTTTCCTTTTTTTTTAAGATTGAATTTCTGTACAACTTAAGTTTTAAAAGAAATAAAATAACCTCCTCTCCCAGGCTTGTGAATGACAATTTTACTCGTAAAAATTCTGCATTTAAAGATGCATATGCAATTACTGTGCTTCAACTTTTTGTAAGACTGATTTGATAATTCAATTAAATATTTAAAATAATTATTAAGTATTTATTTAATTAAATATATTTGATAATAAATGTATTATTAAGTACATTGAATAACAAATTCTTGATATCACTAAATTGATTAATTTATAATAAAAATATATTATAATTTTTAAATAAAATAAAAGTTACTTAAATTTAAAATTTAAATATATTAGATACTCATCTAATTATTATTACTATTATTATTATTATTATAAAAATAAAGTTTAAATTAAATATTTAAAATTAATTATTAAGTACTTATTTAATTAAATATATTTAATAATAAATATATTATTAAGTGCATTTAATAACAAATTCTTGATATCACTTAATTGATTAAGTTATAATGAAAATATATTATAAATTTTAAATAAAATAAAAGTTACTTAAATTTAAAATTTGATTGTGTTAGATACTCATCTAATTATTATTATTATTATTATTATTATTATTATTATTATTATTATTATTATGATAAAATATAGTGTAAAATTAATTGTAATTAATTCAATATCTAAATTTAAATTTCATATTGTAAAATTTAATCTTAATATTTTAATCTTCAAATTTCAATATTTTAAACATGAAACCCTCGATCTTATATGAGTTTATGATTAAATGTATAAAAGATATATAAAAATAGGTTAAAGTACATATTGACAATTTATGATATCCATTGTAGCTTAATGAGAGGACAGTGAGTGGACAAGCGGTTAACTTTAAGTACCGCCAAACCTATGAATTGCGTTCCCAATTCGTGGGTATATAGAGTAACAAATGGGTTTAGAATCAGGTTACGAGCCATAAATTAGAAGTGTAGGAATAAGTGTTACAACGTATGCATGGAAGCTCTCTCTGGAGTTTCACCTGTCTGGTTGGTCCAAAATTTGGTTTGTGAGTTTATGCTCAATGAGACTGCTTGGGACTAATAGGGGAATGTAAGATCCTGATCCCGCTTGGGATTCTAATTGAATAGAAACTGAAAAGTGTGGGAGTTAAGTACTACAATGTCTGCTTTGGGAGTCAGCTCAAAGGTCTTATCTGCTTAGTTGGTTTTGAGTTTGGGATGTTTGGGTCTAAAGAGAAGTGAACGTCAAACTTTGATCTCATATGCAATTCTGAATTGAATATATAAATGATATAAAAGAATGTGTTTAAATATTTATTATTAATTTATTATATTTATTTTAGTCTAACAAGTACAGTGGTCAAATAATTGATTTTGAGTGTTGTCAAATTCATAAGTCGCAAGTTAAGTACTACAATACACGGAGCAAGAGTCATCCAAAATTCTACTTATCCGATCGGTCTTGAATTTGGTTTATAAATTTGGACGTAACAAGAATACTTGAGCCTAAAAAGGAAAGGGTGAATGTGAGATTCTGATCCGCATGAGATTTTGAGTGAATATTTTACTATGCTCAAACAATTAACTCTAAATGCTACCAGACAGATAAATTACATTTTTCAGCTCGTAAACACATGGTGTGACATTAAATATTTTAACTTCAACCTTCAACTCTATCAAATGGAGATGTGACTTGTTTGCGAGGCCTGCTTATTTAACCGGTTCATGCTTTTCCAAACATTTAACATGAAGCTTAAAAATAAATAAGAAGCATGTTCACAGGCATCACAGAGAAGCCAAAATGCAGAATACAGCTGAAGAAATTTTTCATATTTCTGCACTTTAAAATTTTTCTTAGCTCTGAAGAAGTCGACTGAACAATAGGGATGTCTCCTCTCTGCGTTGAAGTTTCTAGTTCAAAACCTGTCAGTCGTCTATTTCATCTTATTTGCATGAACGCCAAGACTTCTCAATTATCAGAATATTCCTCAACCTAATACTTTGTTGTGAAACAATATAGGTGAGGAAACAAGTCTCTATTCTCTTGACTCTCTGCTATTAATTATCATAATCAAGAAAGAACAAGAAGGAACCGAGAGAGAGGGAAAAAAAACACAGAAGGCTTGTTATTTTTTCGTTCACAGTAGTATCACTAATGATACAAATGGTTTATTTCTTGATAACAAAAACACCGGGGCTATCGTATTTCAAAACACCCGAATGTTATCAACAAAAGATGTTTAGTTCATTCTAAACTCTTCTATCCTGTGAATAATAAAAACCTTTTGGTCCTGGTTATTGAGTCATAAATATTTTTATTATTTTTTCTAGACCCAATGAGCCCATAAATAATAAATATTAATTATTTATTTTTTGGACTTATAAAAATAACATAATAAATAATTAATGAACCTAAATAGACCAAAATAATTATTCAAGCCTCTTATCTAGTTTAGACCCAAGTTAATTTTTTTCAATTATTCAATCTGGGTTTAGGCCCTGAATAATTAATTAACCAATTAAACCAGATAATAAATTTAATTTAATTTATCTAGTCATTTTATTTTATTCCAATCCAATAATAAATTAGACTTCCTGAATAAAATAAAATTCTCTTTAAATGAGACCATTTCCTCAACCTAAAATTAATTAGGACTTACGAGCTATTTCGATGACTAAAAAGACACATCATCTTGACTACTAAAATGAACAAAATATCCCTTCTATATAAATAGCTATATTTTGCATTTTAAATATTTTCTAATATCACCATAAGAAAATATTGACCCCAAGGACAATACTGCGTTAGCAATGTCTCCGACCTACAGGTGTAATGACTAAAATACCCTTCTACACATCGCTATTCATTTAGAGTGGAAGAAGTATACTAACACCTCTCTAAAAAATATCTATCATCCTTAGGCTTCTAATCCAATGATTCACGACTTCTTAGAATATTTTCGCTTTCCAAGGGAGTTATTTTAAAGCAAATATCCAAATCATGTTCACCAGGGCTCTAGATTATTTAGATCATTCGGACAGCCATAAGAGGCGATATAGCATAAAAGCTATTTTGTATAAATCTGTCTTAACTAACTAGTCACATACATCCAACATACAAGTATATTGGTCTTACAATAGAACCTCAACTATGGTATGTTAAAACATATGCTCCTAACTTTGTCAGACCACCAACTTATACTCAAACCATAGAGTATAAGTCCACGTTGTAATAGTAGTAGTTTAGGTTTCTTCCATATAGTACTTTTAAAAACCACTACTACAGGTCTGGTTCTACGTATTCGAAATACGCTTGTGTTATTAAATGAGAAGACTACTCATTGGCTAAAGGTAAGCCATTCCACATTTAGAATTCATAACATAATAACTTTACTATGATGAAATTCTCATTCTCATCACTCGATTAAGAATGATAGTTTATATGTTAAGTAACCCATAGTCCATATCTTATTGTAAAAGACCTCTATTCACATGAATCATTTATTTAAACACAATATTTAAACACAATAGGTCTTTTCCAACGAAATTATGTATAAAAGTAATGAAAAATTCACAAACAATTTTTGAGAATAAAACTTTTATTAATATAAATCAAAATTACATCAGAAACCTAATCTAAGAGGGCATACATCCCGACAATCTCTCACTTGCACTCTAAAACTAATTAAGTCCATAGGTGGCCACCCATATGGTGTCTAAATGTCTTCTAAAAACTCTTTCAGCCAAAAGATTGATAAAGGGATCTGCTAAATTGTTCTCCAAGGTAATCCATTCCACCACAACTTCCCGTCTCTGGATGAAATCCAAATCTAATTGAAGTATAAAAACTTAATCTCAGCTTCCATTGCTTCATGCCATAGGTTTGCATCGGCACCAGCAATGGCCTCCTTGTATCTAATGAGATCTTGTTCCTGATAGTCGGAGATTAAGTCAAAAGCCTCTCATATCCATCTTTATGAAACTCTAGATACCCTCCCACTACGACAAGGCTCCGTTTATACAGGATCCTGAGGTTGCACCTCTTCTTGTTCTATAATCGGGTTAGAAGAAGTTGCTTCAAAAGATAACTTCTCCTCAAGCTCTAACTTTGTTGAACCTTTAGTGGATGTGCTTTGATCATCCTCCACATATCTAGCATTAGTACTCACAAGTACTATTTGCTCTTTGAGATGATAAAAGTAACCACCATTTGTTCCTTTTAAATACCCAACAAAATAGCGCAATTCTTATCTTGGTTCTAACTTATTTCCCTTGATCAGTACATAAGTTGGATAACCCCATATCTTGAGATGATTTAGACTTGACTTACGTCCAGTCCACATCTCATAGGGCATCTTAGGTACTGACTTGGAAGGCACCAAGTTCAGAATATATATCGTTGTTTTCAGGGCATATCCCCAAAATGACACCGGAAGAGTAGCATGAGACATTATACTTTGGATCATTTCCATCAATGTCCTGTTCCTTCTCTTAGCTACTCCATTCTGCTGGGGTGTTCTCAGCGTAGAAAGTTGGGATACTCTCACATGATGTACTATGTAGTCCTTAAATTCACCAAAGGAGTACTCTCCACCATGATCCAATCGTAAGGTCTTGATTAGTTTACTTGTCAAAAGCCCCACTTTAGTATTAAACTCTTTGAACTTGTCAAAAGAGTCAGACTTGCATCTCATCAAATAAACATAACCATATCAATCATTTGTGAAAGTGATGAAGTATTCAAAATCCCCTCTTACTGGTGTAGACAAAGGACCACACACATCAATATGAACAAGACTCAATATTTCCTTGGCCATATCCGTCTTTGGGGTAAACGACCTTTTGGTTATTTTTCCTATAAGATAAGATTCACACTAAGGCCAACTTTATAATCTCAATGAGTCTAAAGGCCCATCATGGATTAACCTCTGAATCTTAGTTCAGTTAATATGACCCAACTTTAGATGTCAAATATATGAGTCATTGACATTGGTCTTTCTCTTTCTATTTAAAAGTTCAAATTGAGTATTTTTTAATTGATTGTTAATAGGATTAATGAAGAATAGATTTCCATATAAGTGCCCAGTATATAAAACTTCTCAATTTCTACTGATAGTTATACCAGAATGAAAAGAAACAGAATATCCTTGATTTATTAGTTTTGCAACTGAAACCAAATTCTGTCTAAAACTAAGAACAAATAAAATATCCTTCAACAACTATTCTATTACAATAAAAAACTAGTTCCAGTTCTCCCACTGTAAGGGCCCATATTTGTGCTCCATTTCCCACGTGTAGTCCATGTTCACCCTTTTGGAGTCTTCTTATCTTTCTAAACCCCTGCAAGGAGTTACAGATATGATCAGTGGCTCCTGAATCAACAATGCAAATGGAAGTTGACCTAACCATTGATATAGACTCTAGATAGAAAACATTACCTGTATGGTTTTTCTTGACTTGAAGATTTGGACACTCTTTTTTCCAGTGTCTCTTCTTTCCACACTTGAAGTATTTGCCATTGGGTTTGTTTTTGGGCTGGGACTTAGATTGGGGCACTGCGTTACTCTTCTTCTTCTTGAACTTTCTGTGTTGGGGCCCAGTTCTAGACGAAAAAGCAATCATAACCCTTGCTTGTAGCTTCATGACCTTTTCCACCACTTGGAACTCTTTCATTAACTCAGTTAAACTCATGTTTAACTTATTCATATTGTAGTTCAACTTGAATTGAGTAAAAGAGCCCGATAGAGATTTGAGAACCATGTCCACTTGGCTATTGGAGTCAATGACAACCCCCCAAGACTTCTACTTCCTCGAAAATAGCAATCATTTTGAGCATATGCTCCATGACTGATACTCCCTCAGCCATCTTGGTATTAATTATCATTCGAAGAGCCTCCTACCTTGCAACTCGGCTCTTATCTGCGAACATCATGGCTAAAGATGTGCTTATGTTATACGCAGTTGCCATGTACTCATGTTTGGATTGTAGCACATTAAACATGGAGGCTAATATATAGTAGCGTGTCATTTCGTCAGCCTTCTTCCATGCCTTATCAGCCTCTCGCTCCTCATCGGTGGAATTCTCCCCGATAACCTAGCAGGTTTCGTAGAGGACATACTTATACTTCTTAATTGTTAGTATTATGTCCAACTTCCTTTTTCATTCCATATAGTTAGGACCCGTTAACTTATTATCTTGGAGAATAATAGCTAAGGGACTGAAAGAACCTCCACCAAGCATTTGTGAAATCGAAAATAAAAGAAATTCTCAATTTTGTGAAAAATAAAATAATTTTGTGCACTTTATCCTCATATTAAAATGATAATAGTTAACCGCATCATTATTATCTTTAACATGATTAATATAGCTCTTAGGAAAACTGACATAACTTCTTAGGAAGATTAACAGTTTCCTAAGTTAAGTGTGTTAACCACCATAAATTAATTTTCCTTCTAAGTAATGATCTAGAAGATAACTCCATTGAGGGGATGGCCGTTCTTCTCATTTCCTATGGACATACCTCGTACTATAACCTCCAACATAGGCTGTCTGATCATAATACTTGTCCCAAGTTATGAATTACATCCTTTCATTAGTTTAGATCCTTGTGGTGTCTCCATCCTATACGGCTTGACTCCTAGGGTGACGCGAGGAGATCTACAATCTCTAATGAGAATCGTGATGGAAGTCGTGGAGTTGTTAAAACCCCTCTACCACTTAGTTTTTTAAAATAAGGATTTTCTCGAAAAAATTTCCTTTGAAAATTTTCGTTAAATTCTCTTTTAACTTAAAATAAAATATCTAAATCCATAAAATTTCTACGTTAAGGTTTATACCATTTGAGAAAGTTTTATGAGTTAATTTTATTTAGTTAAAGCTTAATGATTTTAAAAATTTCCATTAAAACTTTCTAGAGACTTTGGTCTCAAGTTTTTATTTGACAAAAAAAAAAAAAATCTTTGTGAAAATAAATTAAAATAGTTTTTCATTTTAACTTACAAAAATTTCTAAATTCAAAATATTTTCTATATCAAGGATAAAAAACCTTTAAGAAAATAATCAAGGGTTAATTTTTGTTTAAGTTAAAATTAACCATTTAATTAAAAAAATATTTTTCTTGTCAAAAATTCCTGAAGACTTTGGTCTTTGAGAAAACGTGCATATAGGGATTAAAATAACTAGCATGCTAAAAAATTGTAAACGTTTTTATACTTTTCTATTTTTAAATCTAAGTGCCCAAAGAAAAGAATTAATACATTAATTACATTAATTAATGGTCTTATTTAATCCTTAAATCATTTACTATTATTTTACATACAAAATATTTAATGAATATTAACTATTACAAAAATAATAACTTCACCTGGTATGGGATAAAAAATAAAAAAGAAATTGTGCAAAAATTATAAGGGAATATATATATATATATATATATATATATAATTCCCTTGGTCTTGCTCACCCGCCACACCAGATCATGGCCCATGGACTACCCGACCCGTGTGCCCGCACGCCCACACCTCAAGCTGCCTGTAGGATCTAGTCACTATTGTGACCAAATCCATCCTCCCTAGGATGCATTTGATTTACACCAAGCCGTGCTGTGGCTTCCAAGCCGCCCCACGACTCCTGGCACACCGAGCCGCAACTTCGGCTAAGCAGCTCGGCTCCTCTTCTTCTTCATTTTTTTTTTTTCTTCTACGATTTTTCCTTTATAGTTCTTCTGCAACTCTTCTTTGCGACATTAACAAGTGGCATTTTTTATATAGATTTTAATCAAAACAAAACAACATTTGACTATACCCTTTAAACTCGGGCTTACATGATTGGCTATGAAAAAACAATAAATTACAGTGGATCCTAAACCTCAACAATGAGGCTCACAGAGACCTATCCCATATCATAAAAAGCGAAGGATCACAGGCACAAAACAAAAACAATTATTTGGCCATTTTTATTCAACTATCATGCTTTCTAAGCCATTTAAACTTCATACTCTAATACTACTTGAAGCTTAAAAATAAATAAGAAGCATGTTCACAGACATCACAGAGAAGCCAAAACACAGAACACAATGGATGAAATTTTTCATACCTCTGCGCTTTAAAATTTTCCTTAGCTCTGAAGAAGTCGACTGAACAACAGGGATGTCTCCTCTTCGCGTTGAAGCTTTTGGTTGAAAACCCACCAGTCGTCTACTTCGTCTTGTTTGTATAAACGCCGAGGCTTTTCAATTCTCATAATATTTCTCAACCTAATACATTGTTGGTGAAACAATATAGGCAAGGAAATAAGTCTCTATTCTCTTGACTCTCTACTATTAATTAGTAGAATCAAGAAAGAACAAGAAGGAATTGAAGAGAGGAAAAAAAATGCAGAAGGCTTGTTATTTTTTCGTTCACAGTAGTATCACTAATGATACACATGGTTTTATTTCTTCATAACAAAAACACTAAGGTTATCGTATTTCAAAACACCCGGATATTACCAACAGAAGATGTTTAGCTCATCTTAAACTCTTTTGTCTTGTGAATAATAAAAACTCTTTGGTTCAGACTATTGGGTCATAAATATTTTTATTATTTTTTCTAAACCCAATGAGCTCATAAATAATAAACATTAATTATTTATTTTCTGTGCTTATAAAAATAACCTAATAAATAATTAATAAGCCTAAATAAACCAAAATAATTATTCAAGCCTTTTATCTAGTATAGGCTCAAGTTAATTTTTTTCAATTATTCAATTTAGGCTTAGGCTCTGAATAATTAATTAATTAATTAAACTAGATAATAACTTTAATTTAATTTCTCTCGACCTTTTATTTTTTCAATCTAATAATAAATTAGACTTCTTGAATAAAATAAAATCTTCTTTAACTGAGACCATTTCTTCAACTCAAAATTAATTAGGACTTACGGGTTATTTTCGAGAACCAAAAAGACATATCGCCTTGGCTACTAAAATGACTAAAATACCCCTACTATATAAATAGTTATATTTTTCATTTTAAATATTTTCTAATATCACTATAAGAAAATATTAACCCCAAGAACGATGTTGCGTTAAGTAGTGCTCCGACCTAGAGATATAATGACTAAAATATCCCTCTACACATCGTCGTTCGTTTAGAGAGGAAGAAGTATGCTAACACATCTCTAAAAAATATTTACCATTCTTAAACTTCTAATCTAATGATCTACGACTTCTTGGAATATTTTCGCTTTCCAAGGGAACTACCCTAAATCAAATATCCAAGTCATGTTCACCGAGGCTCTGGATTATTCAGATCATTCGGACAACCACAAGGGGCAATATAGCATAGAAACTATCTTGTACAAATCTGTCTTAATTAACTAATCATATACACCCAATAAACAAGTATATTAGTTCTACAATAGAATCTCAACTATGGTATATCAAAACATATGCTCCTCCCTTTGTCAGACCAGCAACCCATACTCAAGTCATAGAGTATAAGTCCATGCTATAGTAGTAGTAGTCTAGATTTCTTCCATATAATACTTTTAAAAACTACTTCTATAGATCCAATTCTACGTATTCAAAATACACTTGTATTATGAAATGAGAAGACTACTAATTGGCTAAAGATAAGTCATTCCACATTTAGAATTCATAACATAATAACTTTACCATGATGAGATTTCCATTCTCATCATTCGATTAAGAATGATAGTTTATGTGTTAAGTAACCCATGATCCATACCTTATTGCGAATCTCTATTTACATGAACTATTTATTTAAACATAATGAGTCTTTTCCAATGAAATTGTGCACAAAAGTAATAAAAATTCATAAACAATTTTTGAGAATAAAATTTTAATTAATTCAAATTAGAATTACATAAAAAATCTAATATAAGTGGGCATACATCCCACCACAGCATACACTTTGGTTTTATAAAGAAAGATGCATGAGTTTTATATATAAGCCAGAGGCCTTGAGGGTCAAAGAGGGGAAGAAGGATTTTTTTTTTTTTTTTTTGAAAAAAATAAAGGGTCAAGGGAAGAGAGTTTAATTTCTAACCTTTAAGGGAAATGCATGAAATTATGATAAATTTTACAAGATATCATTGTAAAGTTTGGTTTAGTATTTCAGTTGATGAGGAATCGATAATTGCTATTGGAGAGTGTTCGCTAGATAAATACCATACTATACAATAATATAAAAATTACACTAGAAGATAAATTATCTTTTAGTAAACTCTGTGTAGTAAGTATATACGTTAAAAGAGGTTTGAATTTGAGAAACTTATAAATAATTTTAAACCTCCAACTCAATCAACTCCTTTGATGATATCATTTTATCACCGTAAAGTTACGATACTACTTTAAACTACTCTCCAAAATATAAATATATATATATATATATATATATATATATATATATATATATATATTATACTAATAACAATTATTATATTCGTTTTAAAATAAATATTTATAAATTTTTTTAATTTTATTTTAAAATAAATATATATATATTTAAATTAATAATTAACTTCATCCTATTTTATCGTTATTTAATATAAATTAATTATATAATTTTTAAAAAATTTTTTAATAAATTTTTATTAATCAATAATTATTATATATTTAATAAAAATAAAATATAAATTTTATGTAAATTATAATATTATTTTAAACGCTTTTAATATATATATATATATATATATATATATATATATAAGAAGTTTTTATGATTCATTTATTTTAAAATGAAAAGAATAATTTTTTATATAATTTTATTATTTATTTTTCCACCAACTGGAAATAAGCCAATACTAATTAAGAGGGTCTACAAGGAAAGTCGGTGGTCAAAGGTGATGGCGTCATGGTCAATTAAAAGCTTAATTGTGATAATTGTGCTGCCAAAGCATCTAATAAATGGAGCAAAATGATTCTTTACACTGTTAGTTCTACTTAGCAGTAAATTTTGATTGATTGATTGATTGATCATGACCCTTCGTTTACTTAATGGAGTAAAAGTATGCAGATCCAAATTGAATACTTTCTCTTCCGTTATCCATCACCATCCTCATTGCTACAATTGTTCTTTGCAATAGCGTGTCAATGCTTTTCCACAAAAACTCGGATGTAAATAAATAAAAATTAAATTAAGATGAATTTAATTAAATATAATAAAATTTATTAAATATATAAATTTAATTTAAATTTTAAATAAAATAAAAAATAATATATTATGAATATATAATAATTTTTAAAAAATAAAAATTGTTTAAATTATAATTATTTTAAATTAAAAAAATTAAATTGAGATGAATTTCTTTATCTACGTACAGTGTACACCCTAAGAAATTATTACCACAAAAGGCCAACATTCTTACAAATAGTTAGAACAAATAGGCAAAAAGTAAAAGTAAGTATTTATCTTTAATTTTGTACAAAAAAATAAGAATGTTTTAAAAAATTATAGGGGCATAAACATCACCCTCACACCCAATTCCATTCATGTTATTCGTGTTATGAAATTTTGATAGTATTAGAATAAAATTTACATATAATAAATATTTGATTATTATTTACACAAGAATTTCTTTAAACTTCTCTCTTTCTTTTCTCTCACAACTTTCTCCAATAATTCTCTCACACTTGGTATATCTCTTAAGTTTAGGAAGAGCTCTATTTCTCATCATGGTAGATCCTGAATGACCTAACCGTTCATGCCAAATGCTAAAAGTAGTAGGATCAATAAACTTCTGATTTACTAGATGATGAATTTCAATTGTACATATTTTTACAAAATATAGGCCAGTAGAAAAATACGATAATTTTTCTAATATAGATTTCTTAACAAAATTAATTTGAGTACTATAAAGATATTCAATACTATTTTCCTTATTTGTTTCAACATGATACTCATTTCTGCAGATATTTTTAAAACTCAATAATTTTTTTTTGAATTTTGAGGAAAATATTGCATTATTAATATTAATTGTTGTTCCTTCTAGCAACAATATACTAACTCTTCCGGAGTCTTCAATCACATTTATACTACCATTTATAGTATAAATATTTATTTCTTCTATTTTGGGATAAGAAAAATATTTCTCATTTTTTAGTATGGTGTGTGTAGTTTCACTATCAATAATACATACATCATCATTAACAACAGCTATCTGAACAAAAATATATATATGCAAACGTAAATATTAATAGAATATAATGAAAATTCAAAAATATCAAGGTGAGACATTAGTTCTCTTGGACACTGCCATCACCAATTAAATGGTCTATCCTACCGTTTGGGTGTTGAAGTGTTCGAAAAAATCAGATATATCTATATGGGTAATATTGATATTAAGATCTTTTGGATCAATATCATCGTTATCAGCATCATTCACTGAATATTGAGAAAAATTTGCTTCAACATTTTTATTTTTCTTTTTCAGTGAAACTTGATATAATTCCATTAAATGTTTGATTGTACGATAGTTACGTGACCAATGACCTTTTTATACCACATCTATAATACTTATCCTCATAATTTTCTTACATTTCTTTTCCCTTATTATCTTGTCTTTCCCACTTCAGGTAGCCAGTATTTCTCACAACTTGATTATTACTGTGATAAGGAAAATATCGAGCGTATCCACGACCATAACCACGACCACGACTACGACTATGACTATAGCTTCTGCTGGAGTTAACAACATTCACTTCTGAGAGTGCTGTTGAGCCAGTTGGTTTTGCTTCATGATTTCTCAATAATAAATTATTATTTTTCTCTGCAATGAGGAAGATAGCAATTAAATTAGTAAATTTTGTATACTTTTTTTCTCGATATTGTTGCTGTAGGACAATATTCAAGGCATGAAAGTTGGAAAATGTCTTCTCTTGCATATCTTCATCATTAACTTTTTTTTCGCATAATTTTAATTGAGATATAATTTTATACATGACGGACCTATATTCATACACAGTTTTAAAATCTTGCAACTTTAGGTGCAACCATTCAAACTGTGCAGTTAGTAGTACAACCATCTTCAGGTAATCAAATCTTTTTTTTTTTTAAATTTACTCACATGACATATGTATCTTTTTTGGTAAGATATTCCATTTTCAAATTTTCGTTGAGATGGCGACAGATAAAAATTAAAGTTTTGGCCTTTTGTTGTGCCGATGCACTATTTTTTTTCTTTACTAGTTTCACTAAGGCTTTCAGCATTTAGATACATTTTTACATCGAGAACCCATGACATATAATTTTTTTCAAAAATATCAAAGGCTACAAATTCGAGTTTAGTAAGATTAGCCATAGAGATCAATGAATGCATACCTTTAGTCTTCTGGCTTTTGTAACAATTGAGACTCGTGTTGATAATATGTTATGAAAATCTGGCAGTGTTAGAATAAAATCTACACACAATAAATCTTTGACTATTATTTGCACAAGAATTTCTTCAAATTTCTCTCTTTCTTTTCTCTCACAACTTTCTCCAACAAGTCTCTCACACTTGATATATCTCTCAAGCTTAGGAAGAGCTCTATTTATAGAGCTTTATTAGTGGAGTTAATCATCTATTTTCACTAATGTATTAGTGGTGTCTCCACTAACTCCACTAATATGTATTAGTGATGTTAATGGTGGACATCTACATCCACTAATGGAATTAGTGGAGCTTCTATTAATTCACTAATATATTCACAACAATTCGAGATTTATTGTCTTTTTTATTGGGTAACATTCTATTGACAGAATGCTCCCGCCACTCATGTCCTGTTCCATTCATATTCCTATTTTGTTCATGGCATTCGAGATTTATTATTTTTATAATTGGATAACGCCTCATTACGAATGTCCATACCCTATTTCGTTTTTGTCATTCAAGATTTATTATTTTAACAACTAGGTAACATCTTATTACGAGAGTTAGAATTAAATTCATGACTTCACGGAGGTACCGCCCTCTATAAATTTGCTCCTTGCCGTACACCATATGTCTTGGGGCAATTGTTCTTTATTATAGTAATTGTAATAACATTAGAATTAGTACACACCCTAATCACTTTCTAGTACCAATAATAACAATAACAGAAACATTGAAACAACAAGCATCGATGATCACATTTTTTGGGTTTTTGACCAAAATGGTGAGCTTTCAAAAAGGAGCTCCATATCACATTCAGCCGGTTTTCGTAGCTTTATTCAGTCGTCTTTTTTAGAGATTCCACAAAATCTCTGAATATCTCACGTGAACACAACTTTGAAATTGGTTCACGGGTTTCTTTCACAGGCTTCTTTCCTCTATATAAACCGATGCATTCTCTGATCTTTGCATTCCTTTCATCTGCATTCCAAATTTCTCTCTATCCGTTTTCTTTCAAATTTGCATTGCAAACACTCTTTGTTTCCTTCATCTTTCTGTTCTTATAATTCCATCGCCCCCTCATTTTTCTTTGCCTGATTTTGATTCTTTGTTTTCTATTTATTTTAAATAAATTATTATTATTATCATCGGAGATTTGTGTTGGAATTACAAATAAAAAAAAGTATTGTTGCCTGTGCACCCGAGCCATATACGCGACTTCTATATTACAGATTTTTTTTAAAAGAAAAAATAGAGATTGTATTAATTAATTTATTTGTTCAAATAGATATATTTGAATTTTATATTAAAAAATTAATTATTAGATTGTGCACTTATAGTGAAATTATTGGGATTTTTAGATATTATGTTTAGTAAAATGTTGATTGATTTATAATATATTTTGATATGTTTAATCAAAATTTAGAGTAAATTATTGATTTTGTCTATTTTATGTTTTGTTGAATGGTATAAATTGTGTATGGTTGATGTTTGACTAAATTACTTACTGATTTATAATCTACTTTGATCTGTTGAATTGAAATTTAGGTTTAATAATTTAATTTATTTGTAATTTTTAGTTAGTTGTTTATTTGATTTTGATATTGAATTGAATTGAATTTAATTTAATTATAATTTACGTCCATGTTAAAAAAAATCATTATATTTTGTTTGATATTTGGTTTTTGATTATTTGTAACGATTAATTGATTTATATTGATATTATATTGTATAGCACAATATATTGTTTTGGGTTGAGATGTGTTGAATAACGAGACTAATTATTTCTAACAATTTGATTAGGAAAATATTAATATAAATTAGACGAAAAATATCTAATTATGCACAAATTTTCAAATAAAATGAAAAAAATTAATATAGTACATATTAAAAATTAAAGGTGAACCTTATCTTTAACTTTTATGGTGAACTTAATAATTTAATTTATTTGTAATTTTTAGTTAGTTGTTTATTTGATATTTAATTTAATTTAATTGTAATTTACATCCATGTTAAAAAATCGTTATATTACCCCTTACTTGGGTCGTGAGTTCATAGTATAAGAAAGCAAAGAGCATCCTGGGTTGTCGAATGCAAAAATTCAACTCCCCAACATCCCTGTTATTGGCGAATCCGTGCGCGAAAGAAAAAAGGTTGTGGATTGTAGCAAATTACTTGATGGCATGGAGAGCACATTTGTTTAGTTCAGATAATATATGGCAACCATCGCAACATGAGTGCCAAATTTATGGCGAAGCATATTATGTCAATGCTTCACAATAATCCAGAAATTAAGGTCAGTGAGATAAACAACCATATACATGACACTTTACATTTCATTCCATTTTACAAGAAAGGATGGAACGCGCGCAGGCATGCTATTGAGATGATTTATGGTGACTGGTCTTCTTAATTTGTACAACTGCCACAGTATATGCAAGCCTTGCAAGATGCAAATCCAAGTACTGTAGTGGCATGGCATTTCCTACCTATGGACAGTAATGACGTGAAGACATTTGGATATATTTTTTGGGCGTTCAAGCCATCCATTGATGCATTTGTTTACATGAAACCAGTGGTCAGCGTCGATGGAACATTTCTTAGGGGTTATACAAGGAAAAATTATTAACAGTAGTTGGTCAAGATGCTAACAATTATATATTACCCCTTGCTTTTGCAGTTGTTGACGAGGAAATTAATGACAGTTAGGGTTGGTTTTTGTCGTTACTCAGAGCGCATGTACTAAAGGATCGAAGAATTTGTTTAATATCCGATAGACACATTGGGATAGTGACCCTTCATCGACTGCCCGGTTGGTAAGAGTCAATGGCAGTGCACAGATTTTGTCTTAGACACATTCGAAGTAACTTTAATATAAAGTTCAGAAATCATCAGCTGAAGAAGTTGATGTATGCAGCCGGGGATCAAAGTAAGTGGAAATTTTTGTAGATTATGGAAGAAATTAGTATGCTGAACCCCAAGCCAATGCATGGTTGGATTTGATTCCAAAGGAGTAATGGACGCTTGTTATGACGGTGGCCATAGGTGGGGTAATATAACAACTAATTTGGTTGAATCATTCAACAGTGTTGTCAAAGGCATATGTGCCCTGCTCATCAAAGTTATTGTTGAGTTTTTTTTTTTTAAAAGTCAAATATTTCAACGATCATAAATAGGAGGCTAATCACGACAGATATCACTTTCCTTCGACGATATGGACAAAGTTTGTAAAGAATGAGATGAAAAGAAAAATATACCGTGCTCTGGCTTTTAATCAGGATCAGGGTATTTTCAGTGTGGTGTCAGCACATCATGAGCATAGAAAGGAAAATAATTCTTACGATGTTAATGTTGGTACCAGGTCATGCAGTTGTTGCAAATGGAAAATATATGGAATTCTTTGTTTGCACGCATTTGCAGCATATCAGCAATTGGAGCTGAACCCTGGGGATTTCGTATCATCCGAGAATACAACAATGTCCTACAGGTTAACGTATACGCTACAATTCAGACTCATTCCGCACGAGGATTGTTAGCACGACCCTAGTTTAATCTTGGCGCCATATGCTCACCGTTTCAAGAATTGACAATTTGGTTGAATGTGGACGGTGCGTATTTGAAATGAAATGGATGAACGTAATCCTGATTCACCTCCTCGATGTGGGTTATGCCATCGCAGAGGACATAATAGAAGGAATTACACCCACGGTACTGTAGATTGATATTAGAATATTTTACATGTTCTATCTTTATAATTTATATGACTGATGTAATATTTCTTCTTTGATATGTTATATCAAAGCGTTCTTATGTGTGTAATAATATTTATGACGTTTGTTTATATATTTTGTGGTATTATGGTTACACCAATGATGATATTTTCACTTTATTTTGTTTAATAATATATTACAATCGTTTTTTTTTAGGACATCATTGATGGACCTTGCACAAGATGGAGTTAATCCCGACCCTATTATTCCGGACTTGTTGACCCTGCAGCTGTCGACATAAATCGACACATGGTAGGACAGTTGGAAGATACTGTTCTCACTGCAAAGCGTAATGGCAGCGTTTTTTGGGTTGCTCGAGCATTCTATCCACGGGTCAAGCAACTTATAGATATAGCTGGGTTCGGTGGGATTATTCGTTTGCCGTACATGAAGATTGATCATCCCCTAGTTATAGTGTTGGTGGAAAGATGGTATCAGGAGACACACACGTTCCATCTTACAGTGGAAGAGGCCATAATTACACTACAGGATGTAGAGGTTCTTTTTGAATTACACGTGGAGGGTGATTCAATTATTGACCGTGGGTTCAACTGCCCACATGTAGAGCTACTAGACCTATGTGACATACTCCTTGGTTTTTGGCCCATAGGTATAGACCTGGATAGATCTCGATTGAAGTTAAACTCACTCGAAAGAACACTGGCTGAACCTCTCCCAATGCACGTGACTTCTGATATGGTTGCACAGTATACAAGGTGTCGCATTATGCAGCTTATTGGTGAATTTTTGTTCTCCGACAAATCTGGGAATCAAGTTCATTTGCACTTCCTTAGGTATATATGCAATCTCAAGTTGGCTGGTACACTGAGTTGGGATATTACAATATTAGCTCATTTGTATCGTTATATATGCAACGCTACTGTTTATATGGCGCATCAGATCAGTGGTCCACTTCTATTGATTCAGGTATGAATTTAAATCCAAAATTAAATTAACTATGTTAAATCATAAAATATTTTTCTAATATTATTCTTTCACGGGAAGCACAATTATGGACTTGGGAGTGCATTCTCACTATTAGACCGAATAGAGTACGCCCGGTAGAAGACATTGGCCCAAATGTGCCTAGAGGAGCAGTATGGCAGAGTCTATTGGAACTGTCCCGCACCCTAACACATATGCTGATTGCATACAAAGATTAGTTGGATCAGATGCGACATAATCACATATGTATTACTATGATAAAATATTTGGAATCGAATTTTAAATAATATTTATTGTTATTTATTAATTGAAACTACATGTATTTATTTTTGCAGTTTATTTGGCAATCTTATGATGAGAACATGTTAACATTTCTACCTCCGTATTGTACGCATGGCCAACGAATTTGGATGTCTGTCACATCTCTACTGTGTTGGGAGACGATTAAATTACATCACCCCAATTGAGTTATGTGACAATTTGAATTGTTGCAAATAATTCCGAATGCTGTTGACACGGGGTCAAATCTGTATCAGCGGGACCTATGTACTACTGGTGCTGGATGGGATGAGGTGGATGCGCTACATCGTGCTAATTGGATCAACGACATGCTTATATTCTCACCGGACAGCCCACTTTCAGGCAAGCTGTTGTTACGTCTGATTATTTTGCGTGGTATTGGACTCACACACGGCGATTAATTAGCAATTCTATCATACAACAACCAAATCTCATGGGCTATTAGTCTAGTAGTTCAGCAGTTGAAGTACTCGTAAGTCCATTTTTCCTCGTTTATATAAGTATATATAGAATTCTGATTTATATAAAATTTTAATAATATTTTTGAAAATGCATATGTAGATTAACGCACTGCACCGGATCTGGTATAGAGGCAATGAAGCGTCTCAGCATAATGCATCATACGCACAACAAGCAGTCGGAAGAATATCTGATATTGCCATGCGTACTTTACTGCCAGTGGCGAAACCTATTGTCTAAATCGAATGCCGTATGAGCCATCCAAACGATCGCATGCTACTGATATGATATCGCCGATTCCGCAACAAGTGCCTTGACAAGTACCACCAATAAGACGAGACGGTAGACGGTACATCGGTGCGCTGCAGTTGAGGAAGTTCCCCCGCACAGTACTACTTACTGGTGCATGGAGCTGAAGATATTTATGTGCTAGGTGCTCCTACAGCGGTCAATGATGACTACGTTCTAGTTCTGCTAGTTGCAGATGATTACGTCCCTAGTGCAGCGGTTTCAGATGATCATGATGATTTTTTAACTCCGTAACACTTAATTTTCGATCCTAGGTATGTTTCTTCGGGGAACAAGTTTGTTGTTGGTCCATGTACTGGGCCATCTCGGAGACAGTATAGACAGTTTGAGAATGATGTAAATCCGTCTTACGCTTCAAATGAATAAGATGAGGGACAACTTGAAGCACATCCTCAACAATAACCTCCAAGACGAGTTCAACTTCAGCGGCACCGTCGATGATTTCATTGTGGTACTGGTTTTCATACTTGGTTTTGACGATTTTATGTGTATGTTATTAACATTTAAAATTAATTATAATTAATTTTTATGCATAATTGTAATTAAATTTTAGCATCCAAAATAATAAATTAAACTCAAAAAATTAAAATTAAATTTAAAGGAATTAGAAAAATAAATAATTATTATTTCAAAAATATTATGTTTAATGAATTAAAGATAAATAATAAAATAAATTACATGTCTTCATATAATAATTTTTACGCTAACGAATTAATGTGAAATTAAAAAAAAAATTGCTACACGTTTTTAACGTACACATTTAAAATTAATTATACATAATTGTAATTAAATTTTAGCATCTAAAAATTAAAATTAAATTTAAAGAAATTTAAAAATTTAAAAATTATTATTTCAAAACTATTATGTTTAACATATTAAAGATAAATAATAAAAATATAAATTAAAAATTATTTCTATTTTTTGATGATAAAAATAAATTAAAATTTTATTTTAGTATTAATTGAGAATTAAAATAATTTAAAAATTTATTAACCTAAATAAAAAAATTTATTGAATATAAACATTTATTTAAATAAAAAATTAAATTAAATAGAACTGAAATTATATGTCTACATATAATAATATTTATACTAAAAAATTAATGTGAGAATTAAAAAAAATTACAGAGAACCGTGTACATAAAGTAGAGGCTCAAACCTAGTGTCTATCAGACACGAGGTTTGATAAAATGCATGCACCTCGTGGTGTGATTGTTCACGCATTTTCGGATGAAAAGAAATTGATGGCCTCGTGTTTGTTACACACGAGGTACGTTTTGTTGAAATTGATGGAATTTGACGGCATTAAATGCGTTCGATGAAATTGATGAAGTTTGACGAAATTGATGAAATTCAAGAGGGATTTAGACCTCGTGTCTGTCAGACACGAGATGCAGCTCTTTCTTGTATCTAGTAGACACGAGGTAGCCTTATTAGGGGGTATCCCAAAATATGCCCCCATCCGGAGCTCCTTTTGAAAGCTCACCATTTTGGTCAAAAATTCCATATTTTTCTGTCCCTTTGCTTTAATTTTTTTTCTACCCTATCCTTTTTAATTTCCAGTAAACAAATAAATTATAAATGGGATTTTTATGGAGTAGTACTAATATTAATGCTGTCAAATAACATCTCAATGACGGAGCTCAAACTATTAACGCTATCAAATATTAAGGCTTCAAGAGCGGGGCCGCGTTGACTTATCAAAAGATTTAAAATTATCTTTTTATAAAAAATAGAAAAATTCTCAATGAAGTCTATATAAAATTTTCCACCCTTACAAAAAATTTTAAAAATTTATAACATTTTTTAAAAATTTTTTCTTATGACTTGCCCCCTAAACCCAAAATTCTGGTTTTGTTTCTGTAGCTTTTTTATTCTGTTGGGAACACAACATCTTATATTTTATTATCTTAAAATTTTAAAAGCAATAGCTTAGTAAATATGGACGGAATTACTAATTAATACTATATCAAAGAAAGAAAAAAGGCATGTAAATGTAAGAAACATCATTGAGATAATAATCTAATGATGCTACATTTAATCGTTAACTTTTTAAATAGAGCATAGAGATATAAATCAAAGAGAATGTTTCTAATTAATTAAATTATTATCTTATTATATTAGACTTATTACTAATTTAAAAAGATCCAATCATTATGGTATGGCTGCTGACATTGCTAGAACCGTTCTCCTCTTGTCATAGCAAATTCCATTTAATTGTCAATTTTGTCCATATGGTAAAAATAAGAAATCTTCAATTAATTTTCCTTTCCTTTTACATGCCCTATTTTGAAACCGTACCTAATTTCCTCCCATTCCACCTCTTCAGCCGATTATTCTTCTCTTTCTTCATTCTTCTTGATTTGCAGGGTTCCAAAAGAAAAAAAAAAAAAAAAAAGAAGAAAATGCTCGTCAAAATATGAGGCAGTAAAAGCCATAGATAAAGTTTGATTTTTGTGAAACATTTTTAACGCAAATCTCATATATCATCGTAGTGCATAATTAATGAAGCTTCAACTCCTCATCTATGGGGCTGATTGTGATTGAACAAGAAAAACAAGAGAAGATCAGTCATTTATTGATTTGCTTTGCTAAAGACCTTTTTTGGGGATGCATATGCCTTTCATGATCTTTCTTGTTCTCTTGATTCCTCCACCTCTTTCACGGCTAATTCTGTCACTGATGCTTGGGAGCTCCATATACAACTTACGTTTCATTATTCAATGCTATCTTTTATTTCATTATTCTATCACGATATAATAATTTAAATAAATAACAAATTTTAGTATTATTTTTTTTATTATCCATCAAAACTAAGCAAACAAAAAGATTAAAAAAAAAAAAAAGGAAAGAAGGGGATGAAGACAGATGGTGACAGCCATGGCAGAGACTAAGAGAGTCCATGGAGAGAAAATAAATTGTATTTATACTTTTTTTGTACATTATTAATAAAGTAACACTATAATATTTAAGAGATTTTTTCTTATTTGATCACAAGAATAAAATTGAAAATTAATAAAATTTGTGCTCAAAGGATGAAATTTACTCCAGCAATATCACCCATTATGGTATATAATTTAAACGGAAAAGAAAAACAAATAAAGAAAAGAAAAAAAAAATGGTAAAACGATTATTCCATTTTCCGTTTTTTTTAATTGGGAACCATGCGTCCAAATCAGAAAGTAAAAATAGCCGATTAGTTGGTCAAACAATCGGTAAAACATCGCCGGCCCCATTGATCTAATTTCTCCTGTCATCAGCTCTCTACAAAACAAAACACACTGGGCAGAAGAGAGAACTGTGCGTCTTTATAGGCTTCCTTGGCCTTCTTCTCAATCTCTCTCTCTAGCCCTTGATTTCGTGTCTGTGAGAGAAATACAAAGGATCTAATGGAGTACGAGAGGATTCACAAAGTTCAGGTCTGCTTCATTGTTGCACAAAATACATAGATATGCTTTTATGTGTGTGGTTGTTTTGTCTCTTTAGAACAGTTCTTGCATTTTTGCAGTTTTCTGTAATGGGTTTATGGAGAAGTGATTCCTTTTAGGTGTTTTCTGCAAAACGCGTTTTTTGGTGTTCCAGTCATTCAGCTTAAATTTTGATGGAGAAGAAAGGGAGAAAGAATCTTGATTTTTGTGCATTTGCCGTTTTTGTTTAGTTCTCTCCTAATTTAAGCTGGGCATCGATACCATTTGGTCTTTCAATCTTAAAAATTTGAAATGGTGGATTTTTAAAGTGCAGAGGTTTGGTTTAATTTAATGTCATGGTTTGTGGTTATTTGGTAAAGTTTGGAGCTCTTTTAGTTTGTTAACGAAGGATTGGGCTCGAAATTTAGTGAGTTCTGCCTCAATGGTTTAATTTAATGTCTTTTGGTTTTGTGTAGACTGGTATAATATCTCCAAGTAAATTGAGAATAAAGCTGATTGGACCTCATCATCAAAGGAAAAGGGAAGGATCAGACAGTAATTCTTCAAGAACATCCCCTGCTAGGCTTGAGGATTCCGAGTTGGCAAAGAACAGTTTATTGGCTACTCAAAGTGGAGATTTTGATGAAGAAGGTATGCCTACCTTGAGTCATTTTGCTTTTGATAATCCAATTAAAAATTTCTCCTGTAAATCCTGTTTCATTTATGACATTGAGCTAGATTAATCTTTAGTCCACCTTTTTTTATGTTTTCATTGTTTTTCATTGAGCAGTCAGCATATGTATGCTGTATATTATGTATCATTTTTCAACGTTCATTTGCTGCAATTTAGTGAGGTTTAATCGTTACTCGTTGGGTCTTAAATTGATCAATTTACACTGAATTAAGATGCGCCTTCAGTTTGCTTGTCATTGTGCATATTTTTGTCCGCATATCTTTTGAGTTATGAAAAGTCAATTTCCAACTTTGCAGCTTCTAATTCTGAAGTTTCATCAATTAAAGTATCTGAAAATTCAATACCAGCTACGGGACAAGATGATTCTACTACATGCCAGCCAAGAGAGCTCATGCCAAGGGAAAATGCAGATGCTGGTCGGGGCAAACTGCAGCAAAATGTCAATGGAGAAGGTCCAAATTCTAGTTCAGTGCATCCAGTGAGAACATTTGAAGATGAAAATCTTGATTATGATAGTACATCTAGTTTTGAGTTTCATAGAGGTGAAAGATCACATCACCATCCTATTGCAAGATCATTTTCAAGGCCTATGCCATCAAAGTGGAATGACGCAGAGAAGTGGATAATGAATAAGCAAAATCTCCCACTTGGCTATTCCAAGAAAACGTATTTTCACAATCAATCAAACCGTGGACCAGCTATGAATGTGGTTAGAGTTGCACCAGAATCGGCTAATTATGAGAACAAGTTATCTGTTAAGCGGGTCGATTTCTGTCAATCTGCATCCCAGTTGGGGGCAGAGAAGTTTGCTTTTGTTCCAGGTGGATCCCATTCTATTTCTGTTCAAGGGAATGGAAGGAACCCGTTAATAGATCTGTGCCCTGAAAGTAAGGATCTGATGGAGGTGGACAATGTGGCTTCGTCTTGTTCAAAGAGCACTACAGAAAATACAACAGGTTATTCTGCATTTCTGGGAATAATTGAATTTGATCAGTCCTATACCTGCCCTCACCCCCCCCCCCCCCCAATCCCTTTTTTTATGACTATCTACTTATTAGCTTTTCAAAAAAAAAAAAAAAAAAAAAAGAAAAGAAAAACATTTTTTTGTGAGAAAGATTACCTTTGGTTAGTCTATCTTAAGTAAACTTACTGGAACCAATAAGTAAATTATTGCTGTCAGCGTTGAATGTGGTTAAATCTGGAGAAATCTTCCAATTAACTTTTCCTTCATACTTGGTAGACAAAGTATTTGAGATCTGCTAGTCACCTTAAGTAGTCTTATGCCCCTAACTCAAAGTTTAATGCTAGTACTGCTATTCTTCTTTGATGATTTTTAGTATGCAGAGCAAATTGTTGAAAAATAAGAATGAAGCCTAACAGGTATCATTGTGTTGTGCATGAACCATACTTGTCCTTGTTGTCACTTCTACAACTTACAGATGAAATTTACTGAATTTCTGCTCAAAAAGCACTAACAAAATTCAACCTATTTAAATACATATAAAATTCTATATCTGATGGTATTTCTTTTTTTTGTTAGTGGTCTGATGATGATGCTATATCCTAATCTTTCACACAGGTTTGCCAGCCATAAGATCTGTTTCAATGAGAGACATGGGTACGGAAATGACCCCCATTCCAAGTCAAGAACCTTCAAGGACAGCTACTCCTGTTGGTGCGACCACCCCACTTCGAAGTCCAACATCTTCTATTCCATCCACTCCTCGGCGGGGAGAGCCAGCTCCCACTCCTGTAGACCATTCCACTGATAATGCATCTGAGCATTCGACAGAAAATGGAAGAAAGGAGATGTCAGAGCAAGAGCTAAAGCTCAAGACGCGAAGAGAAATTGTAGCCCTTGGTGTCCAACTTGGCAAGATGAATATTGCTGCTTGGGCTAGTAAAGATGAGAAGCAGAAAAACACCTCTGTTGAAAGTGGTTGTACTGATGAACGTGAACAGATAGAGTTCGCAACACGAGCAGCTGCCTGGGAGGAAGCTGAAATATCAAAACACAATGCTAGGTAAGAATATTAATCTTCTTTGCCCTAAATCACACCTTTCTGCTCAGATATTCTATTCAAGTATTTATTAACCATATTTATTTTCTCAGATTCAAGCGTGAAGAAATAAAAATCCAAGCCTGGGAAAGTCAGCAGAAAGCTAAGCTGGAAGCAGAAATGAGGAGAGCAGAGGTACACTAGATAAATAACCCTATTAAATGTCTATTTATCATGATGTCTGATACTTCACCTTGAGATCTTTAGATGACTTGAACTGGGCAAAAGGTTGGGAATCACATTTGCTTGCTTCTCTAAGTTCCCAAATGTCAAAGAACCAGAATTCATGTCAGATTATAAAGATGAAAACTGACCACATCTATGTTTTTAGATTTGACATTTTGTTGCCCAAAGTTGCTTGAAGGTTCCATTTGTCTTTAGTAAAAACACTTTTGACACATTTCAGGCAAAAGTTGAGCAAATGAGGGCACAGGCCCAAGCAAAGATGGTGAAGAAGATTGCAATGGCAAAACAAAAGTCGGAAGACCAACGGACTGCAGCTGAAGCTAGAAGAAATCGTCAGGCTGAAAAAGTTGCAGTGCAGGCAGAATATATTCGCCAAACAGGTCGACTTCCATCAGCCTCTTTCATCTGCTGTGGATGGTGATGATATGAATATGAATATTTGAGCAGATAGGAAACAGGCTCCCCCATACAATTAGTTTCTCATACTAATCTTTTCTATACTTGTCTAAATGTGATCATCATTGCCAGATGTTCTCTTGTAAGTTATCCATCTTTTGTATGTATCAAGCTATGAAAGCCATTATATTAGGAGTGGATTGTTCAATTGGCTGCAAAATGACTCGTTTCACTTTGTGCTTTTTACATTTACATGTCATACCAGCTATTGTGGATGCAAGGCGCCAATCAGTGTCAAATGTTTGGCCATGCACTGAACAATTTTGCAGTTGCAGCTCAACTATTGTGAAGCTTAATCAGGGTAAAAAGTTATGGTAAAAGGTTTAAATTGGACTTGATTTAGCATGGAAATAACAATTGTCCCGCTCATTGTGGGATACAATTTTTACAGTGTAATTTGTATTTGTTCCACAAATAATGTATAGATTATAATTGTATTGTTGTTTATGGAATTTCACAGCTTCTTTTTCACACGAGATACATGCTTGTTTGCATATTTTCCGGTGGATTGCAACAAGTCTGTTATGTGGTCATAATTGTATTGTTGAGTTCCCCATCCCCTACCTTTCCCATTTGGGGAAAAAAAAAATGGATATGATCTCAGCCTGGTACTCACTGAGCCGCAGATTCTACTGGAATTGTTGTTGGATCCGATATTGAATTGTGCCCCAATTTGTGACATAAAATTACGCTAGGCTCCTGATTTGAACAAGTGGGTTCTTTGGGCAATTATGGCCCAGGTCCAATTTTCTGGCAAAATCCAAGTTGAAGTAGATCCAATTAGGAGGGCACGTTGTGACGGGGAGTTTTCATTTTCAGCAAAGGTCTGAATGGAAAATTCGACGAGAAAGAAAGGACAAGCTTTTGGTAGCATTTATTTCGTAACTTATTTATTTTTTAAAACTTATTTATTTTTAATGAAAAATATTCCTAAAAATAAAATTCACAATTATACTTTGTAAAATATTTCCCTTGTCTAATTTTTTTCTTTTTTTCTCAGAAAGAGTTTTGAAAAAGTAAGTTTTGACACTCGAAAAATACAGTTGGCTAGGCAAGTCAACTTTTGACGGGATAGACAAGTCAAGACATGATTGGACAAGCTAGCTAGAAGCGCCATTTGGATAGGCCAGCCAAAGCATGATTGGACGGGCCAGTCAGAAGCATTATCCGGATGGACTAGATAGGTGTGACTGGATCAAGCAAGTAGGATAGCCAGGTCAGGCAACCTCTAACATAATCCGGACGAGTCAGAGCAGCAACTAGCTAGGAGATTGACTACAGTCAGAACACTTCCTATCTTCAAGGAAGTTGGTTGTTGAAGAGATAAGGCACAAATTTCTCTCTAAGTGATCTCCCATGTCAGAACTAACGATTATGGAGTAGGGGGAAACAACCACAATCACCATTTTCTTCATTTTCAGTCATGGGGACATGACCTAGAAGCTTGAGAACCAAGGAATTATGCCTATGAAATCTAGAAGACGAACAGAAGTGGGGGATATTAAGAAATCATCTCATGTTTTACAACATTTTTTCTTTATAATTTTCCTTTAAATTCATGTATTTTTACTACTTTCAATCAATCCCAACCAAGTCTTTCTTTCAAATTAATGAGTGTTTGTGCTCTCGGGGTATTACTCTTGGTCTCCAGTTCGTTCCTTCCGATTCCCACAAGATAATTGCATTCACTTCACCACTTAAACTTGCCTGGAGGCTTTTTGGAGTGCTCTAAGTAACCTTCTTGTTTGATCTTCAGCTTCCTGTGTGATTTTCTAGACATAATCGCGTAATGGAAGTAAAAAGAAGTGTAGAATGCTTGACCGACCAAGATTTACCTTCGGCTAGTCCAATTACTTTTTAAGCTAGTTTGGCCAGTCGCTTACTTGACGGCCAGACGGTGAAATTCAAAGTTAATATCTTGCTTTTGGCACGCCTAGTAGGACCACCAAGTGTAGGTTCCGTTGAATGTAATTATGATTTGGTCACGTAATCAGTCAGATGGAAGGACATTCGAATAAAAATCTTGATCGGTTGGAAGATGCACCTCAAACGTTAACGGGGGTTGAGGCTTCTACATTTTTTTCTGCCATTCGATAGTAGTTTGATGAAAGTACAAACGAGTTGCTTCAAAGTTTAGTGTAGTAGATGGCGACCGTCTTTAAACTTATGTTGGAAAATGAATTGCTTAGAGTAAGAAAAGGAAATCGACCAGTAGCCAGTCTAGTCCATTCAGCTTCTCTGTAGGGATAGGTGACAAGTTAACTGCCTACACAGTTGGTGCCTTCAACACAGTAACAATACGGTAGGGTGACAATAGCCCTCCTGGATCACTCCATGACAATAGAACTGACATCTTAGGTAGGGAACTCAAACTCGGTGATCGGTGTATTGTCATCACCTATGGCTTGTTCCTACACAGATATCCAGTTACCCACAAACTATGGAATGAAGGTCCAGTAACTAGTTTCCTTTAGAGGGTAACAACCAATGTATGTTGAAAGGCATCAACCAATATACCCCGCAGGTTAGCATCCGGTGACTGGGCTAGGGGGTAGTGTGCAACACCCCACAAACATAGGGTCCAAGTAGTTGTGGATGTCTCCCCATCTGAATGATAATAGGTCTTTATAACGATATAAATAATAAATAAAATTTGAAGACTAAAAGACTTTCTATATTGATCTGATTACAACTCAGAACATAAGTCATACTTACAAGGTTCTAGTACATAACCTTCGGGGATATAAACCCAAGTATCTAAATAATATAGTTCAAAAACATCTATTGTTCCTTCATCGGGTCTTGGTTCTACAAAAATCCGAGGTAATAAAAAGGCTACCTGAAAATTAAGAAGAAAGTCATGTGAGATAATATATCTTAATAAGTTTTGTAATATTTCACGTGAAATTTGTCAATATTATTTTGATGATGCATGATAGGTATTTGTTGGAACGGTGATAAAAGTCATTGCTTTTCATTTACAGAAAATCGTTTGATCATTCTTCATTTTGTTGGGAAAACATGCCATTAAAATCTTGGGATTATGTATAAAATAAGTATTTAGTCATTTGGACCATAAACTATTGAGTACTTCAAACATATTTTGTTGTTCGAAGTCACATTGTGATCTTATTTGAAAGGAATATCGGTCCAACCAATAATATTAAAATTAATATATATGAAAAACCCAGCGTGTACACTACAATTAAATATACGATAACCATCATCATGGTTTACCCTACGGTCCCGATGTCCCTACTTTAAGAAATAGCTTGATCCTTGAAGCTGATCAAACAACTCATCTACAAGTGGAAGGGGATACTTATTTTTTATGGTTAAGTTATTCAACCCTTGATAATCAATGCACATTTGTAAAGTCCCATCATTCTTTTTGACAAACAATACTGGAGCTCCCCACGGAGAAGTACTAGGTCTAATATATCATTGAATTAACAATTCCTCCAATTACTTATTTAGCTTCTTTAGCTCTAATGGTGCCATTCGATGTGGGGTTTTGGAAATAGGGTTGGTTCCAGGTATCAAATCAATTGTAAATTCTACTTTTCGACGAGGGGGTAAAGTGGTCAATTCATTAGGAAAAACATATGGGTATCCCTTTACTACAATAGTATTCTCCATAGAGATTTGATCCTCAAGCTTATTAATTAAGTACAATATATATCCTTGACATCCCTTCTTAAGAAATTTATGAGCCTTTACTCCTAATATCAAATTTTTCTGCTCCTTCACTTGATTACCCTTAAATTCCAAAACATCTCTTCCCGGTCTAACAAATTGAACCACCTTATTACTACAATCAAATTTTGTGTGGTGTTTAGACAACTAATCCATGCCTAAAATAAGATCATAATCTCAAAAGGCATGATAATCAAATCCCTTGACAAATTCTCCCTTCCTACTCTAATTGCACATTTGAGTACATACTTCCCAACTGCTATAGATTTTCCTAAAGATGTGCTCACTAACAAGGTATAAGGTAATTCTAACCTATTCTACCTCATATAGCATGAAAACACTTCATTTACATAGGAATGAGTAGAGCCAGGGTCAATCAATACATTAACTTTATAGTCTTAGATAATGAGCGTACTTTCAACAATAGTAAGATCCGTTCTTTGCTCCTTTCTGTCCAGTGCAAACATTTTAGCCTTTACTTGGGGTTTGGAACGATCCACTTGGTTCATAGATGGCTTAAAACTTCCCTGAGCAGTCTGTCGTAGCTTTGGGCATGTGTCTCTTAAATAGGTATAGTCTCCACAGTTATAACACCTCTGCTATATGCTCTTATACCAACAATCACTCTCCTTGTGCCTTTTTTTCCACAGAAATGGCACCCTGTCTCCTTCTAATTATTCCTAGCCGGAGTAGGTCGAGCCTGCATTCTTTTATTATTCCACAGTTATCTCAATGGTCTTTTGGTAGGGAATTTCCTAATAGGTGCTGCTACTTTACTAGTGAGCTTACTATTGTTTTCATTTCCATCCTGGTAGCAGCATCAACATCAATAGAATATGTTATAGGTGGAAAATGAGCTAGTGCCAGTTGTACTTGACTACTATAGAGTATATTAGTAGATTCACTATTGAATATGGCGAGGTAGGCAGGAGTGAATGACATAAATTACATCTTTATCCATTATCATTAACTGGTCATGCTTTTACTTGGTATTCCAATCTATTGCCAAACTTTGTTTAAAGCTGGCCTGAAATAGAGAGGATTTTCATGAAAAGTTCTACCAGCCTCAACCAGACATCTCAGTGGCTAATCTTAGCTATTAAATAAAAGGCCAGTGAGATTGTTACTAATTTTCTAGAAAGGTTCAGGCAATTAAAAGGAAAGTGACAGACACTCTTACCAGAATTAGAATATACACGGATTGGCATTGATCGAATGCATTCTCAATTAAGGGAGGCATTAATTTTGCACAATTTTTTAATTTGTCACAGCTAGCCTCACATGCAGCTAGGGTTGAGCAAATCATTAAAGCTAAGAAAGCAAGGCGAGGGGCAAAGTTTCAAAAGGGGCCAACCATGATTTCAGTAATTGATGACATCAATGAGCTGGCCATTAAAGAAGAAATTATGGCAACCGAGATTGTAACTAGGAAGACTTACATTTGTTCGGTCCATAAATTAGTCAGAGGTAAAAAACTTTTCAAATCAAGTGATCAGGAAACATATTCATTTTATATAACCAAGGCCAATCAAATCTTTGATTACCTACTCAAAGACAGGCAGATCAAACTTATGAATAGCTAGAGAATCTTGGCTGCCAAAGAATTAAAGGGGAAGCGGTATTGTAAGTGGCATAAAACTTTTACTCATTCTACTAATAATTATGTGATTTTTAGAAATGCCATTCAAAAGGCTATCCAAGAAGGGCATTTCAAGTTAATGGATGGCAACAATACTGAAATGCTGGTAGATACAAACCCCTTCAAGCTACTGATCTTAACATGGTAGAAGTAAGTAAAGTTGGACCAGATAAATCCGTGTTAGGCAAAAAGGAATAAGTTAATCCCCAACTTTCTGAAGAAGCCTCTGATGGTGGTCTAGTCAGCCCAAGGTCTCTCATGAAGACCCTTCTGTTAGAAGACCGTTCAGAACAGGTTGATGAAGATGAATTAGTAACAACTTTGTGAAAGCTAAGCATAGCTGAAAGAAAGCAAGACAGCTTGACTAGGAAAGAGGTGTTCAGGCACTTGGTCAATCAAAACACGGTAAACATCGTAGGATTTGAGCCATCTTGCCCAAAAAAAGGTATGGATTCTAAAAAAAAAGTAGTCAGACTAGTCAAACTTACGTCTTGAGCTGTCGTTGGCTGGTTAACCAATCACCCTTGACTAAAGATTGATCTGTGAGCTAGGCTTCAGAAAGACAAGAAGGCAAACTTGTCAGGTTCTAGTAGATAGTCTGTATTTGACCAACTAAAATTCCCATAAGAAGATGGACTGAAGACAACAAGAAAAGTGGCTTTTAAGCTATATGATGGGACATTAATATTGCGCATTTCAGCTTTGAATGTGCAGGATAAAAATTACATAAGTTCGTTACCCTCCATACTAACTGCCACACGAAAAAGAAGATTATGAAGGAAGAGGGCTTATCAAAGATATAAACAAAAGGCTATGGAATGTGATCAGCCAATCGGATTGGAGGGAATGGAATTTGAAGTTTTTGTAAATACAATCAGTTTTCAACCTTTGAAGTTTTGCAAGAATAATGGTAAGAAGGCGTTAGCAGGAGATGTTTTCATTACTCACCAGGCAGTAGCTAAGTGGGCCGATCTAGTAGACCAGTCAAATAATATAAAAGAGTCGGTATGTCCTTTGCCAAATCAACAGAGAAAATGGCCAATCATTTGAAACTTTTATATGTTAAAGCTCATGTAAACGATAGACCCATTTTCAAAGTATTCGTTGATGGAGGGGCTGTTCTCAACATTATGCCTATTTTAATGCTTAGGAAGTTAGGGAGGTCAATAGCAAACTTAGTGGCAACAAGTATGCAAATGGCTAGCTTTATCGGCAATGTTGCTCCAGTATTAGGAGCTTAATTTCAGATGTAACAGTTGGTTCAAGGACCAGCTCGATGGCTTTCTTTGTAATTGAGGGAAAACCATTATATTCAATCTTGTTGGGTCATGACTCGATACATGCTAACAAATATGTCCCCTATAACTTGCATCAACTGTTGTTGTTTTGGAATGATGGTGATACAGAGATGGTAAAGGTTGATTAGTATCCTTTTCGGGTAAATGTCAAGATAATGGAGGCTATAGATTACTCTCCAACTTGTGAGCCAATTAAGACGAAGATTGTTCAACCCGGTCAAGGGTTCATGGTGTGCAACTTGACTCAGATAGGTTTTCAGTTGGAAAGCATGACTTGCCAAATTACTATTCAAGATGTCGTTGAAAGGATAACCATCTACACAGCCAGACAACAAGAGGGTTATCATTATTACAACCATGGTTAGAATATAGCTTGGGAGAAACATTACCCAGGAATGAGCTTAGTTTTATTCTTTAGGATCCACTCATTGAAGCAAATTTGGGTAGACTGGACGAATACCATATGACCAGAATAAGTGCATTACTGAATAAAGAGCAAAGAACTAGTTAGTTATCGTTATTAGAAATTACAAGGACGGTTTCGCCTAGGATTACCATAAAATATTTGGGCTGGATAGAAGGATCATTGAACATCGATTTCCTATCAAAGACGGATACAAACCATATAAGTAGGTGGCTAGACACTTTAATCCTAAGATCGTGGCCATAATCAAGGCAGAGATAGAGTGGTTGCTTAAATGTGGTTTTATCCAGACAACACAGTGTATGTTACCGACTATTAAAAAGAACGACCAGCTGCGAGTTTGTATTGATTTTTGTGATTTAAACCTAGCAACACCCAAAGACGAGTATGTTTGCTAATAGCTGATATGCTAATAGTTATAGCAGCCGACCATCAATTCCTTAGCTTTATAGATGGTTATTTAGGTTACAACAAGATTTTTATAGCCGAGGAAGATATTCACAAAATAGTCTTCCGATGTCCAGGATCGATTAGGTTGTTTGAGTGGATCCGTATGCCATTAAGAATGCCGGAGAAACTTTCCAACGAGTAATGAACTTCATATTTTATGAGCTGATAGGGGGTTGCCCAAAAGTGCTGCCTAGGAGATATTAATTGTTTCATCTTTTGACCCAGCACTCTTCTTAGAGTATTAACTGGTAATTCTGTTTGATTTTCTCTTCACAACCACATGCTTCTGACATTTTCCAGAAGATTTTGGCTTAAGAGAAGCAGGAGGAACCATTGTTTCTTTCTTGGGAGAGGGTTGCTGAAATGCTTCAGAAGTAGGATCATTTTCTGTAGTAGGTAGATCAGATTCTTCCTCTAAGATAGGTTCATCCCTTTCATGAGTAGATACTAGAGGGGAAGACACTGGAGCAGTAGGATTAGCAGATTTTTTAACAGCAGAAATTCTGTTGCCTAGACTTTTAATTTCTGAGCTAAGAAGGTCCAATTTCTCAACTAATGAACTAATTGCACCCAGTATACTCTCAGACATGCTTGCGTCCTGATCTTTTTCTTTGGCAGAAGATTCTGCCTGAAGAACATCATCAATTTTCCTTTTTGTTTCTGTACCAAGAACAGATTTCCTTTCATCCTTAATCTTCATCAAATTTTCCCGTTCTTTTCCTGCAGTCTCTCTCAGTAATTTCCATGTACTATCTTCCCTTACATAACCCATCTTTTCAAAGGAATCAAAACTGTAAACATTTGTCTTGGATGGATCACAGGGAGCAGAACTTAAATCTACTTCAAAAAATCTAAAAACTTTTGTTAGCAAATTTCCAAATTGTAGAGCTTTACTTGACGTGTTTCTTAACTGCAACATCAATTTAGTTGCCAAAAATCTAAAATTAATCCGCCTTCCCTCAGCTAGGGTGAACATAATCACCATTTGCAGAATACTTATAGAAGTCTTATGCCTATAGCTAGGTACTATCATGGTCGACACCATGTGATGCAGAATTCTACCAACACCATTAAGCCATTTTGAACTCCTATTTCCAGAATTCCCAAAGTTCTTACCACCAGTGAATAATTTTTCAAAAATTTTCAAATAAAAAATGTCATTTCCCTTAGGAAATTTGTTTAGCTCAAAGTACTGAAACCCGGTATCTCTAACATCACAAATCCTATTGAACAGTCTATGATCAAACTCTATGTCTTTGTCCTTCATTTTCGACACATACCAGCGAATCATAAAACCACCATCGGTTTCTTCTAGTTTCCCTTTCCTTAAGTTAGCATAGAATTCCCAGACTAGAAGGGTATATGATTTCTCATCAACAGACAGTAGAATGCCTCACCCAATATGATCAAACATGTCGAGAATATTTGATAGATTCAGAAAAGCAGAATGGTTAACACGATAACTATAGATAACAGTCCGATTTCTCGATACCCAGTCATTGTACTCAGTCTCGCATTTAGAATCAAGGAAGCGAGGTACCTGATTTTTAGAACACACTTGTTCTGGAGACGACTCGGATGAATCACAGTGGGATGCGGAGAAGTTCGGTTGAGGAGAGGTTTCTTCCACTATTGCTTTGCTTGAACCCAAAACCTTTTTCTTCATCTTCAGAGATGATTTGTGCCCTTTCTTTGGTTTTGGAACGAAAGATTTAGTCTTAGCCATCTGAAAGATTAAAGCTTTTTCTGGGCTTTTGGTTTTTGAAGAGGAAGAACACATATGATTTTGGAAGAAGGCGGTTACAAGAGTTTCAAAGGAGAAAACCAGATTGCTTTGAATGTCTTGAGTAATGTGAAAATAAAGTACTTTGAAAACATAAGTTTTTCTGAGAAGTTTAGAAAGACACGCAAACCAATTTTTTGAAATTCAAAGTTTGGAATAAAAAATATTAAGGAAGGATTTTGGAAGAAGACCCAATCCGAAATTATCATCCAAAAGAGTGTTTTCTTGAAATGCATTGATGAGGGATTTGGATTCAACAAGTACGTCCAAACCAGATGACGAAGTGTTTTGGATTCAGAACACTGTTTTGAAAACCTTTTTCTTCACAAATCCTACAAAAAGAAAACTTATGCCACATGATTAGTTATCAAATTCTTGTAATTCCCAAACCTCTTCTTAGATTGTTGAATCTATCCTCAACTAAAGGTTTAGTGAATATATCGACAAGTTGTTCATCCATTGAAATATATTCAACACACACATCGCCTTTGATCACAAGATCTCAGATGAAGTGATGTTTAACTTCTATGTGCTTTGTCCTAGAATGCTGTATTGGATTTTTTTTCAGATTGATAGCACTTGTATTATCATACAATATAGGTACGCAATTAAAATTACGATTAAAATCTAGCAACGTATTCTTCATCCATAGGATTTGAGCACAACAACTCCCGACTGCAATATATTCAGCCTCAGTGGTGGATAAGGATACACATGCCTGCTTTTTACTATGACATGACACAAGAGAGTGTCCAAGAAATTGACAATGGCCACTAGTCCTTTTCTTTCAATTTTACAACTTGCATAATTTTGCATCAGTATATCCTATAAGATCAAATGCATTAGTATGTGGATACCATAATCCATAATCATATGTGCTAATTAAATACCAGAAAATACGTTTAACTGCACATAGATGAGATTCCTTTGGACAGGATTGAAATCGAGCACAAAGACATAGCCGAAAACATAATGTCTGGTCTGCTAGCAGTAAGATATAGTAGACTCTCAATCATACCTCTATACTTATGCTCATCTACTTTCTTACCTTTTTCATCTTGATCGAGTTTTATGGATGTACTCATAGGTGTGCTGATTTCTTTTGCTTCATTCATTCTAAATCTCTTGAGCAACTCTTTGGCATACTTAGCTTGATTTATGAAGATTCCTTCCTTATTTTGCTTAATTTGCAGTCCAAGAAAGAAGTTTAGTTCTCCCATCATACTCATTTCAAATTCTTGCTGCATAGTCTTAGCAAACATCTGGCATAAAGAGTCGTTAGTAGCCCTAAAAATAATATCATCAACATAGATTTGAACAATCAGTAAATCACCAGAATTATCAGATTTGATGACCAAGGTGTTAGTGTTGTGCCCTAGAGGCAATCACTTGTACATTGTATATGACACATTTTATTTTACTAAAAGGCATTATTTATCTTACAGTTTCTTTTGTTTACTTTTAAGTAATATAACTGTTCGATAAAGTCCCTAGTACAACACTGTGTTAAGAAAATCACGATATGAGATTCCTACTACATTGTATAGTATTAGTACTTAAATAGTCCCTAGTCGTAGTATTAATAAGACATGACATCGTTAATGCGTTAAGACTAGCATGTGTTAGACTTCTTAATTTGATCAGGCGGTGGTTTTCATATCCATGAGTATTGAGATACTCAAAGTTAACACATGGATGCTTGTTAATGGAACAAGTTTATTAGATGACCTAGTTTTGAGATAATCACATGGATAACTATTTAGTGCCAGTGATATAATCTCAATATAGTAAACGTGCAAGTATCCTTAGAATTGAGATCTCCAAGGTATTTTGTTTGCTGAGCATTGTACTTTGATTCTAATCTCCGGAGCTCGATCGAGGGCTGCCTATGGGATGGATATTGGGTACATTGTGAGGTAAACGAAAGTAGTTGAGAGGATTAATAAAGGATTCACCACTTTTAATAGTAGGGGCGAATATCTCACAGCCACTTGTAGGAATTACTACTCGAGAAGTCCTTGGCCAAGGTGACTGTGTATTGGAAACAGTTTCAATTGATACACATCTAGAGTAGTGGGTTTCTGGTACAAGTACTATTACACTCAGGGTGGAATTAATATATATTCTGGAGAGAGTTGGCACTAATTCCATACTCCAAACCGAATGAGATATTGTATGATGAAAGGAGTTAATTGCACTGTAGTTTGTTATTGAAAGGTTCATGTCAAGCCACTTGACTTCCTGGACTCTTGGATGGTCATGATGTGTTGCTAGATACCACTCATGATCTAGGAATATGGGTTTATTAATTGATGAATTAATAAACTAATCTTGATTAGAATTAATATGATTAATTCTAATTAATTATGGATTATTAATCTCAAAGACATTTGGATTAATTCATGTTTGCTACCAATTGACTGGGGAACCTAATAGGTCACACACATTAGAGGATTATATACTTAAGATGTTATTTGATAACATAGTGGGGTTAATTGAGAGAAAGAGAAGTTGTTGTGGATAAATTATAATTAGTTATAATTTATGGTCTAAATTGTAATTGTGAAAACTTGATATTTCCAATTACAATTAAGGAATTCTAATAGGATTAGAATTCTCAATTTTTGGTAGGGTTTTTTGTGTTATATGATGATAGCTGTGGGTAATACACACAATCTTCTCTCTCTCTCTCTCTCTCTCTCTCTCTCGTTTTGCTGAAAACATGAAGAACCCTAGCTGCCATCTTTTTCTACTAGCACGAAAAATCTTGGTGCTTGAGTGTATCCTCTGTGTGGATTACTGTTAGAGATAATCACATACTGTGATTATAGTGGTTGGACGTTCAACTCTCGTGGAATTTGATTAAGAGGATTGTTGGATCGCACCTCGACTTGAAGAAGAAAATTTTTGTTCTTCGGATGATCAAAGAAAAGTAAAAAGCTATTACCTTTATTATCTTTATGTCTTGTTTTTCACACATATGCAGATCCTGAATGGTATCTCGTTTTATTCTTCCGCTGCACCGTATAGGATACGAGCTTGAGATACCCAACACAATGTATTATCAATTAAGCCTCTAGAAAATCCTTTTGAGATCAAGAATCCACTAAGTCTTTCATACCAAGCTCTTGGAGCTTGCTTTAATCCATAAAGAGCCTTAGAAAGTTTGAAAACGTGATTTGGAAAGTGCTCATGAGTAAAACTAGGAGGTTGTTCAACATATACTTCTTCCTTAATAAAGCTATTTAAAAATGCACTTTTGACATTCATTTGATAGAGCATGAAATTTTTGAACGATGCAAAAGCAAGCAACATTCGTATAGATTCCAGTCTAGCAACAGTTGCAAATGTCTCATCATAATAAATACCTTCTTCTTGATTAAATCCTTGGGTAACTAATATAGCTTTATTTCTAATCACAGCCCCATTTTCATCAAGTTTATTTCTAAAGACCCATTTAGTACCAATAATAGGACGATCATGCGGTCTAGGAACAAGTTTCCAAACTTGATTTCTTTCGAATTGATTTAACTCTTCTTGAATGGCAATAATCCAAAATTCATCATGTAAAGCAATATCAATGCAGCTGGGTTCAATATTTGAAAGAAAAGCAAAGTTGTCAATAAAATACCGTCTAGTTTTAACTCCTTGGTTTGGATCTCCAATAATTTGTTCTTTTGGATGACCTATTTTGTACTTCCAGTCTTTTGGCAATTGATGATTTGTAGAATCTTCAGTTTGTTCTTTTTCTTGTTCAATCTCCAATTGTTCAATCTCTTCTTCTTTTACATGAGTGTCTAATGGTGGAGCTTTGACTTGATCTAACTTGACTTCTTTTGAACACCCTACATCATCGTCATCTCTTTTTGAAGTGTAAATGTTAGATTCATCAAACACAACATGCACTGATTCTTTCACACAAAGAGTTATTTTGTTATATACTCTATATGCCTTTTTGTTAGAAGAATAACCAAGAAATATGGCCTCATTGGACTTGCTATCAAAATTTTCAAGTTTATCTCTTGTATTTAGGATAAAACATCTACATCCAAACACTTTAAAATAAGAGATAGAAGGAGTTTTATCAAACATAAGTTCAAACGGATTTTTTCTCAGAAATGGTCTTAGCATAACTCGGTTTATTATATAGCACATTGTGTTTAACAGCTTTCGCCTAAAAATATTTTGGAAGGACATTTTCACAAAGCATTGATCTAGCCATTTCTTGCAAAGTGCGAATTTTCCTTTCAACAACACCATTTTGTTGAGGAGTTTTTACTGCTGAAAAATTGTGAAAGACCCCATTTTCATCACAGAAGTGAGTAAATTCACTGTTGCAAAATTCTTTGCCATTATCACTTCTAATAGAAATCAGTTTGCATCCAGTCAAGTTTTGGATGCACTTTATCAGTTTCAAAAATTCAGAAAAGGCTTCATCCTTTTGTCCAAGAAATAAAGTCCAAATAAATCTAGAAAAATCATTAACAAGTACATATGCATATTTCTTACCTCCAAGATTAGCAGTCTTCATAGGTCCAAACAAATCCATATGAACTAATTCGAGTGGTTTTGAGGTAGAAATCATTTTCTTTGGTTTAAAAGAGGTTTTGATTTGTTTTCCAAACTGACATGTATCACAGATTTCATGTTTATCAAATTTCATTTTTGGCAGTCTCCTAACAAGTTCTTTTGAGGAAAATTTATTTAACAAATCAAAAAAATACATGACCTAATCTTCTATGCCAAAGATAACCATCATTGTCATGAACGGATAGGCATCTAATTCCATTAGCTACAAGGTCATTATGATAAAACACATATACATTTCCCATACATTTGGCAGTAAAGATGATTTTGAGATTTTCACTGTTAAGTATAGAGTAAGAAACTTTTTCAAAAATGACTTTGCAGCCATTGTCACAAAGTTAGCTAATGCTAAGCAGGTTATATTTCAAATCATCAATAAGTAAAACTTACTTTATAATTGTTAAGGAACCTTTACCAATATTACCAATGCCGAGAATCTTTCATTTCTTCTTATCTCCAAATGTAACAAATCCTTAATTTGTGGTCTGAATATCTCTTAACAAAGCTGCGTTTCCAGCTATGTGTCTTGAACAACCGCTATCCAAGAACCACTTGGTGAAGCTTAAAGACCGTGCCTCATTTTCCAATGCCATGAAGCAAATGTTGACAGTTTCTTCTTCAGAATCTCTATCTTCGAACTCAGTTTCATTTAAGTCTCAAGTTCCCATCAATCCTTTCCCTTTCTTCGCCTTTAAATCTTTCTTCTTTTTAAACATTTTTCCTTCCTTACCTTTTGCAAAAGGACAGTTCTCAATGAAGTGATCAGTGCTTTTACATTCAAAATATTGAGGTTTGAAATCAGAGGTTTGTCCTTTCTTTCTTATAAACTTCCTTTCTTTTTTGTAGTTTCCTTTGTTGAACATCCTTCTGAATTTTTTTGCTATCATTGCCAAATCATCATTGTCCATTTCCATGCCTTCACTGCTTTTCGACAGGCTTGTTTCTCCATCTTCATTTTCAGCCATTAGTGCAATCCCTTTTCTGCCACTATCATGATCATTAGATTTATGAAATCTTTTAAGTTTCATCTCATAAGTAAGAAGAGATCCAATCAACTCCTCAGTAGGTAAAGATTTTAAATCCTTAGATTCTTCTACAACAAGAGTTTGTTAGTGTTATGCCCTAGAGGCAATCACTTATATGTTGTATATGACACATTTTCTATTAATAAAAGGCATTATTTATCTTATAGTTTCTTTTGTTTACTTTTATGTAATATAACAGTTAGATAAAGTCTCTAGTACAACATTGTGTTAAGAAAATCATGATAGAGATCATGATATGAGATTCCTACTACACTGTATAGTGTTAGTACTTAAATAGTCCATAGTCGTAGTATTAATGAGACAAGACATCATTAAGCGTTAAGACTAGCAAGTGTTAGACTTTTTGATTTGATCAGATGGTGGTTCTCATATCTGTGAGTATTGAGATACTCAAAGTTAACACATGGATGCTTGTTAATGGAATAAGTACATTGCATGACCTAACAATGAGATAATTACATGGATAACTATTTAGTGCCAGTGATATAATCTCAATATAACAAAAGTGCAAGTATCCTTAGACTTGAGATCTCCAAGGTACTTTGTTTGCTGAGCATTATGCTTTACTTCCAATCTCTGGAGCCAGATCAAGGGCTGCCTATGGGATGGATATTGGGTACATTGTGAGGTAAACGAAAGTAGTTGAGAGGATTAATAAAGGATTCACCACTTTTAATAGTAGGGGCGAATATCTCACAGCCACTTGTAGGAATTACTACTTGAGAAGTCCTTGGCCAAGGCGACTGTGTATTCGAAACAGTTTCAATTGATACACATCTAGAGTAGTGGGTTTCTAGTACAAGTACTATTATACTCAGGGCAAAATTAATATATATTCTGGAGAGAGTTGGCACTAATTTCGTACTCCAAGCCGAATGAGATATTGTATGGTGAAAGGAGTTAATTGCACTGTAGTTTGTTATTGAAAGGTTCATGTCAAGCCACTTGACTTCCTGGACTCTTGGATGGTCATGATGTGTTGCTAGATACCACTCATGATCTAGGAATATGGGTTTATTAATTGATGAATTAATAAACTAATCTTGATTAGAATTAATATGATTAATTCTAATTAATTATGGATTATTAATCTCAAAGACATTTGGATTAATTCATGTTTGCTACCAATTGACTGGGGAACCTAATAGGTCACACACATTAGAGGATTATATACTTAAGATGTTATTTGATAACATAGTGGGGTTAATTGCGAGAAAGAGAAGTTGTTGTGGCCAAATTATAAGTAGTTATAATTTATGGGCCAAATTGTAATTGTGAGAACTTGATATTTTCAATTACAATTAGGGAATTCTAACTGTTTTAGAATTCTCAATTGGAGTATTTTTCCAGCAGATTTCGTGTAATATTTAGAGGATATATGCACGAAATTTCTGGGAAGTGTAAGATACGAAAAACAACTCCAAACCCTAGGGCAACTCACGACATTCTTTCTTCTCTCTCTCGTTGATATTGATCATAACCCTAGCCGCCATTGTTTTTTCTGCTAGCACAGAAATCTTGGTGCTTGAGTGTATCATCTGTGTGGATTTCTGTTAGAGATAATCACACACAGTGATTATAGTGGTTGGACGTTCAACTCTCGTGGTGTTTAATCAAGAGGATTGCTGGATCACACCTCGACTTGAAGAAGAAATTTTTTTTGTTCTTCAGATGATCATAGAAAGGTAAAAAGCCGTTACCTTTGATCTCTTTATGTCTTGTTTTTCACACATATGCGGATCCTGGGTTGGTATCTCATTTTATTTTTCCGTTGCACCATATATGATATGCATGAGATACCTAATAGTGGTATCAGAGCCATGCTATGTGTGGATTGCAGACATTATTTTTAGCATGAAAAGCTGTTTTCATGAATTCGTGTTTGTTTTTGTTCGCTGTGAAAACTGTTTTTACTCGAGTCAAAATTGTTTCGAGCATTGTAGGTTGGGTCTATAGCACAATATGATTGTGTAAAATATTTTGAAAGATGCTTTCTTTATGTGTTGCAAGTTTTTTTTGTAGAAAAATGTTTTCTTGAACATGGTTTATTGCTTTCCATTTCATCATAGTTTTCTGTTTTGGTTTTGTTTAAACTAACAAATTGGTTGTTGTTTCAAGCTTCAAAATAGGAAATAATATTGAGAATTGTTCTCACTAAAATTTTGTAGAAGAAGAAGGCACCAGAAACTGTTTCTGGAAAATTTTCAAAAATCGCCGCCTTGTTCTCGACTACGACGTGCGTGCGCTCGCTCCTAGTCTGGCGCCGGTTCCGTCTTTGTTTCGCAAACATCCAAAAATTGTTTTTGAAAATTTTTTCCTTAAAAACTAGACTGCAGTCGGTGTCAACTCTAGCTTCCAAACTGGCACCGGTTCTGCTCTGTTTCGACGTTCCAAAAAAAAAAAAAGGTGGATTTTGAAAGGGAAAAATCTCATATGATGAGAGGCGGTAAAATGAAATTTTCTTTCAAGGGGCGATGCCCTCTTGACCCTCGCTCATTGATCGGTCAGCGAGACCGCCGTTATTGCTACTAGAGACGGGACCCAAAAGTATTTTCTCAAAATTAGTTTTGAGCCAAATAATTTTATTTTTTCAAAATAATGATTTTTGAAATTTAAAATTAATGTATTTTTCTAAAATATTAATTTTAGAATTTGTTTTATTTTTCCAAAATAGTGATTTTGGAATAATAAAAATTATATGTTTATTTTGTTTAAGCATAATTAACGGCATGGTGGTTGGTTATGGACTAAAACCAATTATATCTATTTATGCATTTTACAATTTTGGTTTTTTTTTTATGAAATAGGGCCTGCGTGGTCTGCTTTCTCTAGAATTCTTATGTAATTCTCTTCTCATCTAACTCCCCTCGAATGTAACTCGAGGTTTTCTCTTTTAGGAAATTATATAATTAGTTTACATAGGTTAGATAGGAGTAGAATTATTCTATTTTGGAGATGACAACCAAAATAAGGAGAGAAGGTAAGACCTTTTACTTAAATCATGCATGAACACATAGGGTTAATTATATTAATTTCTTTTATGGCTAAAAGAAATTAATTTAGGGTAAAGTCCATAACCATACCACGTAATCACTTTATTACCATGATTATCAATTATGTGATTTATTGATTTTTATGCATGTCATTCAATGAAATTACTAAAAGGAACAAATCCCCCAATTAGTATTAAACCTAATTCCTTCCGTTAATATAGTAAGAGCGAGAGTTCTTTTTCGAGACCAGGTTGTTGGGCAAATCCAAGCCTACTTAACATTGGGCATGTTCAAGCTATGGAGTTAAATTCCTGATTAATGGGTCGGGTTTAACTAAATTCTTTATCCCGGTTGGGCAAACTCAAGCATAAAGAAATTTAGAGGAAAAGTTGGGGTAGCCCAGAAGGCTTTAAGATTAAAAGCTATTAATCACCCAATGATCTGATAGTTACATACGATGTAATTGGTATTGGATACCTACTAATGAACTCAAGGGTGGCTTGTTGGGCAAACCCAAGGTTATTTTTGAGGAATTTGGATACCGGTCTACTAGGAAAGCTTCCAACGGGCTTTCCCGAATCAGTAGTAGGGGCTATTGGTTTGAGTAAAATAGTGGAGTAAAAATGCGTTTAATTAAAATCCTAATTATTTGCATTTTATGTGCATATATGGTAGCTAATCCTCATAAAATCACAACTTGTTTTATGATTTATAGTCATGGCATACTTGTATACTTACTCGCTTTTGGTAATATTTTATGACTTAAGATGGCACCAAGGCGAAGAGTCACTATTCGTAGTACGACCTCTCAGGAAAGTGCATCGTCGACTCCACAATACACACCAATGCAACATTCTACCCCTGAAATAAGGGGGATAAGGGACAAGAATATGAGAGGGCACCCGAGGGACCCCCAAAAATGGCTATTGGTCAAGCGTTTCATAAGATGATAGAGATTCTTCATTCTCTATCGGAGAAGGTGGATAAGAAGACTGCTAAGGGAGATGATTTAGCTTTGGAAGGGTTTCTAATGTTCCAGCCACTGACCTTCCAAGAAGAGACGGAACACAACGAGAAGGCAAAACAATGTACAAAGCATATAGAGGACATACTCGCTACTTTGTAGTACTCCGAGGAGAGGATGGTTAAGTTTGTAGCTTTCTGGCTGAGAGGACCGGCTAGGCCATGTTGGCAACGCATCCAGGAAGAGTGGAGAAGGATTAATCGGGAATGGACATGGTGCAACTTCATTGAGGCATTCAGGGTAGAGTATGTACCCAAATGGATAATAGAGAAGAGGGAGGATGAACTTCAGGGTTTGAGACAAGGAGGTATGACTATGGCACATTATACAGCACGGTTCCTGCAACTATTAAAATATTGTAAGTGCCTAGTCGACATAGAACAAAAATGTACAAGACAATTCATTAAAGAATTGAGGTAGGAGTTGAGGAGGGCTTTAGCACCTTCCCCACTAGCAACTTATGCAGCCGTAGTGGATGTTGCCACTAGAATGGAAAACGAGGACAAGCATTGAGTGGCGCCAAAACCATTTCAGCAGATAAGGCCACCAACTAGGCAATAGTTTCATAAGTGCCCAGCTGCACAATAGTAGGGCAATAAGAGTAAGTAGGTACAGACCACACCAGTTGGAACAATTCTTAATTATTCCACATGTTGGTACTATAGGAAGTGGGGTCACGTGGAGAGAGATTGTTGGTCGAAGGGAGTAGCTTGAAAGTGCTACAATTGTGGGGACCCAAATCATCCTTAGAACAATTATCCTAAGCCAATAAGGATTGGACAAGGAATCTCTGTAGCACCTATTAGCAGTAATAGGGGAACGACCACAAGAGCTTCTGGGAGCGATGGACAAAAGTCTTAAGTAAAGGCTAAGGTGTTCACTTTAAATCGAGATGAAGTTGGAGCCGATGCAACAGTTGTGGAAGGTAAGCTCTCTATTCAAGATTGTACTATTAATATGCTCATAGACCCTGGATCCACTTATCCATATGTAAACGAAACTTGTGCATGACATTTGGGTTAGGATGGGAATAAATTACCCTATACACTGTTCACGAGTACCCTTTTAGGGGAAATAGTAGAAGTGGGGAAACTATTGCAAGAATGTGAAATTAAGGTGGGAAAGAAAATCCTTAAGGCAGATCTCATAGTCTTACCTCTAGAGGATTATGATCTAATCTTGGGTATGGACTAGTTCTCTAAGCATGGAGCTAGGACAGACTGCAAGATTAAGACGGTGCAATTTGTTAGGCTAGGATGTGATATGCTAGAATTCAATGGGAAATGTGTGAAGGAGTTGAAATTTTTAATAGCTGGGATGAAGGCTAGGAAGATGCTAAAGAAGGGGTACACGAGATACTTGGCCTATCCGATAAACAAACCTAATGATTAGTGTACTTTGGAGAATACCGAGATAGTAAAAGAATTTTAGGATCTTTTCCCTATTGAACTCACTTCACTACCACATTTTCAGGAAGTCGAGTTCACTATAGATTTAGTACTAGGAGCTGAGCCAGTATCGAGAATGCCTTATCGAATGGCCCTTATTGAGTTGAAGGAATTAAAAGAACAATTGGAGGAATTGGTAAATTAGGGATATATTAGACCAAGCACGTCACCATGGGAAGCACCTATGTTATTCGTGAAGAAAAAGGATGGGACACAGAGACTCTGTCTTGATTATAGAGGTTTAAATAACCTGACAATTAAGAATAAGTATCTGTTACCTCTGATCGATAAACTGTTTGATCAACTACAAGGATCTAGCTACTACTTCAAGTTAGACTTGCAACAAGGATATTACCAAGTGTGGATTAAGGAGGAGGATAAACCTAAGACGGTGTTTAGCATAATATATGGACATTATGAATTTGTAGTGATGCCATTTGGGGTAGCTAATGCTCCTGTGGTGTTTATGGACTTGATGCATAGAGTTTTCCAACCGTATTTGGACAAGTTCGTCGTGGTATTCATCGATGATATTCTAGTTTATTCCAAAAGTCCTGAGGAGAATGCTGAGTATTTGAGACTAGTTTTGGAGAAGCTAAGAGAACATAAGCTCTTCACTAAATTTAGCAAATGCAAGTTCTGGTTGGACTCAATGTCATTCATTGGTTATGTGGTGTCTAAGGACGGTATTAAGGTGGATCCTACGAAGGTAGAAGCAATGGCAAACTGGAAACAACCGGAGAGTATTACTGAGATTCGGAGCTTTCTTGGATTAGCTAGGTATTATCGCAGGTTTATCAAGAGTTTTTGACCCTGGCCTCTATGATGACTCGAATTTTGAGAAAGAACGTACTGTTTATTTGGAATGAGAAGTTTGAGAGAAGCTTTCAAGAGCTTAAGAGAAGATTGATGACGACCCCTGTATTGATCCAACCTGAAGGGGATAAACCTTATGCTTTATATACATACACATCAAAGGAGGGATTGGGAACGATTTTGATGCAAGAAAGGAAGGTGATAGCCTATGCTTCAAGGAAACTAAAGTCGCACGAAGTCAGTCACCTAACCCATGATCTAGAGCTTGTGGCCATAGTGTATGTTTTGAAGAAATGGCGACACTATCTGTACAGAGCAGATTATGAAGTATTCACCAATCACAAGAGCCTCAAGTATATCTTCACACAGAAAGACTTTAGCCTTAGGCAACGGAGATGGATGGAGTTCCTAGAGGAGTACAGATGCCTTATAAACTATCATCCGGGGAAAGTGTAGTAGCAGATACTTTGAGTAGAAAGGTTAAGATGGCTAGCATACGAATACAGGAAGTTCGAGTGGTACAAGAATTATTGGAAAAGGAAACGACCGTTTATGGGGAAAAGATCCATATCAGTAATCTAAGATTGGTGCTAGAATTGAAGCAGGAAATTACCAAAGCTCAGAAGGGTAGCATAGTGTTGGATAGTAAGCCCTCTTAGACTAGGTTTCTGATGTAAAATTGAATATTTTAATGAAAGAATTTATTTTCAGAAATTGTTTGTGAATTTACTTTTTGTTTGTGCACGATTTTCGTTTGGAACAGACCCATTATGTTTAAATAAGTGATCCATGTGAATGGTGGTCTTTCACAATAAGGTATGGATCACGGGTTATTTAACACATAAACATTTGTTCTTAACCTATTGATGAGACTGAGAACCTTATCATGTTTAGGTTATTATGTTATGAATTCCAAATGGGGAATGGCGTACGTTTAGCCAGTGGGTAGTCCACTCACTTCATGACATAAGCGTATTTCGAATACGTAGAACAAGACCTGTAGTAGTGGTTTCTAAAAGTACTATATGGTAGAAACCTAGACTACTACCACTACAGCGTGGACTAGTACTCTACGACTTGAGTATGAGTTGGTGGTCTAGCGAAGCTGGAAGCATATACTTTGATTTACTGTAGTTGAGGTTCTATCGTAGGGCCAATATACTTGCATGTTGGGTATGTGTGACTAGTTAGTTAAGACAGACTTATACAAGATAGTTTCTGCACTATATCGCCCCTTGTGGTTGTCCGAATGGTCTAAATTATCTAGGGCCCTGGGAAACATGACTTGGATGTTTGCTTTAGGGTAGCTCCCTTAGAAAGCGGAAACACTCCAGGAAGTCGTGGACCATTGGACTAGAAGCCTAAGGATGGTAGATGTCATTTAGGGGGGGGGGTGTTAGTACACTTCTTCCTCTCTAGATGTACGACGATGTGTAGAGGGGTATTTTAGTCATTTCACCTGTAAGTCGGAGACTTTGCGAATGCAGCATTGTCCTTGGGGTCAATATTTTCTTATGGTGATATTAGGAAATATTTAAAATGCAAAATACAGCAATTTATATAGCAGGGGTATTTTGGTCATCTTAGCAGCCAAGGCGATGTGTCTTTTTGGTCCTCGGGATAGCCCGTAAGTCCTAACTATTTTTGGGTTGAGGAATTGGTCTCAGTTGAAGAGGATTTTATTTTATTTTGTTTTATTTTATTTTATTCAGGAAATCTAATTTATTATTGGACTGGAATAAAATAAATAAATAAAGAAAATAGGAGTTGAGAGAAATTAATTATCTAGTTTATTTGGTTAATTAATTATTCAGGGCCTAGGTCCAAGTATGAATAATTAAGAAATTAACTCGGGCTTAAACTAGGGGAAATAATTAATGTTTAATTATTTATTGGGTTATTTATATAGGCTCAAGAAATAAATAATTAAAGATTAATTATTATGGTTCATTTGGGCTCATTAATTATTTATTGGGTTACTTATGTAAGCTCAGGAAATAAATAATTAATATTTATTATTTTGGGCCTTTTGGGTCCAAGAAAAATAATAAATATTTATCTGGCCTAATAGCTTGGACCTTAGGGTTTTTTCCAGATACGGTTAAGAGGAGTTTAGGGTTAGGCCAAACTGATTCTCAGGATAACATCCGGGTGTTTTGAAATCCCGGGGATATGTTTATCAGAGATTGAGAGACCTAGTTGAGGCGAACTTATAAACAACTCTTTGGAAAAGAAAAAACCCTAATTTTTCCAAGCCACACAAGACTCTCACGTCTCTCTCTAGCTCTCTCTCTCACGTTTCTTCTTCTTGGTTTCTCCTTGTTCTTTGCTAACCAATAGCGAGTGAACCAAGGAGAATTGAGACCGTTTCTCTTTCCCATTGTGTTCACCAACTAGAGGTTAGGCTGAGGAATATACCGAGAGCTGGAAAGCTAAGCGTTAATGCAAACAAGGCGAAGTAGAAGGCTAGCGGGTGTTCAACCGGAAGCTCCTTCAAGTGTGCAAAGTGAGGTGATTCCAGCCGTTCAATCTATTCCTACGCAACCTAGGAGGGTTAAGGAACGCAAATGTATGATCTTCACGCATCCGCATGGCCTTTATGGCTCGCGTTTTATTTTTCTCCAATTTTTTTACGTATACAGCATGCTCCCCTATTTTTCGTTTTCCCTCACATAGAATTCCAAGCTTTTAAGGATTAGGAGATTGGACATGGAGGATAGGATTTTTGAACAAATGAGAAGGGAGCGTTGTACTTTCATAATCAAATTTATGTATTGCAAGGTCAAGAATTGAGGAAGAAGATATTAGAGGAGGCACATGTAAGTAAGTATGCCATTCATCCGGGAGAGGTACAAATGTATCAGGATTTAAAGAAGGAATATTGGTGGACTAGAATGAAAAAAGATAGGGTGAAGTTCATGGCAAAGTGCCTAACTTATAAAAAGGTCAAAACAGAACATAAGAAGTCTGCGGAACTGTTGCAACCTTTACCTATATCCGAATGGAAATGGGAGGAGGTGACCATAGACTTTGTCACAGGATTACCAATGGCTAAGTCACAGAAAGATGCAATTTGGGTGGTCATAGATCATTTGACCAAGTCTTCACACTTTATATTGGTGAACGTGAGGGATTTGATGGAGAAGTTGGCCCAAACTTATACGCAGGAAATTGTAAGACTTCACGGGGTACTGTCAAGTATTGTGTGGGATTAAGACCCTAGGTTTACTTCGAGATTTTGGAATAAATTTCAGGAGTCTATGGGTTCGACATTGAAGTTTAGTACTACAGCCCATCCCCAGACTGATGGACAGTCTGAGAGGGTTATTCAGATTTTGGAGGACATTCTGAGGGCATGTATCCTAGATTTTGGAGATAAATGGATTGATTACTTACCCTAAGCAGAGTTAGCATATAACAATAGCTATCAGTCATCGATAGGAATGGCTCCGTATAAGGCTCTGTATGGAAAGAATGTCAAGTACCATTATTTTGGGGTTCGATAGAAGAGGGCCACGTTAGCAAGTCAGGGGAGGTAAATATCCAAGAGATGACAGACAAGGTTAGAGTCATAAAAGAAAGGTTAAAGGCAGCTCAAAATCGTCAGAAGAGTTACGTAGACAACAGGAGATGGGAATTGGAATTCCTAGTGGGAGATCAAATATTCTTGAAGTTAACTCATAGTCGAGGAATCCTGAAGCAATCGTGAGGTGTCTGGACTTATGTGTAAAAATCATACAAAAACTAAGTACATTCCCAATCAAGTTTAAATTAAAACGTTCAACCCAAATAACACATATGAGCAAGCGTACTTATCATTAACCGAGCATAGGGTTCAAACGAGTGTCGATCCTCCAGGAACAAGTAGACATTAATCACATTTCTTTCATTGTTTAACCGACTCAATAAAGTTAAAAACAAATACAACAAAACAAAAGAAAAGAAAAATAAAAATATATACATGTCAAGGATATAGAATTATGTAACTTAAGCCATTGTTCAGACAAACATGGTCTTAAAGAACTCAACCATTATCATAACTAATTATTCCCTTGGCATCATGAAGGATTAAGATAGACTCACTTCTTTTTCAATCCATGAATCCCTATCTACTAGATAACTTAGTATCACATATTCTATCTCAACCAGTCTTACCTAAAAGATGCCTTAAACACAATCCTTGATTAAATTTTCATATTCTGGCAAACTTAAAACATGAAACTAACCAATGAATCCATATTCTGACATACATCAATTAACCTTTAATTACCAGTTCTTAGCAATTAACCCCTATTTCAAGCAAGTTAAAAGACAACAAATATGAAACTAATGAATTAAAACCACCATCAACCCCTTTTTCAAGCAAGTGAATGGACAGAAACAATCAACCAATCTCGAAATAAGCACAAGTAATTAAATACCAAGGATAACAACCAATTAATCTAAAGATCAAATAACTCTACATATCATGCATATCTAAAACAATGTCAAATTATAATAAAAAAATTAAAATATCATTGTTCAAGAAAAAGAAAACAAAGTAAAAGAAAGCACTCATGACACGCCTCCTTCTTCTTCCTTTAAAGACCTTCTTGCACAACCCTTCTTGAATTGAAGAATTCTTTTTTTGATTGAGTAATTTTCTATGATGATCAATGAATTCTCTCTTTTTCCCTTGTGTTTTTTCATCTATTTATAGGCTTAGGAAGTGCCTAAACTCATAGGTATAGTGTTCTTGGCCGAGTAGAAGTTGGAAAGTACTAAAACTCCACAGATTACCAAAAACTACGTAGAAAAATCACAGCACTGCCTTATCTTCAGGGCACAGCCGGCGCCGCCTTGGCTCTCAGAGCCGGCGCCGGTTGTGTTCTGCTTCTCTACTTGTTCGCCAATTTTTCTTCGAATTTTGCATAATGAAGACCCGAATGCAGTCGGCGCCGCCTTGACTCTTGGAGCTGGCGCTAGTTCCCCTCTATTTTGCTCTGTTTTGAAAATTTTTTGCCGCTTTGAAGTTCGTGTAATCCAATGCATGGCCGGCGCCGGTTCTAGAGTCCTAGCGGGCACCGCCTCTCCTCTGTTTTGCTATGTTTTTGCTTTGTTTTACTCTAAAAATCTAAAATAATGAACAAAACATCTTTCCAAGGGTAAAATCTCAAGTATGAAGGAATATGACTAGTTATTGAACAAAATATATCACAAAAGAGCCTCAAATAACTAGGAAAAATATGACTAATTTAGCCCTTATCAATCCGAAAGGAGGAAAATTGAGTCCGAGATATCTAGGACTGTTTCCAGTAGTTGAAAGGATCGGACTAGTGGCTTATTGGTTGGATATACCAGAAGGTTTAACGGGAATACACGATGTGTTCCACGTGTCACAACTGAAGAAGTATCGCCTATATTCAGAGCATGTACTCAACGAGGAACCACTAATATTGCGAGTATTAAGACGCTTCGAAATAAGGAGATTACTATGGTAAAGGTTTTGTGGGATCATCATGGCACACAAGCTGCTACTTAGGAAACAGAGGATTGGATGAGGAGAAAGTATTCGGCTTGGTTATAAATGTACAATACCCTGAATTTTGGGATGAAATTCTTTTAAGGAGGGGAGGATATTACATACCCCATCTAAACCCTAACCTTGGAAGAGGGAACGAGGGTGCATTGTATAACATCTTGCATGAATATTTATATTTCGGTAGTGATCCGAATTACTTTATGGATGTGTGTATGTGGATATATGTATTTGTTCATACACTTATTTGTGTCTGGGTTCACTTTAGTAAGCTAGGAATAGCTATTTCCTTTGTATGGAGTAGATTGTGATGAATTTAGAGTGCTTTGAAGCATGTGTGATGACTAGATGGGAGAGTGAAGGTAATTTGTTGGGGAAATAGGAGCACAAGAGTTGATAGGATCTAACGGATAAAGTTTGGTGTTTATTTTTTGAAAACTAAAGTACGAATCCCAACTCTTCTAAAACTATTCCCTATTTTCTCCTTTTTGTTCCATATGGCCCAAAGACAGCTTGGAGAACTACTTTTACCTTATGGTATTTATTCAAGAATTTATAAAAATTATTTCCTTTATTTTTTGGCCCCAAAAGGTTTATGTAGGTAATACTTTTGCTGTTTGTAATTTAATTCCCTTCTTCCAAAATATTAATGTGTTGTTTTGTTATTAATTATTGTGAAAATAAAGAAAAAAAAATAGTAATGGTGTTTTCTTTTCTTTTCCTAAGTTAAGTTCTAAAAGGATTTTATTTTTTTCTAAATAATTTCGTTGGTTTAAAATAATATTTCAGAAAAGTCCTTTGAACTTTTTGAAATTTGATAAAACATTTAATATGGAATTTATTTTACGTATTAAAGGTTTGGATTTTTTTTTAAAAAAAGAGAAAAAAAGGAATTTTGCGTCAAAGCCTTGGTAGGCAAGTGCAATGCCTTGGCAGGCTAGTGCATAGCTTGGCGCCGCTATGCACTAGCTGTGCTCGGCTTTGCCCTGGGCGTGGCTAGGCACGGTTAGCCTAGGTTGTGCCTACATGGCCAGGCACGACTAGCCAGGCCGTGCCCAGCTATGTCCTGGGTGTAGCCAGGCACGGCCTGGGCAGCACCTTGGGCCAGCCTGCTGAGCTCTATTCTTTGTGTTTCTTTTCTTCTTCAGTTTTTCACATAAGGAGATGTTACCAAATGTATGTAGGACACTATCTCAACAAATATTTGATTTTCAAAGCCTGCGAATCTAGAAACGAATGAGTTGGTAGCTATCCCAACTCTCCTAGCTATGCACGAAGAAGCCCCAGAGCTTGCTGAAACTTCACAGACTCTCCCTCATCTTTCAATTGGTTTTCTCCTTTCTCTATCAAATGAAAACAGCACATACCCAAAGCTCTTTTGCAAAATTTTCCTTTCCCTCTGAACAACCAAGCTATTAAGGCTCGTAGGTTACTTTCCGTTCTTGGCTTAGGATCTTCGAACCTTCGTGACCACGAGACTCCTATCCACAAGTAACATAGTGAATCCATTTTGTTTCTTTTTCTTTTATTAGATTAAATGTTGTTGATTTGTTATTTATGATCGGGTAGTTTTAGCATAATATTTGATAATGACCCACCCGAACTGGGCTTGTGATTGTTGAATAGCACTACTGGAGAATGTTTATATTGTGGGTTTTGTTGTTAAAGGCTTCGGGTTCTTGTGAGTAGTAAAGCACGCGATTAGTAGGGGAATGGGTTATTGATATGGCTTCTTCTGGATGGTTTTGTTAACTGTACTATTGTGAAATCTTCCTGGATTGTTGAGTATACAACAGTTATGCACCTTATTGGCTTCAGTAATCGATAGTTGTGGATTTGGTTAACGTCGTCTTCTAAAGTAATTTATCTAATGTTATCTAGATTCTAGAACTCTATAGATGTAACAAAGCTTATGTTTTGAACCATTTATAAATTAAAACTAATTTTAAAATTACTACTTACTTGTTAATATGGTCGTCAGTACTATAAAACCTAAGGTTTAAGAATTTATTTGCTATTATTTGAATACAACAGTTTTAAAAATTATTTCCTAGATCTCTGTTCAGTAACCCATCTCAAGGATAATACGTTTTTACAAGCTAATCCTTTAAGTATTGGTTAGCTATTAATTAATTTAATTATTTGTTAACTTAATTTAATTTAATCACTTAGACACTTGTTGTTCATTTATTTAGTTATTATTTACTTATTTAAATATATAATTATCTAATTAATTAATTATTAATTTACTTAATTAATTATTTGTTTATTTATTCACTCATTTAATTAATTAATTAATTAATTAATTATTATTTATCCAGTTACTTATCCGATTTTAATTTCTAAAACCCATTCTTTGGTGACTGTTTTAATCTACTTTGATTGGGTGGCATGATATATCCCATGTTTGGCATGCTATATTTGAGGTGAAGAAGTTGGTTGTTTTGAACTATTTTATGTGAAGATGATAGTAGTTAGACTATTTTGGATACTATGTCAGTTTCAAGGTCATAGAGAAGGTTGTGGCATGGTCTTTGTATTTTTTTTATACGCGACTAAGTCTAGTTGAATGAACCATCAGGAGAAGCTCTTATTTGTGAGGCTAAGGAATCAAGTAAGTCCTCGCTTTAAATGTTTGTTATAAAAGCTCTGAATTGCAAGTTGTTTTGGAAATGTTTATTATCTCAATGATGTGGATATCTAGGAATGCAAACTTGACTGGTTTTGAAAGATTCCATTAAATAAATATTTTATTGGAAAATCTCTTTTGATTACAAAACGATTTAAAACTAAACTTTTGGTATTCATGCTTGCATGTCCAAGTTTGTTGGAATTATTTTCATTGAGATTGGATTCTGATCGATACGCTGAAACGTTGAGTACTTAATAAGCGTAGGCTACTTGCACTAGCTTAAGAGGGAGTGAGCCAGCTTTTTAGTAGGTAGCTTCCTCCAAGAGATGAACTCGATCTTGATTAGGCAACAGTGCTAGTGAGTCAGACCGGTCCGAGCTAGCACCTCAGTCCAAGTGGACTGATATTCTGGGGTGGACATCCGGTAAGTTGGGGTAAGAGATAGAGGAGTATCTTACCCAGTGTGCCATACACCCATTATGCTATGATGCATGGTTTCACAATATTTGTCATGATGCAGGGTTTCATGGCAAGGTTATGATGCATATTTCATAGCCGTTTGTTTTGAGTGGTTTTGTATATTAGAAACTATTGTGATTTTGATAATTGGTTTCAGAGCGCATTCATGAAATTCATTTTGACTCAATCATGAGCACACACAGAGCTTATTGAGATGTATTTCTCACATTCTTTTGATGTCATGTTTCAGGATTTGTCTACTTTGGCAAGGTTGCACGTTACTGGAAGATTTCTGTCTTTATTTTTTTATTTTTGGATCCTAACTAAGGATTGCTCTTTTATGTAATCTGAAAGATTTGCAAATGTTGTTTTCAATTGTAATAAGTTTTGTATTATTTTAGGCTTGTGATATTTCTTTTCCTAGTTATAAAGTCTCTTAGTCCTTTGGATAGGGTGATATCCCCACCCTTTTGGGGCACTTATGTTGTGGGGGTGTTACAATACTTAGCATTGTTAATCTAATACTTTTATATTGTGACAACAGTGGAGCTATTGCACAAACAAAAGAATCATGGTCTCATTAATGATCCAAGTATATACTTAGGTACTATCATTTGATTCGTGAAAGCATTGATAGGAAAGATGCAAAGATAGAGAGAGTTCCCACTGATTAGAACATAGCTGATCCACTTACTAAAGCTCTACCCTAGAAGAAACATGATAGTTATATTCAGTCATTTGATATTCGATACGTGACTAATTAGGTCTAGTACAAGTGAGAGATTGTTAGAGTTATGCTCTAGAACCAATCTATTTGTATAATGTATTTTGCACATTTATTTAAGAAAGGCATGCTTTATTTTTCAATTTTATTATTTCATATGTGTATGTATAAACTTGATAGATAAAGTCCCTAACACAATATATAGTGTTAAGAAAATTATGATATAGATCGTAATGAGAGATTCCTACTGCACTTTATAGTGCTTGTGGTTAAACAATCCTTGGTCATAGTATTAATAAGATGGGGCATTATTAATAGGCTAAGACTCGCACGAGTTAGGCTTCTTGATTAGATCAAGTGGTGGTTCTCACATCCGTGGGTATTATGATACTCAAAGTTAATATGTGGATGCTTGTTACATGAACAAGTATATTGGAAAACCTAGTTATGAGATAATCATATGGATAGTTATTTAGTGCCAATAATAAATTCTTATCATAGAAAGTGTGCAAGTATCTTTAGACTTGAGATCTCCAAGATACTTTGTTTACTGTGCGTTTGATAGGGGATAAAATCACCATTATTTTCCTAGTTATTTGAGGTTATTTTACGATACATTTATTGTAAGAACTAGGCATATTCCTTCATATTTGACATTTTTCTTGTAAAAAGTATTTTTGATAAATTTGTGTAGATTTGAGTTAAATTTGAGCAAAAAGTGAACACGTCCAGAATGCACTTGGTGCTAGGCCCAACCAAGGGACCAGGTGCTGGGTCTATTCTGGTCAAGTAAAGGAAATCGAGCGACTTTTAGGAAGAAAATAGAATAGACCTGGCGCCAGGTTTGGTAAGTGGACCAGATGCTAGGTCCATTCTGTCCGGCCAGGGAAAATAGAGAAAATACCAGAGGAAGAACAGATTGCATCTAGCGCCATGTGGATCAAAGTGACTTGGTGCCAGGTCCACTTCGGAAGTCAAAAATCCTGTGCACGAATTTGGAAAATTTTAAATATTTTGGTATTTTCTAATTCCTACTTGGCAAAGATTCCTTAAGCAACAAATTTAGCATAAAAAAGGCCTATAAAAGTAAGAGAAAACACAAGAGAATATGGAAGAGAGAGGTGGATCAAAGAGTATAAATTCCAATCACTCATTGAAGAAAGAATTCACCCAATTAAGGAGGATTGTTCAAGAGAGTCTTCAAGGGTGAAGAAAGAGGCTTGTCTATGAGTACTTTCTTTTATCTTTGTTTTATTTTCCTTAAACAATGATGTATTTAATGTTTTTATTGTAATTTAACATTATTTTGGATTCATAATTTTGTGTTGATTTAGTTATTTGATCAATTCTTTATCATCTTTGGTATTTGATTACTTGTTATCATTGGTTATTGATGCGAGTTCTTCTAAATGACTTGGAAAAAGGATGTTAGGAGTTTCATTGTATTGATTTTGGACTAGTTAAATCTTAATGGACTTGGACGATGAAGTTAGGATTTTAGGACTAAAGTAATCAAAGATTAGTTGATTTCACTTCGGCCAGAGGGTTATTAGTTAATTTCATGCATAATAAGGTGTTGATCTTAATGCATGTTTTGGTTATGTTAGCTTGATTGGCAAATCTGTTAATCTTAATCAAAGATAGTAATTCCATGGATTGGAAAACGAAGTGGAATTTCTCTAAATAGATTTATGACTTGGGAAACAATTGAATTTTACTTTATATTCCTTCATGATGCCAAGATGATAATTAATTGAGATAATTGCTAGTTAGTTCATTATCATATTTTCTACGATAATTGTCTAAATTGCATATTCCTACATCCTTGAGTTGTATATTTCTTTAATTTTCTTTTTATTATTTTCTCATTTTGTTTGGGTAGGTTAAACAATGAATAAAAAGTGATTAGTGTGTACTTGTTCCTTTGAGGATCGATATTCGTTAATTTCCTATGCTATGCTTGCAATGAGTATACTTGCTCGTATGTATATTTTGGGGTTAAATTTTTAATTAAAACTTGACTAAGGGATATATTTAAATTTGATGATTTTTATACACAAAAAATTTACGCATTAAGTTTTTGGCGCTGTTGCCAGGGAATAATATTATGAAAGCTTGGAGTTTGTAGATTTAACCATGCTTATATATTTATATGTCCATACATCTATATGTAAATATGTATATATGTTCTTTGTGTAAATTGGTATTCTATCTTGTTGTTTGTAATATTGTGTGACTTAATTGACTAGATTACTTCATCTTATACTGTAAATACCACTAACTTTTGTATTTAGATAGTTTGTGAATGTGTATGTTTTTCTCTTCTTTATTTTTCTATTATTTGTTTTTCCCTTTTATTTTATCTTTTCTTTATTTTTTAAAAATTATTTTTGGTTTTTTTATTTTCTATTTGATTTTTATTTTTCTTTGAGTGCGAGATTGACATCATCATGGACAATTACTTTTGGGCACAAGATCAAATAAGCTATAATGATGAGAACTTGGCCAATTTGCAAGCTTGAATTGACGCTTTTTGTGAGACATCACTTGAAGTCTCAATGCATTCTTTTGTCGCCCATACAAATTCCTCCATTAAGTGGCATAAAGAGGATCCCAACGATTGAGCCATCAAAGAACACAACTAGCTAAGTTGGTTGAGGATGCCCCAAAGGCCCATAAACTTGAACAAGAGAATCCCCAAGGAAAGGAGATAAGATATGAGGAATAATTGCCCAATATGGAAAGAGAGGTATTTGATTGTCCTCTATGTGCTACTAATTCTAACTTCTCTTTGTCACATGATTTATTAGGGTCCTTTCCATTCTTGAAGGACAATGGTCCAAATGATGATGTGTTGAGTTTACCATGCCACAAGGAGTTGGATCTTTCAACGCTACATCATCAGAAGTCCTTGGAGGAAGGTGATAATTTCCACCCTTCACCCCATTCAAAGGGAGGTAACTTAGTTTTTGTAGACCATGAATTGAAAAGTAAGGATTTCTTGATCCCATCTTTGAGAACTCAATTGCTAAGTTTCACAGGGAATTTTCATTGTGACACATCTTTTGAAGGGAAAAATGGTGATTTCAAGATTAATGCATACCATATGCACTCATATGTTGAAAATAGTATTTGTGTACCTAAAGGAATATTAGAGAATGAGGTTTATGTGTTTTGTTTTACTAAGGAAAATTGTTTTCATAAATATGATCTTTTTCAAAAACATCCATTCTTTCTACATTCATTCTTTCCTATTTTCTACTTTGAGCATTAATTTCTTTTTCAAAGGTTTGATGAGGAAGCATGATGAGTGGAAAGAGTGCTTTTATGTGTTTTAGGTTTATTTTGAGTTTGGGTTCGGTCATTGTTTTATTTTATCTAGTTCCATTTTTAGTTATTAAGTGTTTTGTTATTCTCCCAAATAAGGAAAATATTTTCCATCTTAAGTGTGGGGAAGTGGTTTGGTGATATTCTTTCTCCAAGATTTTATTAATTATCTTGGTGTTTTATTGGTATTGAGCTACTTTGAAAAAATTTGGTTTAAAAGATTTTGATAAAAAAACAACTTTGTTGCAAGTTCCTTGAAAGTTTTGAACAGTTGAAGATTTAAAAGTTTGGAACTTTTGGAGCTAATTCACTGTAGAAGTATTTTCCTTTCTTTTATTCTTCCTCTTTAGTGATTTTGGTCTTCTTGGCTGTACTGTTATTGTTATATCTTTGTCCATTGAGGACAATGTCCCGTTTAAGTTGGGGTGGGGGGAGGGGAGAATGAGGTTGAAGAAATATTTTTCCATATCATTTTTGTGAAAATTTTTCAAAATTTCAGTAGTTTTCATTGTTTAAAGTAAGGTTGTAATTCTTTTTCTTACTTGGATATGATTTTTTATCATTCATTAGGTGGATCTTTATGAAATTGGTTTAGTAGATAAGATATTGTCAAGACTTGGGAATTTTGATTAATCTTGTTTATCCATTAGTGTTTGAATATTATTTGACTCATCTAGTTGGAATATGGAACATATGAGGAATATGAGAAAAGTTTATTGGCTAACTCTTGTATTATAAATTTAAATTTTTCTTAGCTTGGAGTTGTGATAAGACATGTGAGTTGAAAAAATTTTTCTTTGAGAGGAAAGATTGTGGAGAATTGTGAAAAATTCTTGTGAGTTGAAAATTGAAAAAATGAGTTGGTTGTTTCCTCTTTAAAGATGTTGTTTTTGCTTGATTATGGGGGCCAATACGGATAGTGAAGAGAAATCCATTTTCTTGAGGCTATAAATTCCCAAGAGCAAAAGAAAGGAAAGATGTTGAAAAAATGATAAGTGATGACTAAAAGGGGGCAATACGGTGTGTGAAGAGAAATCTATGCACTTGAGGCTATCAATTCCCTAAGTCATTGAAAGAAATTTTGAGAAAAAAAATTGGAGTACTTTCCTTACATTTGACTTGAGTTGTGCAATTTTTAGATTTATAATGCTTGAGTTGGTAGATATCTTGACTTGTGTGATTCATGTTATCTATATTTTAATTTGAAGGGTGAAATAGTTTTCTTAGACTAATGTATACACTTGATTAATTTGACTTCAAGAGTTTTGTGGTATCTTGTCAAAAGTTTCAATGTTTGTATAGTTTTTAAAGGGTATGAATGACAAGAGTTGTATCTAAAGTTTGAAGGGAAGGCATAATTTTTGCTATGGTAAAGAAGTTTTTGTTGAATGGGAAAGAACTTGTGTTTTTTTGATAATTTTCTTGATTAAAGTGTTTTGCTTGAGGACAAGCAAAAGTTCAAGTGTGGGGGTATGTGATAGGAGCTAAAATCACCATTATTTTCCTAGTTATTTGAGGTTGTTTTGCGATACATTTGTTGTAATAACTAGGTATATTCCTTCTTATTTAACATTTTACTTGTAAAAAGTATTTTTGGTAAATTTGTGTAGATTTATGTTAAATTCGAGCAAAAACTGAACAATTCCAAAATGTACATAGCACCAGGCCCAGCTAAGGGACTAGGCATCGGGTCTATTCTAGTCAAGCAAAGGAAACCGAGTGACTTTCAGGAAGAAAATAGAATAGACCTGGCACTAGGTCTGTCAAGAGGACCAGGCATTGGGTCCATTTTGTCCGACAAGGGAAAATAGAGCAAAAAATCAGAGGAAGAAAAGATTGCACCTGGTGCTAGGTGGGTCGAAGTAACCTGGCGCCAGGTCCACTCTGGAAGGTGAAAATTCTGTGCACGAATTTGGAAATTTTCCAAAGATTTCGGTATTTTCTAATTCTTACTCGACTAAGATTCCTCAAGCAACGAATTTAGCATCAAAGAGGCCTATAAAAGTAAGAGAAAACACAAGATAATAGGGAAGAGAGACGTGGATCGAAGAGTATAAATTCCAATCACTCATTAAAGAGGAATTCATCCAATCAAGGAGGATTGTTCAAGAGAGTCTTCAAGGGTGAAGAAAGATGCTTGTTTATGAGTGTTTTCTTTTATCTTTGTTTTTTTTCCTTAAACAATGATGTATTCAATGTTTTTATTGTAATTTAATATTATTTTGGATTCATGGTTTTGTGTTGATTTAGTTATTTGATCAATTCTTTATCATATTTGGTAATTGATTACTTGTTATTATTGGTTATTGATTGTGAGTTCTTTTAAATGACTTGGAAAAACAATGTTAGGAGTTTCATTGCATTGATTTCAGACTTGTTAAATCTTAATGGACTTGGACGACGAAGTTAGGATTTTAAGACTAAAATAATCAAAGATTAGTTGATTTTATCTTGGACAAAGGGTCATTAGATAATTTCATGCACAATAAGGAATTGAGCTTAATGTATGTTTTGATTATGTTAGCTTGATTGGAAAATCTGTTAATAGAAATCAAAAGATGGTAATTCTATGGATTGAAAAATGAAATGGAATTTATCTAAGTAGATTCATGACTTGGGGAAACGATTGAATTTTACTTTATATTCCTTCATGATACCAAGATGATAATTAGTTGAGAGAATTGCTAGTTGGTTCATTATTATGTTTTCTAGGATAATTGTCTAAATTGCATATTCCTACATCCTTGAGTTATATATATTTCTTTATATTTCTTTTTTTAATTTTCTCACTTTATTTGGGTCGGTTAAACAATGAATGAAAAGTGATTAGTGTGTACTTTTTCCTTTGAGGATCGATACTTGTTAATTCCCTATGCTATGCTTGCGATGAGTATACATGCTCGTATGTGTATTTTGGGATTAATGTTTTAATTAAAACTTGACTAAGCGATGGATTTAAATTTGATGATTTTTATACATTCAAAAGTTACACATCAACATTGTACTTTGATTCTAATTTTTAGAGTCTCATTTAGACCGCCTATAGGATAGACATTGGGTACAACGTAAAGTAGATGAAAGTAGTTGAGTAGGTCAATAAAGAATTCATCACTCCTAATAGTAGGGGCATATATCTTATGACCACTTTTAGGAAATCATTACTGAAGAAGTCCTTGGCTAAGACAATTATGTATTGGAAATAGTTTTAAATGATACACATGTTGAATAGTGGATTCTGAAATAAGTACTAATAAATTCGGGTTAGAATTAATTATACTCTAGAGAGAGTTGGCATTAATCCGTGGGTATTTTGCTATTGAAAGGTTCATGTCAAGCCATTTGACTTTCTGGACTTTTGAGTGGTTATGATGCATTGCTAAATGCCGCCATGATTTGTTAAATATGAATTTATTATTTGGAGTATTAATAAATTAGTCCTATTTAGAATTAATAAGTGAATCCCAATTATTAAAGATTATTAATTATATAGTGATAAGTAATTCATATTTTACTACCAATTGACCAATAAACCTAATAGGTTACACACAATAGAGGAATGGGTACTCAAGATATTATATGATAATATTTGGGGTTAATTGAGACAAAAAAATAATTTTATGGGCTAATTATAAAATAGTTACAATAATTACGTCAAATTACAATTATTCAAACCTTAAGGGTTTAATTGTGATTATTCTAAAGCCTATAATGGAAAAGAAAAGAAAAGAAAAGAAAAGAAAAGAAAAAGCTTTATTATTTATTTCCTAGAAGGTTTAGGAAACAAAGGATTTGCTGTATACGTTGTTTCAATGTTAGAGGTGGTGACCTTGCATTATACATAAGAGGATGCCATCTTTTTGGAAACACAATAGATTTTCCTTTTCTTATTTCACAAAAACTACTGAAGCCTTGTTTCATTTGGAAATTAGTTTTCCTATTCTTCTCTGCAAATTAATTCCAATAGCTACAAATAAAAAACCCTACTAGCATCGTTTTATTTGCACTAGTATTGAGTACGTTCCTTGTGTCGATACTATTAGAGAAATTCTGATGTGTGTTTTTTAATGTAGAAAATATTACTAGCAAATTACACAATCAATCAAACTTTAATAAAATGCTAACCACTAAAACCACATATACGGGCAAGTATACCCATCATATAGTATAGAGAATAGCAAGTATCGAATTCACGAGAAGTTAGGCTCCCACCTTACTTTATCCAAATCTTTATTGTTTAGCCAATAAAATAAGAAGAGATAAATAAACCACTAACCTAATATACTAGAGAATGGACTAAGTTCACCGAGATAAGTCACAAGGATTATCAAGGAGTAAGAATAAGAAGAAAAGACATGTAAATAGATATAAATCCTCAAAGACATAACAATGATTGATTAGCACTTATCACAATTAATTATCATATTGGAATCATGAAGGAACTTAAGTAAGATTCAATCGTTTTCCAAGTTATAAACTTACTAATTTAGACTCTACTTCTTTCCCAATCTATGGAATCACCATCTCTTGATTAATTTAGCAGATTTCGCAATCGCACTAAATAGCCAAAAGATGCATTAAACTCATAGCTTGTGAACATGGAATTAGCTGATGACCCTTTGCTCGAGGTGAAATCAACTAAACTTTGATCACTTAGGTTCTTTAATCTTAACTTCATTTCCCAAGTCTATTACGATTTAACAAATATGAAATCAATGTAATAAATTTCTAACATCATTTCCCAAGTCAATTAGAAGAAAAATACATCAATAACCAATGATAACAAGTAATTAAATACCAAAGACAATAATCAAGTGATCAAAGAACTAAAATCAATACAAAGTCATGAATCCAAAAACATCCTCCAAATACAATTAAAATATTAAAACTCAAATTGTCAATAAATTACAAAGAAGAGAAAAAGAAACCACTCATAGACATATCGGGCTTCTTCTTCTTCCTTGAAACCTTCTCGAGCAACCTCCTCTTCTTCTCCAAAAATTCTCCTTTGATTATCCTAAATCTTGGTGTTTCTCTAGGAGTTTCCTATGGGTATGCAAATCCCAAAGGTGAAAACTGATTTAGAGATGTTATTCTCTTATCTTTATAGGCCTTCTTGATGCCAAAATTTGTGGCTTGAGAAGTCTAGGCAAGTAGAATTCAAAAAATACTAAAATCCTTTGAAAAATACCAAATTCGTGCACAAAATCACCATTTTATAGGTTAGACCTGGCCCGAAGTCCTTTCGACCCTCCTGGTGCCAGGTACATTCTGGTCTATATTTTTGCTCTATTTTTCCTTGGTTCGGCTAGAGTTGACTTGGCATTGGGTGCTCTAGTTGGACCTGGCGCCAGGTACATTATGAAATTGTCCACTTTTGCTCAAAATTAACTTAAATCTACATAAATTTGTCAAAAATACTTTCTACAAGCAAAATGTCAAATATGAAGGAATATGCCTAGTTATTACATTAAAAATATCTCAAATTAACCTCAAATAACTAGAAAAATAGTGATCACTTTAGCTCCTATCACATACCACAACACTTGAATTTTTGCTTGTCTTCATGCAAACAAGAATTAAACACTAAGCATTTAGAACAAGACAAAACAATTTCGCAAATTGTTTTCTTAGCAAATTTATCCATAATGACGACATAACCTTCTTCCAACCTTAAACATAAATTCGTCATTTATTTAACCCTTTCAAAACCTTGTAAACTCATGTATTAAATCAAACAATCCTAAGGCCATCAAAGTTAAGTTAAACAAGCTTATATCTAGTACAAGAAAACCATCCTACTCCTCAAGCAAAAACATAGATAACATAAATCATACAATTCAAGACATTTAACCAATTCAAGCATTATAAACTCAAATTTATACAACTCAAGATAATGAAGCAAAGAAAATACTCCACTCTTTTTTTTTTTTTTTAATGACTTAGGGAATTGATAGCTTCAAGTAAACAGATCCAATAAATATTAAAACTTGGAGAAGAATAGAAAAGCTTGTTTAAGAAGACTTTATTCAAACCCACAAACAAAAACCCAAATAAAAGCACAAGAAAAACAATAACAAAATAAAGACACACCTAAATAAAAGAAAACAAACTAAAAATTCTAAGAAAGTAAATAAAGACATGACTCACTCCCCCACATTTAAGGTGGAAAATATTTTCCTTATTTAGGAGGGGAAAGACAAAACACTTAAAAAAATAAAGATACAAACTCTTTTCGTTCACCATACTTCCTCATCAAACCTTTATAAAAGAAATTCAAGCTCAAAGTAGAAAACAAGCATAATGAATGTAGAAAGAAGAGAGGGTTTTGAAAAATGGAGGGTTCATGAAAAATAGTAGTTGCAATGAATGTACATGCATGACCCCCCTTCCATAACATTTTTTTAGATATACAAATCAAGTTTCCAATACAAAGATGTAAATTATGTCTAAAAAGTGTGCAAACATGAGAATCACCACTTATCCCCTCAAAAAATGTGTCATAACTAAAATTCCCCTTTAGACCTAGTAAAGTAGATTTTAAAGATTGAATCAAGAAATTCTTGATTTCCAAATTATGGTCTACAAAAACTAAGTTACCTCCATTTGAATGGGGTGAATGGTAGAAATTATCACCATCCTCCAAGAACTTCTTATGATGTAGCGTTGAAAGATCCAACTCCTTGAGACATGTTAAACTCCATACATTATCATTTGGATTATTGTCCTCCAAGAATGGAGAGGAATCTAAGAAATCATGTGATAAAGAGAGAATAGAATTATTAGCACATAGAGGAGAATCGAATACCTCCCTTTCCATATTAGGCAATTGTTCCTCATATCTTCTCTCTTTTCTTGGGAGATTCTCTTATTCAAGTGTATGGACATTTATGGCATCTTCAACCAACTTGGCTAGTTGTGTTCTTTAATGGCTCATATGTTGGGATGCTTTTTCATCCCACTTAATAGATAAGTTTGTATTGGCAACAAAAGAATGCATTGAGGCTTCAAGTGACGTCTCATAAAAAGCGTCAATCCGAGCTTGCAATTGTGCTAAATTCTCATCATTGTGGCTCTTTTTATCTTGTGCCCAAAAGTAATTGTCCATGATGATGTCAATCTCCCGCTCAAAGAAAAATAAAAATTAAATAAAAAATGAAAATAAAAACAAACAAAAATAACAGAAAAATACACAAATTAGAAATATTCAGAAACTACCTAAACACAAAAGTTATTGATATTTACAAAAACAACAAAGACCAAATCAACAAGATTCCAGTGTTTCCGATAGTGCCTATCCCTGGAAGTAGCGCAAAAAACTTGATGCGTGTTTTTTAGTGTAGAACGTATTACCAATAAATTACATAATCAATCAAGCTTTAATAAAATGCTAACCACTAAAACCACACATACGGGCAAGTATACCCATCATTTAGTATATGGAATAGCAAGTATCGAATCCACAATAATTTAGGCTCCCACGTTACTTTATCTAAATCTTTATTATTTAGCCAATAAAATAAGAAGAGATAAATAAACCACTAACCTAATATACTAGAGAATAGACCAACTTCACACAAGACAAGTCACAAGGATTATCAAGGAGTAAGAATAAAGAGAAAAGACATGTAAATAGATAGAAATCCTCAAAGACATAATAATGATTGATTAGCACTTATCACAATTAATTATCATCTTGGCACCATGAAAGAACTTAAGTAAGATCTAATCATTTCCCAAGTCATGAACTTACTTATGTAAACTCCATTTCTTTCCCAATCCATGGAATCAATATCTCTTAATTAATTTAGCAGATTTTCCAATCGTACTAAATAGCCAAAAGATGCGTTAAACTCATAGCTTATGAACATGGAATTAGCCGATGACCCTTTGCTCGAGATGAAATCAACTAATCTTTGATCACTTAGGTTCTTTTATCTTAACTTAATTTCCTAAGTCTATTAAGATTTAACAAATACGAAATCAATGCAATAAATTTCTAACATCATTTCCCAAGTCAATTAGAAGAAAACGCATCAATAGCCAATGATAACAAGTAATTAAATACCAAAGACAATAATCAATTGATCAAAGAACCAAAATCAATACAAAGTTATGAATCCAAAAACATTCTCTAAATATAATTAAAATATTAAAACTCAAATTGTCAATAAATTACAAAGAAGAGAAAAAGAAACCACTCATAGATAAGTAAGCCTTCTTTTTCTTCCTTGAAACCTTCTTGAGGAACCTCCTCTTCTTCTCCAAGAATTCTCCTTTGATCATCCTAAATCTTGGTATTTCTCTAGGAGTTTCCTATAGGTCTGCAAATCCCAATGGTGAAAACTGATTTAGAGATGTTATTCTCTTATATTTATAGGCTTAATTGATACCAAAATTCGTAGCTTGAGAAGTCTAGTCTATGTATAATCCAGAAAATACCAAAATTCTTTGAAAAATACCAAATTCGTGCACAAAATCGCCATTTTATAGGCTGGACTTGGCGTCATGTCCCTTCGACCATCTTGGCACCAGGTACATTCTAGGCTGCCCTTGTATTTTCACTCTATTCAGTCCAGAGTGGACTTGGCGCCGGGTGCTCTAGCTGGACTTGGCACCAGGTGCATTCTGGAATTGTCCACTTTTTGTTTGAAATGAACTTAAATCTAAACAAATTTGTCAAAAATACTTTCTACAAGAAAAATGTTAAATAGGAAGAAATATACCTAGTTATTACATTAAAAGTATATCAAATTAACCTCAAATAACTAGGAAAATAGTGATGAATTTAGCCCCTATTAAATTCCTACACTTGAAATTTTGGTGGTTCGCGACTTAAACAATTCTGAAGGAATTTTCATGGAGAAATATTTTAAAAGTTGCATTATTCAAGTAACAAAATTATCTCTCTCTCCCTTGGCTTGTTTAATTACATACGAGTAATTTTATTGCGTGGATTTTGTTTTAATTTTTTACTGTGCATAAATAGTTTTTGCATGATCAAAATCCAACATCGAAGTCAGAAGTGGTTGCCACACAGGGAAGGAAATCACTAAAGGTAAAATTAGCAAGTTTCTCCCCAAGACTTGCTTAGTTAATAGAAATATGGTTGGCTGATCATTTAGGGCGATTATTAAAAATAACAATAAAGTCAGAAGGAGCTGGGATACTTTGTACCAGACCAAATTACCTGGCCACATAGTGAGTGTTGTAAGGTTCAAAACTAATGGCATTATAGGTTTCACTTAGATGGATTCCTAGCAACAAGTTGCGGGCTATACGACATGTAAAATGAATTTTCTTTTGAAGGTTGCCCAAGGGCATTCCTCAGCAAGTTCAGGCCAACAATCCTAGAATTATAAGGGGACAGTTCAGAGGTAGTTTTCTCTCGATTGGAATAGAGATCAATAAGAATATCAACGAGTGGGAAATCAACAACCGGAGCTCGACAGAGGTGATAACTAGTCATACGGTTATTTGTCTCTATTGATTCAAGGCGAGAAAGACCAAAACTAGGCAAGTATTGGTATAGCCACATCTAAAGTACCCAAAAATGTCCAGTAATAGACTTGATTTTCATACCCTCAATCATGGCCCCAAAAGCTAGAATAGGCCCTTATAAATACTAGCAAGAAATAGGAAAGTTAGACCACCCGAATGGCCAGTCATGATCACATGGACAAAGTGTATATTCTCAACTATAGCACTGACAGTGCTAGTGTGTTGGAATGTGTGTCTACTAAGACTGTATTTTTGATGTAATTCTGATAAAATTAATAAAAGTTTTATTTTCATTAATTATTTATATTTTGACATTTTTTTTGTGCACGATTGTGTTGAAAAGACCCATTGTGTTTAAGTAAGTGATCCATGTAAATGGAGGTCTTTCACAATAAGGTATGGATCATGGGTTACTGAGCTCGTAAAATATTATTCTTAATCGAATGATGAGAATGGAAATTTCATCATGGTAAGATTATTGTGTTATGAATTTCAGATGAGGAATGGCTTACCTTTAGCCAGTGAGTAGTCCTCTCACTTAATAACATAAGCGTATTTTGGATACGTTGAACTGAACTTGTTGTAGTGGTTTCTAAAAGTTCTATTTGGTAGAAACCCAGACTACTACTGTTATAGCGTAGACTTATACCCTAAGACTTGAGTATGGGTTGGTGGTCTGGCGAAGCTGGAAGCGTATACTTTGATATGCTATAATTAAGATTCTACCATGTATCAATATACTTATGTGTTGGGTATATGTGACTAGTTAATTAAGACAGACTTGTATAAGATAGCTTTTACATTATATCGCCTCTTATGACTATTTGAATGATCTAAAGACGTAGGGCCCTAGGGAACATGACTTGGATATTTGTTTTAAGGTAGCTCCCTTGAAAAGCAAAAATATTCTAGGAAGTTATGGATTATCGTACTAGAGGTCTAAGGATAGTAAATGTCATTTAGAGAGGTATTAGCACATTTTTCTCTCTAAATATACGACGATGAATAGAGGGGTATTTTAGTCATAACACCTATAGGTCAAAGACTTTGCTAACACAACATTGTTTTTAGGGTCAATATTTCCTTATAGTGATATTAGAAAATATTTAAAATGCAAAATACCTCTATTTCTATAGTAGGGGTATTTTATCATTTTAATAGTTATGACGATATGTGTTTTGGTCCTCGAAATATCCCATAAGTCCTAATAGTTTTAGGATGAAGAATTGATCTTAAATAAAATAAATTTTATTTTATTCAGAATTAGCCTGGTTTATTTATTGGGCTAAAATAAAATAAAAGGCCCAAAGAGAGAATAAATTAATTACATGGTTCAATTGGTTAATTAAATATTCAGGGCCTACGCCCAGATTGAATATTTGGATTTAACCTGGGTTTGAATTATGTAAGAAAGGCTTGAGAATTATTTTGGGCTAATTAATTATTTATGGGTTATTATTTAATCCTAGATTAAATAATTAATTAAGTTTTGGCACAAGTGGTTTGGATCTTATATCCAAAAGCCAAACCTAAGCCTAGCTTTGCTAGGGCTATTCTGACTTGGTTGAGTTGCAGCTGATATTTGAACACCCCAGAGATAACTATTGGTCATATATCTCAGAGAAGAGTGTGTTGTTTTTCCTCAATGATAATACAAAGTCAGAGGTAGGTTGGAAAAAAACACAATCTAGAACAAGCCTGTAAATATTTCTCTCTGATTTTCTTGTGTGTTGACTCAAGGAGACATAGAAATAGGAAAAACATGGTCTCTTGATACTTCTTTGTAGCAGATTAGCAAGGGAAACACATACATTTTTTCTTCCTAGTTATTTTTCATCAGGGTTTTTAGCTATTGGTCATATTTTGAAAGGCCGAGAGTTTTGCGTGGATGAGACGTCGTTGGCGGCTTGCTGGACAAGAGCCTGAACCATTGCACAAAGAGCCAAAGGTTTCTACGAGTTAGCCATAGTTTGTTCAACTTGTCAAACATAGACACAGAGGTATAACTTTTTCGCTGTCCAATATTTTCTGCATTTGTTTTGATTGTTTTAAATGCTTCTTGAGGCAGCGATCCGCCTTTAAGTGGTATCAGAGCCATCATTTTACGGCTTAGGAGCATGCTTAGGTTAATAAAATTATCCAAATGATTATTTATGATCTTTCGTGTTTATTGGTATGGGTAGATAGACTGTAACCTTTGCAAGTGGAAGCATAGGGACACTGTAATTTAATTATTTTCATAGCAATTATATAAGCCCAGTGTTTTAAGGGCATAGGTGGTTGTTTAGTTTGGTTTTAATTTGATTTGATTGAGTTTTGTAAACAAAATCACCCCAATAATGTCGCTAAGAAAAACGAAGAAGAAGATGAACAGGAGTTGGTTCGTAAGCTATGTGGAATGAGCGAAGTAGTCAACTGGATTCTGTACAAGAAGCCACCAGGCTTCAAGCCAAGCCGCAACTTGGAGAGTCAAAACTGTGGCTTGGGAAGGCTAAGCCATCCACGATAAGGCTTAAGCCTCCCATGGCTTGCTGCATTTTTGCACCAAACTATGGTCGGAATGGACCAAGCCTCCCATGGGTTGGTCACCTCTTGACCGGGTTGCGGGTTAGCTGAATTCGCATTTGGGTTTGCGTAGCAGTTCAAGTTGCAGGTTCAAGGGCTGTGATTTAGTGTGGCAGGTGTATGAAGACTTGAAGAATTTAAATCATTTTCTTTGTATTTTTCATGTAATTTTCTTTTTCGTTTTGGATCCCATACCAGTCGAAGTTATTATTTTTGTATAGTTAATATTCTTGGAATATTTTTCATGAAAAATAATAGTAAGGAATTTAGGATTAAACAAGATTATTAATTAATGAATTAATGTGTTTAATTCTTTATTTGGACACATAGAAAAATATGAAAACGTTTATAGTTTTCTAGCATGCTATTTTCTTTTAGTGACCCATGTGCACTTTTTCTCAAGACCAAAGTCCTAGGAATTTTTTGACAAGGAAAAATATTTTTCTTTAATTAAATGATTATTTTAATTGAAAAGCAAAAATTAATCCTTGGTTATTCTCTTAAAGGATTTTATCCTTGACATAGAGAATAATTTGGATTTATATATTTTTGTAGGTTAAAAGGAATAGTCATTTTAAATTTTTTTACAAGAAAATTATTTTTGTCAAATAAAACTTGAGACAAAAGTTTCTTTAAAGTTTTAGGAGGAGATTTTTGAAATTATTAAGTGCAAAACTAGGTAAAATTAATCCATAGAAAAAACTCTCAAAGGATTTTACCATGACATAGAGATTTATGGATTTAGATATTTTACAATGAGTTAAGGGATACTTAATGGGAAAATTTCAAAAGGATATTTTCTTGAAAATCCTATTTTTTAAAAGACTAAGTGTGAGAGGGTGCAATATTCCCACGGCTTCCATCACGGTTCTCATTAGAGATCGTGGATCTCCTCGCGTCACCTTAGGAATGAACTCGTATAGGATATAGATTCCACAAGGATTTAAATCTAATGGATGGATAGAGTTGATGCCCGGGACACGTTCTGTGATCAGCCAACCCACGTTGGAGGTCATAATGCAAGGATTATTCACAGGAAATGAGAAGAAATGGCTATCCCCTCGATAGAGTTATCTTTTGGATCATTACCTAGAAGGGTAGTCGATTAGTGGTGATCAACACACTTAACTTAGGAAATTGTTAATCTTCCTAAGGAGCTATGTCAGTTCTTCGAAGAGCTAAATTAATCATATTAAAGATAATAGTAATAGGGTTATCTATTATCAGTTTTAATATGAGGATAAAGTGCACAAATTATTTATTTTTCCACAAACTAAGAAATTTTCTTTTATTTTTGATTTTAAAAAATAGTCAGTGGAGGTTCTTTCAGTCCTTTCTCTAGGAGAATAAGCTAACGGGTCCAAACTATGTGGACTAAAAAAGAAACCTAGATAATACTCATATTTGAAGAGTATAAGTATGTCCTATACAAGACCTGCTCTATTATCGAGGAAAGTCCCACGTAGAGGGGCGCGAGGCTAAAAAAGGCATGAAAGAAGGCTGACGAAATGGCTCGTTGCTACATATTAACCTCCATGTCTAATGTGCTCTAGTCTAAACATGAGCACATAGCCACTGCTTATGACATGAGCATGTTATTAGCCATGATATTTGCAGACAAGAGCTGGCCCGTAAGGCAGGAAACTCTTACACAATCATCAACACCAAGATGGTTGAGGAAGCACCAGTCAAGGAGCATATGCCCTCTATGATTGCTGCTTTTGGGGAAGCAAAAGTCTTGGGGGCTGTGATTGATCCCGAGAGCCAAGTGGATATAGTTCTCGAATCTCTGCCAAGCTCTTTTATTCAGTTCAGATTGAACTACACATGAACAAGTTAAACATGAGTTTAACGGAGTTAATGAAAAAGCTCCGAGTGGCAGGGAAGGTCATGAAGCCACAATCAAAGGCTATGATAGATAAGGCATCTTTTTCAAGAATTGGGCCCAAGCCTAGAAAGTTCAAGAAGAAGAAGGGTAGTGCAGTGACCCAGTCCTAGCCCAAAGATAAACCCAAGGGCAAGTGCTTCAAATGTAGGAAGAAGGGATACTAGAAAAAGAAGTGTCCAAATCTTCATGCCAAGAAAAACTGGACAAGTAATGTTTTCTATATAGAGTCAGTATCTATAGTTGGATCAACTTCTACTTGGATTGTTAATTTTGGAGCCAGTATCATATCTATAACTCTTTACTGGGGTTTAGAAAGATAAAAAGACTCCAAAAAGGCGAACATAGATTATGTGTGGGAAATGGAGCACAAGTATAAGCCTAGGCAGTGGAGAGCTGGAACTTAAATTTGATTGTAATGGAGTAGTAATTTTAAAGGATATTTTATATGTACCAGGTTTTAGATAAAATTTGATTTAAGTTGAAAAACTAATAAATTATGGTTATTCTGTTTCTTTCTATTCTATTACTATCAGTAAAAATAGAGAAGTTTTATGTATTGGGCACATGTATGGCAATTTGTTCTTCATAAACCCTATAAACAATCAAATAAATTACGCTCAAAGTGAACCTACAAACAAGAAGAGAAAGACCATTGCCAATAATTTATATTTTTGGCATCTAAGGTTAGGTCATATTAATTTAATTAGGATTCAGAGGTTAATCTACGATGGGCCTTTGGGCTTATTGAGATTGGAAAATTGGTCTCAGTATGAATCCTGTCTAATGAGAAAGATGACCAAAAGGTTTTTTTACCCAAAAGACGGATAGAGCTAAGTAGATATTGAGTCTTATTCACACTGATGTGTGTGCCTCTTTATCTACACCATCAAGAGGAGGGTTTGAGTACTTTATCACTTTCACGGATAATTGTATAAGGTTTGGTTATGTTTACCTAATGAGGCGTAAGTCTGATTCATTTGGCAAGTTTAAAGAGTTTAAGGCTGAATTATAAATTCGAATAGGTAAACTGATCAAGATCTTATGATCGGATCATGGTGGAGAGTACCTCATTGGTGAATTCAAGGATTACATGGTACATCATGGGATCGTATCCCAAATTTTTTCGTCCGGGACACCCTAGCAGAATGAAGTAGCTAAGAGAAGGGACTGGACTTTGATGGAAATAGTCCGAAGCATGATGTCTCATGCTACTTTTTCGATTTCCTTTTGGGGATATGCCCTACAAACAACGATATATATTTTGAACTTGATGCCTTCCAAGTCAGTACCTAAAATTTCTATGAGATGTGGACTGGGCGTAAGCTAAGTCTAATCATCTCAGAATATGAGACTGTCCAACTTATGTACTAATCAAGAGAGGCAAGATAGAACCAAGGTCAGAATTATACTACTTTGTTAGGTATCCAAAAGGGACTAAAGATGGTTACTTTTATCATCCCAAGGAGCATAAAGTACTAGTTAGTACTAATGTTAGATACTTGGAAGATGATCAAAGTATGTCCATGAAAGGTTCAACTAGGTTGGAACTCGAGGAGAAGTTTTCTTATGAATAAACTTCTTCTAACCTGATTATTGAACAAGAAGAGGCACACTCTCAGGAATCTATACAAAGGGAGCCTTGTTGTAGTGGGAGGGTATCTAGGGTTCCAGAAAGGTGGACTGGAGAGGTCTTTGACCTAGTCTCTGATCAATAGGAACAAGATCCTTCTAGATATGAGGAGGCTATTGTTGATGCCAATGCAAACCTATGCCATGAAGTAATGAAAGCCGAGATTGAGTCTATGTACTTCAATCAAGTTTGGGATCTTGTAGCTTCACTTGAAGGGATAAAACCCATTGGGTATAAGTGGGTTTACAAGATAAAGAGAAGTGCAGATAGGAAGGTGAAAACCTTCAAAGCTAGGCTTATGGCGAAAGGGTTTACTCAGACAGAAGGAATCGATTATAAGAAAACTTTTTCCCCGGTAGTCATGCTTAAGTCTATCCGTATTATCTTTGCCATCGCATGTAATTTCAATGAAAGATATGGTAAATGGATATTATGACGGCCTTTCTTAATGGCCATCTTAGTGAAGACATCTATATGTCCCAACTGGAGGGCTTCATTAGTGAAGTCTAGGAACATATAGTTTGTAAGTTTAAGAAGTCCATCTATGGACTTAAGCAGGCATCAAGAGTGTGGAACTTCATTTTGATAAGACTGTAAAGTCTTACAGTTTTACTCAAAACAAGGATAGACTATTTGTATACAAGAATTGGATGGTATTAATATGGTTTTTCTTGTACTATATGTGGATGACATTCTACTCATTAGGAATGATGTAGGGACATTGTTATCTACTATGGTTTGGCTATCAAGTCAATTCAGTATGAAGGACTTCAGAGAAGCCGGTTACATTCTCGGCATTAAGCTTCTTAGAAATAGAAAGCAGAGAATGCTAGGTTTATCCCAAACTACATATATTGATAAGATGTTGACAAGTTCAATATGGACTCATGTAAGGGAGCACTAATCCCTTACAGACATGGGTTGTCTCTTTCTTCAAAAGATTGTCCTAAATCTTAAGAAGAAAAAGACATGATGAGTAGGATTCTCTATGCTGCAGCTGTAGGAAGTCTTATGTACGCCATGTTGTGTACTAGGCCAGATATCTACTTTTCTATAGGCTTAGTCAATAGATATCAATCAAACCCCAAGGAGGTTCACTGGTATACTGTAAATCATATTCTCAAGTACCTCAAGGAAACGAGAGATTATATGCTAATTTACAGGGCTGATGACTTGGTTCCTACAGGATACACAACTTAGACTTCCAGGTAAATAAGGATGAAAGAAAATCTACTAGTGGATCTATCTTTACCTTATCTGAGGTGCTATTTTATGGAGGAGTATTAAGCAATCTCGTATTGCTAACTCAGCCATAGAAGCTGAGTATGTGGCAGCTTTGGAGGCATCTAAAGAAGTAGTCTAGCTCTGAAAGTTCCTCATAGAACTTGGAGTTATACCGCAGATGGACAAGCCAATTGCAGTGTATTACGACAACACAGGTGCAGTCTCGTAATTCAAAGAACCCAGAAACTATAAGAAGGAAAAGCATATAGAGAGGAAGTACCACCTGATCTGTGAATTTATTTAGAGATGAGAAGTCATGGTGGAACAAATTGCCTTGGAGAACAATTTAGCTGATCCATTTACCAAACCTTTAGTTGAGAGAATCTTCAAAAGACACTTAGACTCCATAGGGGTGGGCACCTATGGAGTTACATAGTCTTAGACTGTGTTTTTCCCATTTTAGTAGCCAATGCGATGTATCTTTTGGTCCTCGGAATAGCTCATAAGTCCTGATAGTTTTGAGATAAAGAATTGGTCTTAAATAAAATGGATTTTGTTTTATTCAGAATTATTTGGCTAGAATAAAATAAAAGGCCCAAAGAGAGTATAAATTAATTACATGGTTCAATTGGTCAATTAAATATTCAGAGCTTGAGCCCAAATAGAATATTTGGATTTAACCAGGGTTTGAATTATGTAAGAAAAGCTTGAGAATGTGTTGGGGTAACTATTTATTTATGGGTTATTATTTAATCTTAGATTAAATAATTAATTAAGTCTTGGCCCAAGTAGTTTGGACCTTGGATTTGAAAGCCAAACCCAAGCCCAGCTTTGCTAAGGCTGTTCTGACTTGGTTGAGTTGCAGTTGATATTTGAACACTCCAAAGATAACTACTGATCATATATCTCGGAGAGGAGTGTGCTGTTTTTCCTTAAGCATAATATAAAGTCAAAGGTAAGATTGAAAAAAACACAATCTAGAACAAGCCTATAAATTTTCTCTCTATTTTTCCTATGTGTTGATGCAGGGAGATATAGAAACGGGAAAAACACAGTCTCTTGATACTGCTTTATGGCAGATTTTCAAGGGAAAGACTGCCATTTTTTCTTCCCAGTTACTTTTCACTGGGGTTCTCAAGCACTGGTTGTATTCTGAAAGGCTGAGAGCATTGCATGGATGAGACATAGTGGGCAGCTTGCTGGACAAGAGCTTGAACCATTGCGCAAAAAGCTAGAGGTTTCAATGAGTCAGCCAGAGGTTGTTCAACCAGTCAAACACAGACCTAGAAGTATAACTCTTTCACTATGCAATATTTTCTGCATTTGTTTCGATTGTTTTAAATGCTTCTTCTGGCAGCGATCCATCTTCATAGTGCACATGACATATCTTCTAACTTAGAAGAGGAGAAACGTGACATGTTCTGTGCTAATGACTGGACCGTTAGACTCACAGTTGGCTTGAATGAACATAGGGTAAGAAGACATAACCCTAGAGTGCTTAATAGTGTAAGGGAGGTTCTTTTCTTTAGGGAAAATGCAAGGTCAGAGCCATTTACAAAAAAGCTCGAGAATTACCTCTATATCCAATAAGGTAGGGATAATCATTCCAAATGAGAACATGGAAATATTAGTAGCGGGGTTCCAAAAGGCACTTATCACTGATAATTGTGTTGGGTCGATAGGAAGGTGACGAGTCGTCAAATGAATTGCGTCGTATTTTCCCTATTCCCACCATTTGTCCCCACAATGTTCAGAGACTCAGTCTAGCCAGGACTTATATTCTTCAAGGTAACTCGACTAACATCTCCACTTGCTGGGAAACTTGGTGAAATCCCATTGAGTGCTTTTAATGGGGAATTCTAGTCCAAAGGGTTTTATAGGGCCAATTAGATTAGCGTTGCTGGCTAGATCTATCATGGTAGGACTTAAGATAAAGGCTTTTGTAAAGTTAGGGTAAGGAATCATTGGACGGCTATGTAAAACCCATCCCTAAGCTACCCTTAGAAATAGGGGAAGAGCATGCATTACACTATTTTTGTGCATACATGTTTTATATGCTTGAGAATATATGCCTTGGATGTAGCTTAATTATTTATCTTGTGTAGAATTAGGCTACTTTATTTGTTTGTTTAAGCCTTTAGGTAAGAGGATTTTGAGTATGAAATTAGGATATGAGAATTTTAGTGTGTTTAAGGAAATACAAGTGTATTGTCCTGTAATAGATAGAGTGTTAAGGTTCTAGCCTAGCAACCGAGACTCGAATTTTACTCTCTTCACAATTTTCATATTTTATTGCCCTTTATCCTTATCTTAGCCGACTACTACTCTACCTAGCCGCCATTTCTATTTTTAGAAGAAGAGAATATTCTATTAGAGAGGATTCGATGAAGATAAATTCCTAATTCCTCTTTCTCTAACATATTCTTTCCTTTTTCACTCGCATACTTTCCATATTCATTTCTTCTAATATGGCAGCTAGCCATATCAAGCCATGATTCCCTTGATTGCATATCAATTTGGCAGCTAGGATTGATGAAACTTATCACCAAAGCTAAATATTCTTTCTTCTCTCCTTGAAATTCGAATTTCAAATCCCCTAGAATCTCTCTTTCAATCACTCCATAACTATCTTCCATTTTGGAAAAAAAAAAAAAATCTCATAGCAATTATTCAATTAAAGTAACTTAATGGAAATCATCTATTACCCATGGGGATCTGGGCATATCAATTAAACATACAATATTTTAAGTTGAAACATAGAAATTCATGTACCTTTTGTAGATGAGCAAAGCTAAAGAAAAAGCACCTGGGGAAAGTACTCTCTGGTAATGTGAAGCACTACATTTTAGACAATAATAATAATTAAAAGTAAAAAAGATGCTTGATTCTTAAAAGAGAAAGCTACTACTATAGCTTGAAGGATTTACTGATAATTGATAGGGGCTAAATTAGTCATATTTTTCTTAATTATTTGAGGCTCTTTTGTGATACATTTTGTTCAATAACTAGTCATATTTCGTCATATTAGGGATTTTACCATTGGAAAGGTATTTTGTTCATTATTGTAGATTTTTGGGGTAAAACGAAACAAAACATCGCAAAACAGAGGAGAGGCGGTGCCGACTAGGGCCCTAGAATCAGCGCCGGCATGCACTGTTGACACGAACTTCGAAGCGATAGAAAATTATTGAAACAGAGTAAAACAGAGTGGAACCGGCGCAGGCTCCAAGTGTCAAGGTGGCACCGGCTGCATTTTGGTCTTCATTATGTGAAATTCAGAGCAAAATCGACGAATAAGTAGAGAACTAGAACACAACCAGCACTGGCTCCGAGAGCCTAGGCGGCGCTGGCTCCGAGAGCTTAGGTGGCGCCGGCTGTGCCCTGAAGTTAACTTGATTTTTCTACGCGGTTTTTGGTAATTTATGGAGTTTTAGTATCTTCCAACTTCTATTCGGCCAAGAACATTGTAGCTACGAGTTTAGGCACTTCCTAAGCCTATAAATAGATGAAAAACACAAGGAAAAAAGTGAAGAATTCATTTATCATCATAGAAAATCACTCAAATCAAAGGAGGAATTCTTCAATTCAAGGAGGGTTGCGCAAGAAGGTCTTCAAAGGAAGAAGAAGAAGGCTTGTCTATGAGTGCTTTCTTTTACTTTGTTTTCTTTTTCTTGAACAATGAGATATTAATTGTTTTATTATAATTCAACATTGTTTTAGATATTCATGATTTTTAGAGTTATTTGATCTTGTGATTAATTGATTGTTCTTCTTGGTATTTAATTACTTGGGCATATTACGAGATTAATTGGTTGTTTCTTTTCATTAACTTGTTAGACCAAAGAGGTTGATGGTGGTTGCAATTGATTAATTTCTTATTCATTTGCTGTTAACTTGCTAGACCAAAGAGGTTAATTGCTGAGGATTAAGTAATTAAAGGTTAATTGAGGTTTACCAGACTAAGGATTCATTGATTAATTTCATGTTTTAAATTTGCCAGACCAAGGAAATTTAATCAAGGATTGTGTTTAATGCATCTTGTGGATGAATTAGTTGAGACAGACCAAGTGATGCTAATTTATCTTAATCCTTCATGATGCCAAGAGAATAATTGGTTACGGTAAAGGTTGGGTATTTTAAGATCTTGGTTGTCTAAACAATGATTTGAATTGCATACTTCTCCATCCTTGACATGTATATATTTTTATTTTAATTTTATTTTGTTTGATTTTATTTCGTTTTCACTTTGTCGAGTCAGTTAAACAATGAAAAAAAGGTGATTAATGTATACTTGTTCCTTGAGGATCGGCATTCGTTTGAACCCTATGCTATGTTCATGATGAGTACGCTTGCTTATATGTGTAATTTGGGGCTAACGTTTTAATGTAAACTCGATTGGAAATGTGCTTAGTTTTTATATGATTCTTATACCTAAATCCTTACGCATCAATAATCTAGCTAATTTAGCTACTAGTCAAGAAATTAATGGCTTCTTTAAAAAAAATAAAAGAAATAAATAAATTATTAATTTTATAAAATAATATATAATTATAGATCTTATTTAAGATTGGATATAGCATTATATATGAAAAGAATGAAAGAGATGTTATATGTGCTTTAAATTTCAAATTTGAAATGTCTTTATCTAGTAAGAGTACTTTCTTAACTAAGTAATTACCTTGTTTTAAATATGTTAAATTTATGTACTAGTCAAAATAAAACTAAAAGGTTTGTTTTTTCCGCTCATATTTTCCATTCATGTGATTTAGACTTTCCATCCAACCCAAGTAACTAATGTCCAAGTACTAAACTTTTCAAATATATGGAATATCAGAGAAGAACATCTCCATCATTCTTGAAAGTTTAATGTTGGTTAACTCCTTAAAACTGCCACAACAACTTTTGCCAAATATAAAGAATAGCTAAATGGACCTATTAAGTTTTTGTTGAAATTTTGCTTGGTCTATATTTGCAGCGTGCTGGTAATTAGATGTGTTTAAAGGAAGATCATGTCCATGCTACTCAGTGATTACCGAAGTAATTATTTAAAGAACTCAAAATAAACTTTATATATCCTTCCAATGAATAGTGTCCTTGAGGCCCCGATTGGTCTTAAACCCTTGCTTTACCTACCATTCTCCTAAAAGCTAAATAAGAAAATGTAAGACTTGAACACAATGGTATTTAGTTAATATTTTTTTTAGAAGAAACGAGTTTAATATCATTATGAATGACCCAAGTCCATATAAGCCAAACCAAGAAATGGAAAATTGTTTTGTCTAATCAAGTAAAACAAGGATAAAGACAAGATATTTGTGCTAACAGATAAGCCACCAATACAAATGTTTTTAATTAGTGCAAACAAAGAACAAAGATAGGAGATTCTCGTATACACATTGGTTATAGATGAATCATCACAAATAACAAACAAAATAGAGTATAATTGAAATATGACATTTAATCAGTCCTCAGAAATTTGATATTATATTCAAGTTGACAGCTCAAACTAAGTAGCCAAAAACAAGAACCAATTCGCAGGACAAAAACATCATCATCAACAAAAAATCCATACATATAAGCTAAAATTTGGAATATAGAAGTGATTAAAGCTGAGATATCTGGCAGAAGACTGAAATTTGAAGGAATTGTAGCACATAGCCTAGCAAAATTGGCTTACTGATCCTTCAGATGGAGGGACTGTAGGATCAAAAGCAGGAGCAACGACTATAGAGGAAGGGACAACGAGAAGGGGGTGAGAAGGGGGAGGGAGGGCAGGGGGGGGGGGGGCAACAACACAGAAAGAATGAAAGAGAGAAAGGAAACTGGGAAAAGAAGAAGAAGAAAGGAGGAAAAAAGAACAAGTATGGGATTTATTCTACAATTTTGCTACGGCATGGACGCCATTTCTAAACTCTCACAGATAGATAGGTTTAGTGACAGAAATATATATAGATTTTTTTTTTGTTTTGGGGGGGTGGTGGTGGGAGGGAAAGGCATCTATCTATTTTTCTAATTTGATTTTTGATGAATATATAAGGCTAAATGTTAATTTTTACTCAATTCATGTACATTGCATGATTTTGTTTTTTGTTTTTTTAATAAAACCAAACACAAAATTAAATAATAAATTATCTATTAAATATGTTAATTGATGATAAATTTTCCCAAATTTTAATCTTTTTAATAAAAATATGTTATAAAAAATTAAACATTGAATAAAGTTATAATTTAGTTGTTAATAGTAATTTAGTTAATATTAAATAAAAGTTCAAGTGTTATTTTCTTTTTAAGTAAGTTGTATAATTAAAAATGAATATATTAGAATCAGGGATACTTTGCTACATGTTTTAATAAAAGTTCAAGTATTACAATGACAAGACATTTATGATATTTTAATTAGAGATAACACTAGAGTCGATATATATTATTATAAATATATTTTAAGATATTTAAAAAATTTAAGAAATATGTATATTATTATATATATATTTAAAAAAATTTAAAAATATTAAGATACGAAATAGGCCATATATATTGATGCATACTAATTTATATAAATACTAATGTGTAACATATATAACTAATATATATATATATATATATATATATATATATGCATGTACAATAATCTCCATTAACATAACTACAATTGACGCATACTTAATTATATACATATACAATTATAGCAATTAATCTATCCCTGATATAGTATATAACTACATTAAATGTGCTTGTGTGTGTATACATAAAATTGATGCATATATAATTATATAAACACTAATACATAACATACATAGCTATATTATTCATATATGTGTATGAAATTATAACCATTAATACATCAATATCCTATATTACTACATTAAATATGTGTATATATTAATTATTTAATATTTCAAGTATATTGACATGTATATCATTATTGTATAATGACATGTGAATTTTAAAACATATCAAAATATCTAACTATACACAATTTTGGTGCTCAAATAAATTTAAAATTTTAATAAAATAGCAAAATTTATACTTCCATAGCTAAACCCTAGCAAATAGTGAGGGTTTAGCTATGAAAATACAACATTTATTTCCCTCCAAAATTTTTGTTCTTAAAATTTAAAAGGTCGTAACTAAACCCGAGCAAATAGCGAGGGTTTAGCTATGGAAATATACCATTTATTTCCCTCCAAAAAGTTTTTTCAAAAAATTTAAAATGCTATAGCTAAACCCTAGCAAATAGCAAGGGTTTAGCTATGGCTTCTTCACATTAAATTCCCTCTAAAAATTTTTCAAAAAAATTTAAATGCCATCGCTAAACCCTAGTAATTAGCGAGGGTTTAGTTACGGCCTTGACACATTAATTTCCCCTCAAGAAATTTACCCAAAAAATTAAAAAGCCATAGGAAAACTGTAGCAAATAGTAAGGGTTTAGCTACGCACTCTACACAATAATTTCCCCAAAATATTTATTCCAAAAAATTACATGCTGTTGTAGCAAAACCCTAGCATATAGTAAGTGTTTTACTACCTCCGGATTTGTTTTCCAAAAATAAAATGGCTGTAGCTAAACCCTAGTAAAATAATGAGGGTTTAGCTATGGCAGCTTCCAATTAAATTCCCTCCAAAAATTTTTTCTAGTAAATTATATGGTCGTAGATAAACCCTAGCAAAATAGCCAGGTCTTAGCTATGACTGCTTCAATTTACATTTACATTAAAATCTACTAACAAAAATAAACCCTCGCAAATTGGTAAGGGTTGTCACTGCCCTCACAAAGCCATCGCTAATTGTGAGAGGTTAGCTATGGCTGGTCAACTCTTTAGTAAGTTGTCCCTTCCTTTCTTACCCTCGCAAAACTCTCGCAACATAGCGACAGTTTTTTAGCTGTCGCTAATTTTCGTCACAAAATCCTATTTTTTTTGTAGTGTTACCACATCCTATTATACTACATAATTTTATACTTCTCTCGTTATTCACTTTGTTACATCCTCTTCCTTCGAGAAAATTAGTGTATAAAAACACTTTTGATAGAAATTACCGGTGGTTAGACATAATGCTTGCTAGAAGAACTCCTTCCTGCAATGAAATTTGATGGATGGGAAAACAGAGGAAGCATGCACTAACGAAAAAAACAGAGAAAAAAAAAATGCAAGCCTTAAAGGCCACACGAAAGCGTAAAGATCATACATTTGTGCGCTCTAAGCCTACTAGGTTGAGTAGGAGTGGCTTGAACGACAGGAATCGCTTCGCCTTGCCCACTTGAAGAAGCTTCCGGTTGAAAACCCGCTAGCCTCCTACTTCGCCTTGTTTGCATAAACGCCAAGCCTTTCAGCTCTCAGAATATACCACAGCCCAACCTCTAGTCGGTGAACACAATGGTGAAGAGGAAGGGTTTCAAATCTCCTTGGTTCTCTTGCTATTGATTAGCAAAGCTCCAAGAAGAAGACACAGAGAATGAAGGAGACGTCTGAGAGAGAGAGCTGCGTGAGTTTTTTGTTTAGGCTAGGGAGATTAGGGTTTTTTTCTTTTTCCAGAGACTTGTTTATTGGTCAGCCAAAACTAGGTCTCTTATTATTTGATAAACATATCCCCGAGATATCATATTTCAAACACCCGGATGCTATCCTGAGAATAAGTTTGGCTTAACCCTAAACTCTTCTTAACCGTATCTGAAAAAATCCCTACGGTCCAAGCTATTGGGCCGAAATAATAATTATTATTTCATAGCACGTGCCCCGGGTTATTAATTACATCATTCCATTAGATCTAGATCCTTGTGGTATCCCCATCCTATACGGGTTCATTCCCAGGGTGACGCGAGGGGACCCACAATCTCTAATGAGGACCGTGATGGAAGTTGTGGGGTCGTTGGAACCCCTCTCCCACTTAGTCTTTTAAAAAAAGGTTTTTCTGAAAAATATCATTTTGAAATTTCCATTAAGTTTTTCATTAACTCAAAAATAAAATATCCAAGTCCATTAAAATCTCTATGTCAAGGCTTATACCCTTTGAGAGATTTCACCATGGACTAATTTTATTTAAGTTAAAACTTAATGATTTCAAAAATTTTCCAATTAAGACTTTCTAGAGACTTTGGTCTCAAGTTTATTTGGCAAAACAATTTTTCTAGTGCAAAATAAAACAAAATGGCTCTCCATTTTAATTTACAAAAATATCTAAATCCAATATATTTTCTATGTCAAGGATTAAATCCTTTGAGAAAATATTCAAGGATTAATTTTTGTACAAATTAAAATAACCATTTAATTTTTGAAGAAAAATGTTTTTCTTGTCAAGAATGTTCCCAAAGACTTTGGTCTTTGAGAAAAAACACACATAGGTACACAAAAAAATAGCATGCACGAAAATAGTAAATGTTTTCATGCTTTTCTATTTTTTAAACCTAAGTGCCCAAATAATAGAATTAAACACATTAATTAATTAATTAATGATCTTGTTTAATCCTAAAATCCCTTACTAATATTTTTCATGCAAATATATTCTAAGAATATAACATATTGCAAAAATATTAACTTCGCCTGATATGGGACCCAAAACGAAAAAGGAAAAAAAAATAAAGAAAATTGACTGGCGGTCCACTGCACCGGCTGCATCGGATCCGCGCCCGCATGGCCTGCGGTCCACCGAGGCCGCGGTGCACCGCACCGCATCACCTTTGCTGCAGCCCGTGGATCAGCCCGCGCCGCGACCCGCTTGCCCTTTACTGCCGACCCACCGCTCGACCCACGCTTCCACCCGATAACCCACCGCTTGACCCGCGCAATCCAATTGCAATTCTTCAAATTTGAAACGGCTCAAAACAAACAGAAATCAGCTCAGCTTGCAGCAAATAGCTGGATGGCTCCAGGCACATAATGGCAGTGGCTCAGCTCACGGCTCGGCTCGACTGCACGGCTTATGAATAGTGTTTCTTCTTCGTTTTTCTTTCTCTTTGGCGGGAAAGTTGCAGAGACCTCTGCTCTTCGATTTTTGCTTACTTCTTTGGCTTCTTTGGACATTTTTACTTACAAAAACCCATCCAAAACAAAAACACAACCGCCTATACCCATTTAAATTGGGTTTACACGATCAAACATCAAAGCCAAAATTTATTATAGAGAGTCCTATGCTTCAACGGTGAAGCTCACAGTTATCCTATGTTTCCGTGTGGGATCATTTTCTCTATATAGCAGGGGTATTTTGGTCATTTCAAGGGGAATGTAGTAGCCCAGCCCAAGACCCAGCCCAAGGACAAACCAAAGGGCAAGTGCTTCAAATGTGGGAAGAAGGGACATTGGAAAAAGGAGTGTCCAAATCTTCAAGCCAAGAAAAATCCCATAGGTAATGTTTTCTATCTAGAGTCTATATCAATGGTTGGATTAACTTCCACTTAGATTGATGATTCAGGAGCCACTAATCTTATCTATAACTCCTTGCAAGGCTTTAGAAAGATTAGAAGACTCAAGATGGATGAACATGGGTTACGAGTGGGTAATGGAGCACAAGTCTGGGCTTTAGTCAAAGTACTTTCACTAAAGGTTCAACAAGGTTGGAACTTGAGGAGAAATTATCTACGGAATCAACTTCTTCTGACCCGATTGTGGAACAAGAATAGGCATAGCCTCAAGAGCTTGTGCAAGTGGAGCGTCGTCGTAGTGGGAGAGTGTCTAGGGTTCCGGATAGATGGACTGGAGAAGCCTTTAAGCTGGTCTCCGACCATCAGGAACAAGACCCCACTAGATACGAGGAGGCTATTGCTGATGCCGATGCGAATCTGTGGCATGAAGTAATGAAAACCGAGATTGAGTCTATGTACCTCAATCAGGTTTGGGATCTTGTAGCTTCACCAGAAGGGATAAAACCCATTGGGTGCAAGTGGGTGTACAAGAGAAAGAGGGGAGCGGATGGGAAGGTAGAAACCTTCAAAGCTAGGCTTGTGGTGAAAGGGAATACTCAGAAAGAGGAAATCGACTATGAGGAAACCTTTTCCCCGGTAGCCATGCATAAATCCATCCGCATCCTCCTTGCCATCGTATGTCACTATGACTACGAGATATGATAAATGGATGTCAACACGGCATTCTTAAATGACCATCTTAGCGAATACATCTATATGTGTCAACCGGAAGGCTTCATTGCTGAAGGCCAAGAACATATGATTTGCAAGCTTAAGAAGTCCATTTATGGACTTAAGCAGGCATCGAGAGCATGGAACATTCATTTTGATGAGACTGTAAAGTCTTATGGTTTTATTCAAAACGAAGATGAACCATGCGTGTAAAGGAAACTTGAAGGGATTAATGTAGTTTTTCTTGTCCTGTATGTGGATGACATTCTACTCATTGGAAATGATGTAGGGACATTGTCATCTACAAAGGTTTGGTTGTCTAGTCAATTCAGTATGAAGGACTTGGGAGAAGCCAGCTACATTCTCGGGATTAGGCTTCTCAGAAATAGGAAGCAGAGAATGTTAGGTTTACCCAAGCAATATACATTGACAAGATGCTGGCCAAGTACAGCATGGACTCATGCAAGGGAGCTCTAATTCCTAGCAGACAAGGGTTGTCATTTTCTTCAAAGGACTATCCTAAGTCTCAAGAAGAAAGGGACAGAATGAGTAGGATTCCCTACGCTTCGGCTGTGGGAAGTATCATGTATGCTATGCTGTGTACTAGGCCAGATATCTGCTTTGCCGTGGGCTTAGTTAGCAGATATCAGCCAAACCTGTGGGAGGTTCATTGGCAAGTCAGTAAAGCATATTCTCAAGTACCTCAAGGGAACGAGAGATTATATGTCGGTTTACTGTGGCTAATGATTTGGTTCCTGCAGGATACACGGACTCGGACTTCCGAGCGGATAAGGATGAGAGAAAATCCACTAGTGGATATGTCTTCACCTTGTCCGGAGGAGCAATTTCATGGAGGAGTATCAAGCAATCTTGTATTGCCGACTCAACCATGGAAGCCGAGTATGTGGCGGCTTCTGAAGCGTCCAAGGAAGCGATCGGCTCCGAAGTTTCTTTCGTAACTTGGAGTCGTACCACATATGGACAGGCCGGTTGTGATGTATTGCGACAACACCGGAGCAGATGTCGCAATCTAAGGAGCCTCGGAACCACAAGAAGGGGAAACACATCGAGAGGAAGTACCACCTGATCCGGGATTTCATCCAGAGACGGGAAGTCATGGTGGAGCATATTACCTCAGAAAACAATCTAGCAGACCCATTCACCAAGCCTTTGGCTGAGAGAGTCTTCAAGAGACACGTAGACGCCATAGGGGTGGGCACCTATGGACTTACCTAGTCTTAGAGTGCAAGTGGGAGATTGTTGGATTGTATGCCCTCTTAGACTAGGTTTCTGATGTAAAATCGAATTATTTAATAAAAGAATTTATTTTCAGAAATTGTTTGTGAATTTACTTTTTGTTTGTGCACGATTTTCGTTTGGAACAGACCCATTGTGTTTAAATAAGTGATCCATATGAATGGTGGTCTTTCACAGTAAGGTATGGATCACGGGTTATTTAACACATAAACATTTGTTCTTAACCTATTGATGAGACTGGGAACCTCAACATGTTTAGGTTATTATGTTATGAATTCCAAATGGGGAATGGCTTACCTTTAGCCTGTGGGGTAGTCCACTCACTTCATGACATAAGCGTATTTCGAATACGTAGAACAGGACCTGTAGTAGTGGTTTCTAAAAGTACTATATGATAGAAACCTAGACTACTACCGCTACAGCGTGGACTAGTACTCTACGACTTGAGTATGAGTTGGTGGTCTGATGAAGCTGGAAGCATATGCTTTGATATGCTATAGTTGAGGTTCTATCATAGGGCCAATATACTTACATGTTGGGTATGTGTGACTAGTTAGTTAAGACAGACTTGTACAAGATAGTTTCTGCACTATATCGCTCCTTGTGGTTGTCCGAATGGTCTAAAATGTCCAGGGCCCTGGGAAACATGACTTGGATGTTTGCTTTAGGGTAGCTCCCTTGGAAAGCGGAAACACTCCAGGAAGTCGTGGATCATTGGACTAGAAGCCTAAGGATGGTAGATGTCATTTAGAGGGGTGCTAGTACACTTCTTCCTCTCTAAATGTACGGCGATGTGTAGAGGGGTATTTTAGTCATTTCACCTGTAGATCGGAGACTTTACTAATGCAGCATTGTCCTTGGGGTCAATATTTCCTTATGGTGATATTAGGAAATATTTAAAATGCAAAATACAGCTATTTATATAGCAGGGGTATTTTGGTTATTTTAGCAGCCAATGCGATGTGTCTTTTTGGTCCTCGGGATAGCTCGTAAGTCCTAACTATTTTTGGGTTGAGGAATTGATCTCAGTTGAAGAGGATTTTATTTTATTTTATTTTATTTTATTCAGGAAGTCTAATTTATTATTGGACTAGAATAAAATAAATAAATAAATAAAATAGGAGTTGAGAGAAATTAATCATCTAGTTTATTTGGTTAATTAATTATTCAGGGCCTAGGTCCAGTATGAATAATTAAGAAATTAACCTGGGCTTAAACTAGGGGAAATAATTAATGTTTAATTATTTATTGGGTTATTTATATAGGCCCAAGAAATAAATAATTAAAGATTAATTATTATGGTTCATTTGGGCTCATTAATTATTTATTGGGTTACTTATGTAAGCCCAGGAAATAAATAATTAATATTTATTATTTTGGGCCTTTTGGGTCCAAGAAAAATAATAAATATTTATCTGGCCCAATAGCTTGGACCTTAGGGTTTTTTCCAGATACGGTTAAGAGGAGTTTAGGGTTAGGCCAAACTGATTCTCAGGATAACATCCGGGTGTTTTGAAATCCCGGGGATATGTTTATCAGAGATTGAGAGACCTAGTTAAGGCTAACTCAAAAAACAACTCTTTGAAAAAAAACCTAATTTTTCCCTTGTCTCAGGAGATTCACGTCTCTCTCTTGCTCTCTCACGGCATCTCCCTCTGTGTTTCTTCTTGTCTTCTTTGCTAACGAATAGCAACTGAACCAAGGAGTTTTGAGTCCATTCTTCTTCTCCATTGTGTTCACCAACTAGAGGTTAGGCTGAGGAATATCCCGAGAGCTGGAGAGCTAAGCGTTAATACAAACAAGGCGAAGTCGAAGGCTAGCGGGTGTTCAACCGGAAACTCCTTCAAGTGTGCAAAGCGAGGCGATTCCAGCCGTTCAATCTGTTCCTACACAACCTAGAAGGGTTAAGGAACGCAAATGTATGATCTTCACGCTTCCGCATGGCCTTTATGGCTCGCGTTTTATTTTTCTCCAATTTTTTTTAACTTACGGTGCATGCCCCTGTTTCTGCGTTTTCCATCACTAAGGCAGTCTTGCATGCTGTAAAACCTTTTCCTTCTTGTCCAAGCCTTCCCAAAAACCGAGGTCCTTTCTCCTTTATCCTTTTAAAATTGGTAAACTTCTACTTTTATATTCTCCAATACCATAACCGAACCACACGACCTCTTCTCTTAGATCAGCTCATGTAATCCCCTCTCCAAATTAGGAACTTTCTTTCCTTATTCCATCAATCACTCTTCCATCAATCACTCTTCCATACTACATCATTAAAGGAATTGAAACCCACACACCTTAAGCCTTCCAAATCTCTCTCAAAATTCCCTCAACCCCTACACCTAGTCATTCTCGATCTCCCCTCTCACTTGTTCTCTCACGGCCGAAGAACACACCAAGCACTACTCTCTCTTTTGCTCCCTCTCTGCCAAAATCTAGAATACACACACTCTCTACTTAATTACTTTCTTCAACCAAAACATAAAGGAACTCACTTTTTCAAAATTCCCTTTCGGTCCAATCACACTCATGGTACAGTAAGCTTCATACTTTCTACTCCTTCTCTCGAACTTATCTCTATAATGCTTCTTTCTCTTTTGGACAAAGCTGAGACAAGTAAAATCACGGGTTCTGTTTCTTTTGCTAGCATCTAATGGTTGGTTGGTAAGTGTACAAACTCTCACAAGGCTTGAAGTCCCCGAATCCTTTAAGGACAAGTCGAGGTCATCCTCTTCTTCATGTAAGTCTTTTGCCCTTGTTCTGAAATTGCCAAGTGTAGATTTGGGTTTCAGAATCATATAGAGAGGGGGCACGTATTGGAATGATATGTATGTTGGGTTAATTTCCTAATACTATGATATAACCGTTGAGTAGAATTTTTCTTGATGCGATGACGGATCTAGTATTGCATACATGATTGGTGGTGTGATATTGGAATCACTTAATGCATATATTGAAATTTATGCTACTATTGGGATGTATGTTGCCTAGTAATTTTATCACGGATGATTAATAGATCAACTATTTGTTGTAAACACCGAATCACCTTGCTCTCAAATTATATCTCTTATATTGACATCATTGTTACCTGAATATTCATGGATTAGGAGATTCTAGTGGGGAATCATTTTCTTAAATTATTATCTATTTATTTTAACTCATACATTTAGGTATTTATTTATTCAGCTATCGTATTAAAGGTTTTACTCATTAATTAATACTATTAGACATTCGCAAAAGATTGTTACCAACTATTTTCTAGATATTAAATATTAAATATTAATTGATAAATCTAAGTTGCCATTATTTTCTATTACTTTTGTTTATGGTAGATCTACTCGGTCCTTAGTTTAGTTACTATGTTACTTATGAATATATATAAATCATGAATTATTGATTGTAGTTAATTGATTTGGTCAATTATTATTGTGACTACTATTCAATTATTATGTATAAACTATATTAATCTACCTAGTTGTTTATCATTCAATATTAGTTATAAACTATTCATTAGGTAATACTTATTTGTTTGACCATATGATTAGTAGTGAGATATATGTCACATATGATGGTTATTAATGTATTGTGATATGATATTAGATGATTGAAATTGATAGGGGTTGTGAATGTTATGTTGAGATTTACTATCACTGCAAATTTTATGAGTAGAATAGGTGGTAACATTAGGCTTTAAATTTCCTATTTGGCTAAATTGCACATTGAACCCTTGCAACCTAGTAGTCTAATTAATCTAGTGATTCCGACAAGTAAGTCCTTGCATAACTTATTGATAAATATTGCACAAATTGCAAGTCATGTTTTTCTATGTGATGTTATCTCTAAAATGCAAACTTGTTGATCAAATATAGACAATCCATTTTTTGTGCACTAAACCCTATTCCGATTAAGCAAAAGTGTTAAAAGACGTAAAAATACTCTCAAACTTATTTTGAGCAATTTACACTTCCATGTTTGAGTAAATGTGCATTTCTAATGAATTAAATTGTACACACCCTAAATCAGGTAATAGATGTGTTGAGTACTCAATTAGGGTAGGCTTCTAGTACTAGTTTCTAAGAGATAGGGTTCGTCTCCCAGTAGACGGCCACTTCCGAGAGATGAACTCTAGTAGGAAGAGGTGCCAGTACTAGCGAGTTGGGCTAGTCCGCGCTAGCATCTAGTCATGATAAGACTAGTATCCGGAGATAGATGGCTAATAAGTTTGTGTAGGAGAGGGAGAAGAATCATACTTAGTGGGAGGATCACCTAGTTCACTGTGTTACAGTGATTAGGCATAATGCTAGGTTTGATGACCTTTTTATTTTGATGATTGAATTGTGATTTTATTTGAGTGTCTTACCTTTTTAGCTTTTACAACCTTGAGCTCCTGAATTTAATTTTTCTGATTTATGAAATATTGAAATGAAGTCACTCAACAATTATACTTGGATTTATGACTTGCAATTATTTCTCTCGAATGTCTTTACAAATTGCATCATGAAGCATTGTAAAACTTTCATGTGCACGCACAAGACTTATTGAGAAATTATTTTTCACATAATTTCTATGCCCTGTTTTTGGAGATATTAGAGTTAAGATGGAAAATTACTAGAGCCAAGATTTGATGTTGCTTTACTACTTTATTTGGAGTTTTGACTCTTTCTTATGTATATCTTTAAGTTTTATTTCTAAGACAATTGTAATAGTTTGAATGGATTGTAATTTTTAAATTTGAATTTCATTTTATTTTTACTCTTGGTTAGTTATAAAGACCCCTAGTCTTACGAATGGAACGACATCTCTGACCCTACCGGGTCATGTATTAGTGGGGTATTACAAGTGGTATAAAAACCTAGGTTTATGCTTTAATACTTACCTTAGAAGTTTATTGCTTTAAGTATTTTTGAATTAGTACTGACTTAATATGTTTTGTGTGTCTAGAAAATGGTTAGAAGATACGTGCCTGCAATAAGACCATGGCCTCCTGGATATGGGTCTCGTGCACTCCAAGCTTCACTTCTACCCCCTCTCTCACCAGAGCTAGAGTCAGAGTCTAATCCTGACGAACCCAAGTCAGGGAGTGAAAATGAAGAGATAGAGGTAGTAGAACCTGCCCAGTCCAGCCTGAGCTAGAGATTAACTTAACCCCAGATTGTAAGGATCTCAGAGATCTAGATTTGAGTAGCCTAAGAGTGACTGTGAAGACTACTTGGCTAGACGCATTAAATGGGCTAGGTTGGCTGAAATCAAGGGGAAACACAAAGTAGGGGAGAGTTTGAGGGAACCTGATACGAGTAGGGAGACTCTTGATAAACTCAGTAGAGAGGGTGAATATCTAAGGTTTGTGGATGGGAAGGGTATAGACTTCTCTAAGAACACTGGGGGTTGGCTGTATGAACCTCGTAACGAGGATTCAGATGATAAGTAGCCTAGGAGAGATCATCTTAAGTGTTAGGATAATGAGGACCCTTAGTGGTTTTACTTTATTTACGTTTTAATAAGCCCGACACATAAACTATTGCACTTTCTTTATTTGATTACTTTTATTTATTATTTCATTTCAATAAGTATGACTTGAATGTTTGATTCTTTCTTTATAAAAATATATCCATATGAATACATCCATGAGTAAATTTCTTTGCAATATATTGGTTGTTATCTATTAATTTTATTTTAACATTTAGCACCTAATCACTGTTGGAAAGTATGCCCTTAAAGACTATGTATTCGGTGTAAATATATTGCAATAAAATGTTTATTTATTTAATTTAGTTTGTTTTTTATATTATTACACATTTAAGGTCCAGGTATGATAAGTAATGGTCTATTTGTTGGGTCATTCTTTATAGTAAGGTATAGACCAAGGGTACTTGCAGTACAAGTAAAATTGAGTTCTTAGTTATTTGATGGAATTGGGCATTTTATCAAGGTAAGACTGTTAGACCATGAGTTCTAATGAGGAATGGTTTACCTTGAATCAATGAGTAGTTCACTCACATCACTGGCATAAGCGTATTTTGAATACGTAAAACTGGACCTGTAGTAGTGGTCTTTTATAAAGTAATATGATTATAGAGACCAGACAATTACTATTACAACGTCGACGGATACCTTTATACTTGAGTATGAGTTGGTGGTCTGGTGAAGCAAGGGTTTTATACTTTGATATATGTTGGGTGTATTACTTTAGTTAGTTAAGACGGACTCATGCAACAGAGTTCTTATACTTTACTTAGTGAAGTTAAATCATCCCCTTGCGACTGTTCAGGATAATCTAATAATCCAGGGCCCTAGGAACGTAATTGTAGAATATATGCTTTTGGATAGCTTCCAATGATAAGCAAGTAAATTCAAGTGAGTCATGGATTATTGGACTAGAGATCTAAGGATGGTAGATGTTTTTGTGATAGGTGTTAGCGCATTTATTTTGTCTTATTGATGGGTGTTACATAGAGGGTATTTCAGTCACTTCATCTGTTGGTTGGAGACATTGCTTTAGAAATATTATTCTTGGGGTCAATATTTTCATATGGTGACAAATGAAAATATTTAAAACGGTAAAATGAAACTATTTAATAGTAAGGGCATTTTGGTCATTTTAGTAGCCATGAATAATATGTCTCTTGGTCCCCGGAGTAGCTTAAGTGACCTTGGCGTTGTGTAGACATAATTTGGGCTTAATGGACAATTATTTAGAAGCGAATAAAATTTATTCTAAAAGTCCAATTAGAATTAATTAATTAGTCTTAGATTTTGATAAGACCTAGAAAAGATAATTAATTAATTAAGAAGATTGGATTGGAATAAATAAATTAATTGGGCCGATATATGTTTACATATATTAAGAGTCCAATTAGAATTAATTAATTACTCTTGAGCATTTAATGAAGCCCAGAAAAGATAATTAATTAATTAAGAGGATTGGGCCAATCTTAGATTGGTTTAGGAGCACAACACCAATCCTATTAGGGCTTAGTGTTTTCAGCCATTAGGGCTTCATCAAGCCCTAAGGTTGGCCGAAATTAAGGTGCAGGAAAGGAAGAAAAATAACGTGGTTTTTTCCCAAGCTCTCTCCTTGAGTGTGCTATCTCTTCCTTTTGTTCTCATCATTCTCTCATTTCTCTCTTGGATATATTTTGATTATCCAAAGAAGGAGCTTTCACCAAGCTAACCAAGGAATAAGGTAGAATTATACTCCAGAAGATGAAGAGAGGAAGCATGGAGATGCTTAATGCATAGGAGTAGAAGATTGGCGGGAATAATGGTCGAACTGCAGGTGCCTTCTTCGCCCCTTCCAACGTAAGTTCCAGTGCAACCCAGCCCCTTGTTAGTTAATTTGCGACCAATAAAGAAAAATAAATACTCTCTCCTAGATGTGGTTTGGAAAACTAAAAAATTTTTCGATGCATTTTCTTTGTTATTTTTTGTTTTGATCCTTCAATTGGTATTAGAGCCACGGTTTTCATCTAGGAGTATGTACTAGGGTTAAAAACTGAAAAATGGTGGTTCTTTTATTATTAAAAATGAATTTTTTGTGATTTCATGTGATCCCTCATACATTGGTTTCTAGGGTTCATATACGCCTCGCGGTTAGAGGTATAGGATCATGTATTCTAATGGTTTTCCCATTGTTTTTCTGGTTTCGAGTAGATGTGAAGTACGTCTCATGGTGAGAGACATAAGTACTTGTAAAGGTATGTTTTCATGCCTAGTTTTGCGTTTCTTTTAACTTGTAAATTTTGGGGACTGAAGAACGTGATTGCTGGAATAGTTGAGGGGTGAAAAATGGCTGAAAAGCTAGATTTTTTTTAGAAATCAGCAAACTCTAGAATAGACCTGGTGCCAGGTGGCCCGATCAAACCATGCACTAGGTCCACTCTACCCAGCTGGAGGTTTTGATTCATGATGGTGATACACTTAACTTAGAATACTATTAATCTTCTTACGAAGCTCTGTTAACTTTTCTAAGAGCCAAAACTATTTATATTATTGATAATGATTTTAAGAGTTTTCTATTATCAATGAAATAACATAAAGAATGTGCATTTTTATTTCTTGCAAACTAAATGAATGTTTTTCACAATATTTCAGAAATATCTAGTTTCAGTCCATTGTCAATCATTCTCAAGGAGAATAAGTTGACATGCCCAAATTATGTGGACTGAAAATGGAACTTAAACATAGTACGCACTATCGAGAAGTACAAGTATGTTCTTACGGATTCCTATCTTGAGATTGGGGAAGAATCCACTGATCATGAGCGAGAGGCCGAGAAGGCATGGAAGAAAGCTGATAAGATGGCTAAGTGCTATATGTTGGCTTCCATGTCTAGTATGCTCCAATCTAAATATGGGCATATGGCTATTGCGTACGACATAAATTTGTCATTGCGTACCATATTTGCTGACAAGAGCTGGCCTACAGTGCAAGAAGCTCTTAGGGTAATCATGAATACTAGGATGGCTAAAGGGACATCGGTTTGAGAGCATCTGCTCAAGATGATTGCCTACTTCGAGGAAGCTGAGGTCCTAGGAACAATGATATATCCTGAGAGCTAAATTAACATGGTTCCTGAAACTCTGTCTAATTTATATTCTCAATTCAAGTTGAACTACAACATGAATAAGTTGGATATGAATCCAATGAAGCTTATGAAAGAGCTCCAGGTGGCAGAGAAGATCATGAAGCCCGTGTCAAAGGTTTTGGTCTCTTATTCTACTTTTTCTTTTGAAATTAAGGTAAAGCCCAGGAAATTCAAGGAGAGGAAGGTCCAAAACAATGTAGGGGCGCAGCCCAAAGCAGCTGGTCAGGTTTGAGCCCAACGGGAAGCCCAAAGGTAAATGCTTTAAGTGTGGCAAGAAAGGTCATTGGAAGAGAGATTGTCTGGACTTCTTAGCCAAGTCTACTTTAGGTATTGCTCTATACCTAGAGTATATTTTGATGGTTGGATCAACATCTTCCAGGATAGTTGATTTTGGAGCCACTGACTATGTCTGTAGCTTTTTGTAGGGGTTCAGAAGGACAAGAAGACTCAACAAGGGTGAGCATGGACTTTAAGTAGGCAATGGAGCAAGAATATGGGCAAAAGTAGTGGGAGATCTTGAGCTTATTTTTGATTGTAATAGGAGGTTAATTTTAAAAGATATTTTATATGTTTCTTGTTTTAAGCAGATTTTGATTTTAGTTTTCAAATTGATGAATCAATGATATTCTATTTCTTTTCATTCTAGTGTTTCCATCTGTAGAGATGGTAATTTAATTTGTACAGGACACATGCATGTAAATCTCTTTTATATACATCATATTAGAAATCAAGTAAATAATATTCAAATTGAACCTGATAATAAAAAGAGAAAGGCCATATCAAATGACTCATATTTGTGGCATCTAAGATTGGGACATATAAATCTCAATTAGATTCAGAGGCTAATCCATGATGGGCCATTAGATTCATTGATATTGGTAAATTACTTTAATGTGAATCTTGCCTTATAGGTAAAATAACCAAAATGTCCTTTACCATAAAGGTGGATAGAGCCATGGAAATACTAACATTACTTCATACAGATGTTTGTGATCTAATAACTACACCAGCTAGGGGAGGCTATGAGTACTTCATCACTTTCACAAATGATCACACTCGTTTTGGTTATATTTATCTGATGAGGCTAAAGTCTGTCTCTTTCGATAAATTTAAGGAGTTTAAGACTGAAGTGGAGCATCAAATAGGTAAATTAATTAAAACTTTGAGATCATATCGTGGTGGAGAGTACCTCTTCAGTGAGTTTAAGGATTACTTGGTGCATCACGGCATAGTATCACAGTTAACTCTGTTTGGGACTGCCCAGTAGAACGGAGTAGCTGAGAGAAGAAATAGAATTTTGATGGAAATGGTCAAAAGCATGATGAGTCATGAGTCTCTTCCTATTTTTTTTTTTTTTGTGGTAAGCCTTAGAAATAGCAGCATATGTTCTGAACTTGACCTCTTCCAAATCAGTACCTAGGATACATTATGAAATGTGGACTGAATAAAAGACCAGTCTGAAACATCTTAAGATATGGGGTTGTCCAGCTTATGTGCTGATAAAGGGAAGTAAGCTAGAACCAAGATCGGAGTTATGTTACTTCGTTGGATACCCAAAAGGAACAAAAGGTGGATATTTCTACCATTCTCAAGAGCATAAAGTACTTGTTAGTACTAAAGCTAGATACTTAGAGAATGAACAAGTTACTTCTACTATAGGTTCAAGTAGAATAGAGTTAGATGAGAAGTTGGTCACTGATTCAACTTTAGGTACTTCTAACACTCTAATCGAGGAACAAAGAGAAATACTACTGGATGTTCCTATACAAACTAAGCCTCATCATAGTGGGAGGATCACAGGAGTTCCAGAAAGGTAGACCAGAGAGATCTATGATCTTGTTCCTGATGATCATCAGGAACAAGATCCCACTAGATACAGGAGGCCAATTTTTATTCTGATGCTGATAAATGGAAGCTAGCCATGATTGCCGAGATTGAGTCCATGTACCTCAATCAGGCCTGGGATTTTGTCACTGCACCTGATGGGATAAAACATATTGAGTGTAACTGGGTATACAAAAGGAAGAGAGGTGAAGATGAAATTATTGAAACCTATAAAGTAAGGTTGGTTACTAAAGGTTATACTAAAAAAAAGGGATTATTATGAGGAAACCTTTTCACCAGTATCCATTCTTAAGTTTATTCAAATTCTCTTAGCCATTGCATGTTATTATGACTACGAGATATGGCAAATGGATGTCAAGATGGGCTTCTTAAATGGCTCTTTTAGCGAAGACATCTATATGTCCCATCCAGAAGATTTTGTTGCAGGAGGTCAAGAACAAATGATCTGTGTGCTTAAGAAGTCCATCTATGGACTTAAGTAAGCGTCACATGTAACACCCCTACTAAAGGTAACAACGGAAGCATACCAATATTGGGTGTTGCCCCGTCCAGATACCCATACAAGGGGTCTTTATAACGAATAATCAACGAGTATATAAGGTCTAAAGAGGAGACATCCGGACCTATTCTGCTATCACTGTGGTATCGTCCTCTATCTGTAGGTTCTTCCAATTCCGGATCCTACCAAAAAGAAAAAAAAAGATAAAAGACACGTGTGAGTGAAAAATACCCAGTGAGTCCCGTGTGTGTACCAGTGTTTCCCTTAAAAGAGAGTCGATTTTCAAAATCTTTGTTGAAGTAAATTATATAACAGGGAATATAGCAATAATTGATAAATTCAGGTCATTTTATCATATACGTTCAAAAAATAGTAATTTTCAAACACACATCGCCCCCAATTCAATAAATGCGGGTTCTTCCCCATTTAGAAGTGTGACCCGCATGCAAAGTTCAAAGAACTTCGCCTTCGGCTACACGGTCTCTTGTGCCAGGGACTGCGCCTTACAACATGCCACCTGTGTCATGCCGGAAGGGTGAGCAGAGTACCCATATACCTCACCGTGCTCTTAGGGATCATTTACTTGCCACTATAAGCCAGGGGTCCCAATCTTGACGTTAATTACCATCGAGGTGGCAAGGGGTTAAACACACCGAGTGTCCCCGCTCGGTCTCATGTGAACAACCCACCAATCATAATCAACAGGCAATTGCCGGGCTCACAACGGCTAGCCAGGGACGACTCGTCACAATGTCCTGTCGCCCTGTTTGGAGTAAGACAATCCCCAGAACTGATCAGGTTACTTGGGGTCGTCTATCTCTAACATGGGCTAGTACAAAGATCAAAGTCCCTGTTGAGTACTCAACGCAACAACACCAACCCCATCTGACTGATCAGGCCAGAGGGTCATCCAATCCCGCAGGATATTTAAATCATAACATTTCTTATTGTCTGGGGCCGTACGTGATCACAAAAGTCATTTTCCAAGGGTATTCGGGTCGTTTCACCCATGCCAGATTTCAAAAGACCTTTTGAGGGTATCCGGGTTATTTTACCCTTACCCGATTTGAAAAATATTCACAAAAGTTTCAATAAGGATATTTCGGTCATTTACCGAATACCTGAGTTCCAAGAGTTTTCATAAAATATTCCAATAAGGATACTTGGATTATTCTTCAAATACTCAATTCCAAAATTTACCATTTTCAGAAATCCCATATATTTAATCCGAAATGGACTAAATTCACAAATTCGTGTTTTAAACATCCAGGAAGGTTTCCAAGCTGAATATGAAATTTATTCGAGTCCGAAATAGCATAAAAGCAAATGTTTCTCACGTAAACCTTAAACATATTCGAGGATTTCGAAAATGGCATAAAACATAGCATTTCATAGAAAATCAAAGCACACTAGCCTTTAAAAAGGTTTAGAAATCAATGGGACTCACCTCGTGTCCTAAGCCTCTCATTCCATTCACAACCGTCTAACCTCCGTTCCTACCGTTTTTGACATTTCGTTAGTTGTTTGTTGCTAAACCTACACCAAACATTGTTTTCGGGTCAATTGGTGTTTGGTTAAAAAATAGCCATCGGGTAGCCGACGTCCAGCCGACGTGCCCGACGGTTAGCCGACGTTCAACCGTCGTTTAGCCGTTGGGGCCAGCGGTTAGCCGATGCTTAAGAAAAACGTTCAACTTTCGTTCGCATCGTTTTTCCATCGTTTGATCAATTATTTCATTTTCCTTTTTGCACATCCTTCCTCACTTTATAAACAAGGGATTCACTTCATGTTTCCTAATTGTTTTGTCCAAAATCACATAATTAATCACCCTTAAGTCCATTCATTTTCGGACTACTTTTCTGGAATTTCACTGGTTTGACACACCATTTTGTTTTGCACATAACTTTTAATTTACAGCTCCGATTTGGCTCCATGATATACCAAAATGACCGTGAGACTCTTAAATTTAATTCAATATAGGCCGTTTTTAGGCTTCTAGTTCCAGCATCACGGTACTGGGCAAAAACAGCCTCAGTAGTTTTGACTTAGTTTCACTATTCATTCTTTCCTTAACATTCTGCCATTTTCCAGTTTGACACCCTAACTTGTTTTGCCCATAACTTTTAATCCACAAATCCAAATGATGTCAAAACAATTGTAAAATATCCTCATTACATTCCTTTACTAGTTCCAATTCATGGAGTACCAATTCTATTGTCCATTCTGTTCAGTTTTGCACACAAAGTTCTAGTAGTAAAAATCCCGTCACTGATTTGGCACCTTTTACTATTTTCACCATAACTTTTGATCCGTAAATCCGATTAACGTCAAACTTGATCTAAAATGTCTCTATGATCCTTAGCTACAAAGATATATGCCTGCTTCATTCAAATCCATAAACTTTACATATTTACTGAACATAAAACCTCCCAGAATTTTCTGCACACAAGGACAGCTTTCATACAACTTCACTTAACTATCACACATAAACTTCTCACAATGTAAATACCAAAATGATCTCCATGCTTTATATAATAACTTTACTTCAAGAAAGGTAGATCTTTACCTTTTCTTTGCTGCGTTTGGAGGCAGGACAGTCCAAGCATCTTCTTGCTTTTCTCTCTCTCTTTCTCTCCTCTCTGTTTCCGGTTTCTCCCTCTCTTTCTTCTCTATTTCCTTTTCTTTTCTCTTCTCCCTTTTCTCTCTTGTTTGCTCCGAAATTCTGGCTATCTAAAGCCATTTTAGTTGGCCTTCATGGCCTATTTATAGATGTTAGAAGGCTTGTATAGGAAGCTTTGCTTATGTAATGCCTTACATCACATGCTTTTGTCATGGCTTATGTAGGACTCTTGAGTAGGAAGCTTTGAAATGTAATTGGTACACATGGAATGATGAACCACAATTTCTAGAAAGCTTTAGGCGATGACTCATCATTTGTAGAAACTTATGGAAAACTTTAGAGTACTCTAGAACCTTAAAGAAATTTATAGAAAAAGGTAGAAACTCTTAGAACATTATAGATATTTTCTAATCTTGCATGGCCATGCATAATCAACCTTGATTAACTTACTCAAATCAAGATTAGCTTAATTAAGCTTGGTCAAATGAAGTCAAAAGGTGGTCCAACTTGGTCAAATTTTTCATGCTTGTGTGCCATCCTTATGTATTTCTTGTGAACCATTCTTATTTATTTCTTGTGGGCCATTCTTCTTTATTTCTTTTTCCTTTTTTTTTATCACAACCAATCAAATAGAAACACTTGGCCTCATTAACCAATCACTAAACGACACTTATTTTCATCCACCAATTATAAGAAGCCACACGTCCCATTTCCAACCGTAATTTTTCATTTTATTCAGAAATGACCAAAATCGGGTCTGTAATGAAAAATATTTTATTTCACTACCCAACTCCAAAAATTCCACTGAATCCATTGATAACACTTAAATTCTTCAATTCCCTCTCTACTTGGTCAAATTTGATGTCAAAGTCGCGACCGCGGTCAAAATGACGAAAATGCCCCCGATACCCCGGGTAGCATAATTCGCACCAAAATGTGCGCCTCATTGCACTGATCAATTTCTCTTTCTAGAGTATCCTAAAATTCTTATTCTTTTAATCTTAATAGCCTTCCAAAAATTTAGGGTTCGGGTAAAACAAATCCAATAATTACATTCAGGTCCCGACAAAATTTTATTTCTCCAAAGTGTTCGTCTCCATACACCGATCAACTTTTGTTCTGGCCGTTGATATAAATTCTCATCCTATTACAGGTAGTAACCAACCAACCAAAAGTAAAAAGGTGGGGTGTTACATCACGAGCATGAAACATGCATTTTGATGAAACCGTGAAAGCTTATGGTTTCATTCAAAACATGGATAAACCATGTGTGTATAGAAAATCAGATAGGGGCAAAATGTTTTTGTTGGTATTTTATATAGATGACATTCTACTCTTTAGAAATGATGTAGGGACGTTGTCATCAGTTAAGGTCTAGCTATCTAGTTAATTTAGCATGAAAGACATGAGGGAAGCTAGCTACATTTTAGGTATTAAGCTTCTTAGGGATAGGAAGTAGAGAATGTTAGGCTTATCCCAGTTTTCTTATATTGACATGATATTGATCAAGTACAATGGATCAATGTAAAAGGGGCTATTATAACCTTTAGACATGGATTATCTTTATCTTCCAAGCAGTGTCCTCAGATATTGGAAGACAAGTAGAAAATGAGCAGGATCCCTTACGCTTCGGCTGTGGGAAGTCTCATGTATGCTATGTTTTGTACTAGGCCAGATATCTGCTTTGCAGTAGCCATAGTTAGTAGATATTAGTCAAACCTAGGGGAAACTCACTGGCAAGCCATCAAGTATATACTAAAATATCTCAAGGAAATGAGAGATTATATGCTGTATATTGTGCTGATGATTTAGTTCCTACTAGTTACACAGACTCAGACTTCCAGGCGAATAAAGATGAAAGAAAATTTACTAGTGGATACGTCTTCACTTTGTTTGGAGTAGCTATTTTATAGAGAAGTGTCAAGTAATTCTGCATTACTGATTCTACTATAGAAGTTGAGTACGTTGCTACTTCAGAAGCTTCTAAAGAACTGTATGGCTCTGGAAGTTCCTCACAGAACTTAGAGTAGTACTGCACATGGACATGCCTATCACGGTTTATTATGACAAAATTGGAGTGGTGTTACAATACAACGAACCTCGAAACCATAGGAATGGTAAGTACATAGAGAGGAAGTATCACATTTTTCGGGAGTTCATCAAGAAACGAGATATTGTGGTCGATTAGATTTCCTCTGTCAATAATCTGGCGGATCCCTTTACCAAGCCTTGGACAAAAAAGGTGTTTTGTAGACACTTAGATGCCATAGGGGTAGGCACTTATGGACTTTCTTAGTCTTTGTAGTGTAAGTGGGAAATTGTTGGAAAGTATGCCCTCAAAGACTATGTATTATGTGTAAGGATATTGCAATAAATTGTTTATTCATTCATTTTAGTTTATTCCTTATATTATTGCACATTTAAGGTCCAGGTATGACAAGTAATGGTCTATGTGTTGAGTTGTTCTTCACAGTAAGGTGTAGGCCATATGTACTTATTCTACAAGTAAAATTGAATTCTTAGTCGTTTAATGGAATTGGGCATTTTATCAAGGTAAGACTATTATGCTATGAGTTCCAATGAGAAATGGTTTACTTTGAATCAGTGAGTAGTACACTCACATCACTGGCATACTGGACCTGTTGTAGTGGTCTCTTATAAAGTACTATAATTATAGAGACTGGACTATTACTGTTACAACGTGGATGGATACATTCATACTTGAGTATGTGTTGGTGGTCTGGCGAAGCCAGGGTTTTATGATTTGATATATATTAGGTGATATTTCTTTTGTGAGATCAATATTCTTATATGTTAGGTGTATTACACTAGTCAATTAAGACGGACTCATACAATAGAGTTTCTATGCTCTACTTAGTGAAGTTAAATTACCCCCTTGTGATTGTCCAGAATAATTTAATAATCCAGGGCCTTGGGAACATGACATTAGAATGTGTGCTTTTGGATAGCTTGCAATGATAAGCAAGTACATTTGAGTGAGTCATGAATTATTGGACTAAAGATCTAAGGATGGTAGGTATCTTTGAGATGGGTGTTAGTACATTTATCTAGTCTCATTGATGGGTGTTACATATAGGGGTATTTTCGTCTTTTCATCTGTAGGTCGGAGACATTACTTTAGCAATAGTACTATTTGGGTCAATATTTTAATATGGTGATAAATGAAAATATTTAAAATGGTGAAATATAGCTATTTAATAGTAAAGGCATTTTGGTCATTTTAGTAGCCATGAATAATATATCTTTTGGTCCCCGGAGTAGCTCAAGTTACCTTAGTATTGTTTAGGTGCAATTTGGGCTTAACGGATAATTATTTGGAAGAAAATAAAATTTATTCTAAGAGTCTAATTAGAATTAATTAATTAGTCTTGGGTTTTGATAAGGCCCAGAAAAGATATTTAATTAATCAAGATGATTGGGTTGGAATAAATTAATTAATTGGGCTGATATAAGTTGACATATATTAAGAGTCCAATTAAAATTAATTAATTAGTCTTAGGCATTTAATAAAATTCAAAAAAGATAATTAATTAATTAAGAGGATTGGGCCAATCTTGGAATGGTTTCGGAGCACAACACCAAGCCCATTAGGGCTTCATCAGGCCCTAAGGCTGGCCGAAATTAAGGTGCAAGAGAGGAAGAAAAATAACGTGGGTTTTCCTTGAGCTATCTCTGAGTGTGCCATCTCTTCCTCTTGTTCTCGTCCTTTTCTTCTTTCTCTCTTGGAGATATTTTGATTATCCAAAGAAGGAGCTTTCACCAAGCTAACCTAAGAATAAGGTAGAGTCATACTTCGAAAGATGAAGAGAGGAAGTCTGGAGATGCTTAATGCGTTGGAGGAAAAGATTTGCGGGAATATCGGTCGAACTGTAGGCGCCTTCTTTTCCCTTTCCAACGCAAGTTCCAGTGCAACCTGACCCCTTGTTGGTGTTAGTGTTATGCCCTAGAGGCAATTACTTGTATGTTGTATATGACACATTTTATTTTAATAAAAGGCATTATTTATCTTACAGTTTCTTTTGTTTACTTTTGTGTAATATAACTGTTAGATAAAGTCTCTAGTACAATACTGTGTTAAAGAAATCATAATAGAGATCATGATATGAGATTCCTACTATCATTAGTGTGTTATTCATTAGTATTTTTGATTGTAGTTGTGGATTATTTTGAATAGTGCATAGCATGACCCGTTTTATCCCAGTGTGATTGGTAGGTTACATTTTGGTTGTTTTAAGTCGTAATTTTTAAATACGACCGGTGTGTCGTTTTTCATTGTTATAAAATTGTATTGCTTTCCTAGAATAGGAATTATTTTAATTTTACTATCCAATGTAAAAAAAGACGGCAGCCTACATTTACAACCAAAGAGGAGTATGCTCAAGGAGTTCATATACCTAGATTGACCACCTTGATCTTCACTTTGCTCGTGATGATCAACATAGGTTATGGGCCATGTTATGTCACTTTTATTTATGTCTTGCATGCATATTTGATATGTTTATTTCATGCTTACTACAATCAAATTTTTATTTAAAAAATAAAAGGGTTAAATGCCTTCCAAAATTAAATACTTGTTATTACTTAGATCATCATATGATCATTCCTACTAAAGTAGGATGCTTTTGACTATCTAAGTGAGACAAGATGGAAAATAGTTTTCCATATATTTGATATGGTTTGACTTAACTGGGCTCTAGGGCATTATATGAGATATTTTTAGCCGAGACATTTGATGCCTATCTCATTTAAAATTTGAGTTTTATTTAATTATAAGATTAAAGCCAAAGCTTACTTATGATTAAAATAAAATATTTATGAATTTTTTTTTACCCACTACGAAACATCAAAATGTTGAAGTTTCAAAATTTTAAAATCTTTTAGTGGGAGTTTTTCATTAAAGCCTCAAAATTAATTACTTTGCATATTTTGTATATAGATAATGGCAACAAATAGTTGGAATAACTTATTGCGATCTGTGCTCGAGAAAGACAAGCTTAGTGGGACTAACTTTCTTGATTGGGCACGAAACTTAAGAATCGTTCTTAAGTAAGAAAAAAAGCTTTATGTTCTTGAAAATCCTATTTCCCCTACTCCAGCAAATAATGCCTCAAAAGCTGAAAAAGATACTTATAGTAAGCACAAAGATGAATCCAACGATGTTACTTGCCTCATGCTAGCAACCATGAACTCTGAACTTCAAAAATAGTTTGAAGAAGCAGAGGCATATGACATGATTGTGCATCTCAAAGAAATGTTCCAAGAGCAAGCACAACAAGAAAGATTTGAAACTCACAAGGCGTTAAATGCATGTAAGATGGTTTCTGGCACCTCAGTAAATGCTCATGTCCTTAAAATGAAGGGCTATCTTGATCATCTTGATAAGCTTAGTGCTCCTGTTAATCATGACATGGCCACGGATTTGATCTTGGGCTCATTACCTCCTGAGTATGACCAGTTTGTCATGAATTTTAACATGCATGATATGGAGAAATACATTACTGAATTGCATGGGATGCTAAAACAAGCTGAATTGAACATTAAGAAGAATACTCCTAGTGTTCTAATGGTACAAGAAGGGAAAGGAAAAAAGAACAACCAAAAGGGCAAAGTCATGGCTAGTAAAGGCAAGGACAAGGCAAAGTCTAAGTTCAAGCCCAAACCTAAGGCCAAGACACTAAAGGAGGGAGCTTGCCACCATTGTGGAGAACAAGGACATTGGTTAAGAAATTGCAAGCTCTATTTGGAAGCAAAGAAAAGAAGGATAGTGAGACTGCTGCTTTAGGTATTTATGTTATAGAAATTAATTTATCTACTTCTGATTCATGGGTATTGGATACTGGTTGTGGATCTCACATTTGTGTAAATGTGCAGGGTCTAAAAAGGAGTAAAGCCTTGGCAAAATGCGAGGTGGACCTACGAGTTGCGAATGGAGCAAAAGTTGCTGCAGTAGCTGTAGGAACTTTTGAGTTAATTTTGCTCAGTGGGCTTGTTATAGAACTGAATGATTGTTTTTATGTTTCTGCTATGAGTAGGAACATTATTTCAGTTTCTTGTTTGGATATAGAAGGTTTTGAATTTGTTAGTAGGAATAACATTTGCTCCATTAATAAAAATGGAATTTTTATGGAGATGCCTCATTATCAAATGGGCTCTATATTCTCAATCTTCGTGGATCTTCAAACAAGTCTATCTATCATATTAATACTAAGAGATTGAAATCCAATAATTTAAATCAGACTTACCTCTAGCATTGTCGTTTGGGCCATAAAAATGAGAAATGCATAACAAGGCTTCATAATAATAGGCTTCTAAAATTGTTTGATTTAGAATCTTATGAAACATGTGATTCTTGTTTATTAGGCAAAATGATTAAAGTGCCTTTTAAGGGACAAAATGAAAGGGCAACTGATTTATTGGGCCTAATACATACTGATGTATGTGGACCAATGAACTCACATGCTAGAGGAGGATTTCAGTACTTCATTATATTTACGGATGATTTCAACAGATATGGCTACCTGTATCTGCTAAAACACAAATCTGAATCATTCCAGAAATTCAAAGAATTTTAAAATGAAGTACAAAATTAGCTTGGCAAAAGTATTAAAACACTTCGATCAGATCGAGGTGGTGAATACTTAAGTCACGAGTTTGATGAGCATCTTAAAAATTGTGGAATTATCTCTAATTAACTCCACCTAGAACAACTCAATGGAATGGTGTATCTAAATGGAGAAATTGGACTTTATTAGATATGGTTCGATCAATGATGAGTTAAACTGATCTTCTAATCTTCTTTTGGGGTTATGCCCTAGAGACTGCTGCATTTATACTAAATTGAGTTCCATCTAAATCGGTTCAGAAAACGCCATATGAGATATGGACTGGGAGACAACCTAGTTTATCATTTCTCAAGATTTGGGGTTGTGAAGTTTATGTAAAGCGTTTATTATCTGATAAACTTACACCAAAATTGGATAAATGCATATTTGTGGGGTATCCTAAAGAAGCTAAAGGATATCAATTTTATCTTGAAAAATAAAATAGAGTAATTGTTGCTTGAAATGTATTCTTTCTTGAAATAGAATTTATTTTCACAAGAATTAGTGGGAGTAAAATACATCTTGATGAGATTTAAGAGCCACAATTAGTACCTGAACCAAATAATGAACCTCGATTAGATGACTCACAAGTCCAAGATGAGCCTACTTCTATAGAACAAGGACCTCGAAGATCTAATAGGGTTCGTCAACAAGCTGAGAGATATGGATTCCTCATCACTGACGATCACAATGTGGAGCCTAAGGTTAATGATGAGCCCACTTCCTATCTAGAAGCCATTAAGAGTTTTGATTTTGGAAAATGGTTAGAGGCTATGAAGTCTGAGATGCAATCTATGTATGATTATCAAGTCTGGACGTTGGTTAATCCACCTAAAGGTTCAAAAACCATTGGGTGTAAATGGTTTTTCAAAAAGAAAATAGACATGGAGGGAAATGTGCATGCTTACAAAGCACGACTGGTAGCAAAAGGTTATGGACAAACTTATGGTATAGACTATGATGAAATCTTTTCACCAGTTGTAATGCTTAAATTTATTAGAATTCTTCTTGCCATAACAACATATTATGATTATGAGATTTGTCAAATAAATATAAAAAATGTGTTTCTCAATGGAAACATACTCGAGGATATGTACATGACACAACCTAAGAGTTTTGATGATCCTTTGAATTCTAATAAAGTGTGCAAGCTTCAAAGATCCATTTATGGATTGAAGCAAGCATCTCGAAGCTAGAATCTTCGTTTTGATGAAGCAATTAAAGAATTTAACTTCAGAAAAAATGAAGATGAGCTTTGTATCTATAAGAAAACAAGTGGGAATGCAATAGTCTTTTTAGTACTTTATGTTGATGACATCTTCCTCATTGGAAACGACATCCAACTCTACAAAGTGTAAAGACATGGTTGGGAAATTATTTCTCAATAAAATACTTAGGTGAAGCTGCCTATATTCTAGGTATAAGGATCTATAGAGATAGGTCTAGAAAGCTAATTAGACTAAGTTAAAATGCATACATTGACAAGGTACTGAAAATGTTTAGTATGCAAGACTCTAAGAGAGGATTCTTGCCAATATCACATGGCATTAAGCTCAGCAAAACTCAAAGTCCTTCTACGAAGTAGGAAGAAGAGCGCATGAACAAGATACCATATGCTTCTGCTATAGGGTCTATCATCTATGCCATGTTATGTACTTGACCCGATGTATCATATGTATTGAGCATGACAAGTAGGTTCCAGTCAAATCCTGGAGAGGCACACTGGACTACTGTCAAGAACATACTGAAGTACTTAAGAAGTACTAAAGATATGTTCTTAGTTTATGGTGGACAAGAAGGCGAGCTAGTTGTAAATGGTTACACTGATGCTAGTTTTCAGTTCGACATAGATGATTACAGATCGCAATCAAGTTTTCTATTTTGTTTGAATAGAGGTGCTGTAAGCTGAAAAAGTTCAAAGAAAGACACCGTGGCCGATTCTACTACAGAAGCAGAGTATGTAGCTGCCTCAGCTGCAGCTAAAGAAACAGTTTGGATTAAAAAGTTCATTACAGAACTAGATGTAGTTCCTAGTATTGTGAACTTAGTGGATTTCTATTTTGACAACAATGGAGCCATTGCACAAGCTAAGGAACCAAGATCACATCAGCGGAGATGTCAAAGTATCCAAACATATACTTAGACATTTTCATCTCATTCAAGAAATTGTTGATAGAGGAGATGTCAAAGTATGCCAGGTATCAATTGATGACAATGTTGTAGATCCATTGACAAAGCCTTTCCCATTATCTAAACACGATAGTCATACTAGATCAATGGGATTATGGCTTATGCCAAATTGGTCTTAGTGAAAGTGAGAGACTGTTAGGGATATGACCTAGAGTCAATTTGTACTTATACTATTGTTGTTATGTTTTATATAATGATATGAGGTTTTCCTTTCCATGAATAATGCATTTTGTTTTATGGTCATCAAGTACGTGACTTGATAGTAAAATCCAACAATGAATGCAATGACTATTCTAAAACTGTCATTGATCAATTATTATTATTGGAACAATAATAAATTAAAATTAGTATGTTTGTGACTTGATGGCTATGTTTTACTGGTCATGGATATTTGTGATATCAAGTCAAAACATAAATAAATGTTAGAGAATATTATATTGGATATGACCCATTGTGAGAGTACTTCATGGAACATGTCATAAGTACTTTTTAGCCATAATGATATTAAAAGTCCGTCGACCTAAATTCATCATAGTTTCATACTTGATAAATTTTATATTTTGGCATTGTCTAAAGTTGTCTTTAACCAGATAATAAATTAGACTATGGTTGGATCTAGAATAAATCAAGGAGAGGAATATGATTGATAGTGGAGGAATTTGTCCCTTTGAATTATGGGAGAGATGTCCATGGGCCTCTTGATAAGTTAGATTATTAAAATGTATGTTCGTGCTCAAATATATCAATCTAAGATATTGATATCATTTGTTTGAATAGTCTACTATGAAATCAAGAAATAATTGATTAAGCTTAACAAGGATGACATGCCCTGTGCCGTATGCTTAATCTGGATATCGTGTGACAAAAGGATTAAATATAAAATTATGGTTTGATTTAAAGAGATCACTAATCTTCATTTAATCTGGGGAGTTATAATGTTTTGCTAGAAACTGCTTATAACTTGTGGGCCATTTAAATATGATTTTGGCACGCTGCCAGTATTAAATGAACCTATAGGGTCACTTAATAAGTGAACTTGTTAGGTTATTTTTTGGTAACCAGATTCGATGAATCTGGAAATATGTCTAAGTTAATTGAACTTAGAAAATTTACCAAATACAATGAATATGGAAATATGTCCACATTCGATGTATCTGGATGATGTCCAGATTATAAGAATCTGACTCGTTAAATTAATTAGTTAAATTACCGAGATAATGGCAGAATCTTATCATATCCGTTTTAATTTAATTTGAATTTAAATTAAAATATGATAAGATATTATTAGAGTTGAACTCTAAGAGGTTCAGGGGTTTTAAGAAAACCCTAACTGTCTTCTCAAGAGCCCCGTTTGTTGAGAATATTTGTGCCTCCATTCACCAGAAAAATACCTCTCAAACCCTAGGCACTAGCCCTCTTAGGGTAACGCGTTAATTCACCGTGTGTATTCGATAGAGGACGTTCGCACACTGTAGCGTCTGGTGATTGTTCGGGTTGCACGTACGACAGTACAATCAGAATCGAAGGATTCGATTACGCCGAAAAGAGATAATTCTGTAAACTTTAGACCTTCTTAATCATTTACTTGGGTCCTTGGAAGGGATTCGTGGATGTGTTTCACATTTAGGAGTCCACGAATCCTAACACCAACTCCTGAAGCTTACTTAAGTTCATAAATGGACCTTTGTAGCTTACATACCTTTGTGCCATCATTGGATGTGAAACCCTCAGGTTGTGTCATATACATTTCCTCAGTTAGATTTCCATTTAAGAAAGCTATTTTCGCATCCATTTGCCAAATCTCATAATCATAATGAGCAGCAATGGCTAGGAGTATCCTAATGGATTTTAACATGACTACTGGCGAGAAGGTTTCGTCATAGTCAATACTATATTGTTGATGATAACCCTTTGCTAGTAGACCTGTTTTATAGGTAATTAAGTTACCATCTATGTCATTTTCTTCTTGAAAACTCATTTGTACCCAATAGGTTTAATTCCTTTGGGTGGATCAACCAAAATCTATACTTGATTATCGTATATGGAATCTATCTCTGACCTCATGGCCTCAAGCCATTTATAAGATTCTGAACTATTCAGAACATCCTTGTAGGTAGTAGGCTAATCTTCATCTATAAGCAATACGTTATTGTGGTCACTAATGAGAAACCTATATCTATTAGGTGCCACACTTATCCTACTAGACCTACTAGGTTCTTGTGTAGTAGAAGGTTCATTTATTCTCTCAATAGATGTGGGATCAGAAGATTGATCCTAATTTGTTTGATCTTCTTGAACTTCACTAAGTTCAATTTTACTCTTATTATCCTCTTTGAGCATGTGCTCCTTCTCTACGAAGACAGAATACTTCGAAACAAACACTTTGTTTTCAGAGGGTAGGTAGAAATTCTTTCAGATATCCCACAAACAAATACTTGTCAGACTTACTATCAAGTTTATCTAACTATGGCCTTTTAATAAAGGCAGGACAACCCCATACTTACAAGTGAGATAACTTTGGTTTCTTATCAAAGAACATCTCAAATGGAGCAGAATCAATCGATTTTGTTGGAACTCTGTTTAGTATATAAACAAAAGCCTCTAGTGTATACGTCCAAAACGATTTTAGTAGTTCTGCAGAAGCCATCATGGTCCGAACCATGTCTAGAAGGGTTCGATTCATTCTCTTAAATACACCATTATGTTGAGGTGTATGTGGTGGAGTCCATTGAGATAATATCCCACTATCTCTAAGATAATTCAGAAACTCTTGGCTTAAGTATTCTCCTCCTCGATCAGATCTTAGAGTCTTAATACTTTTGCTAAGTTGTTTCTCTATTTCATTCTTGAAGTCCTTGAACTTATCAAAGGCCTCAGATTTATATTTCATTAAATACAAATACCCGTATCGTGAGAAATCATCGATAAAGGTTATGAAATAGTTATAATCTCCTCTTGCTTGTATTGAAATTGGGCCACATACATCAGAATGTATGAGTTCTAATAACTTCTTGGCCCATGCTCCTTTTCCTGAAAAAGGAGTTTTAGCCATTTTACCTAGTAAACAAGACTTGCATGTGCCATATGATTCATAATCAAATGACCCTAAGTCACCAAGCTTGTGTAACTTAGAAACACGATTTTCATTTACATAGCTCAAACGACAATGCCATAAGTAAGAGGTGTTAGAGTTATCTGTTTTAGGTTTCTTATTGTTTATATTGAGAATTGGATTATCCAAGTCTAGAACATATAAACTATAATGAATATCATTTAATGAAAAAGAAGAACATTTATTCTTAAATATCAAATGAAATCCATATAAGTCTAAACACGCAATTGAGATAATGTTTTTCATTAAAACTGATACATAATAATAGTTTTGTAATTCTAGAACTAATCCCGATAGCAGGTTTAGTTCGTATGTCCCCACAGCAAGTGCAGCAATTTTTGCCCTATTTGCAGTACGTAGGTCCACGTCGCCTTTCTCTAGCCTTCTACTGCTCTTTAGTCCCTGCAATTTATTGCACAAAGAAGATCCACATCCAGTATCTAATACCCACATTTCATTTCTAAAGGTAGTATTTATCTCAATTATAAACATACCCGAAATAGAGGTAGAATTGCTTATAAGCTTCTCCTTCTACTTCTTATTCTTAACGATCTCCAAGTAGGCCTTGCAGTTGTGTCTCTAGTGGCCCATCTTACCACAATGATGGCATGGGCCCTTGGTAGCAGTGTCCTTCTTCATACCACCTTTGGGCTTCATGGGAGTCTTCATCTTCTTTTGAACTTTCTTCTTAGAAGAAGAAGATTCTACCATTAAAACTGCATTAGAATCCTTCTTCATGGAGGACTCTATAGTTTTGAGAAGATTTATCAACTTAGGAATGGTGAACTCAATCTTGTTCATCTGATAGTTAATCACAAATTGTGAGAAACTATTAGGCAAAGACTGAAGAATTAAGTCAACACTTAAGTCATGATCCATCACAAACCCAAGAGATCCAAGCTTCTCTATTAAGCCCAGCATCTTTAGCCCATGAGTGGCCACAGAAGAACCCTATGCCATTTTGCAAAGGAATAGTTGCTTCGAGATCTCGTATCTCTCAAGTCTGGTTTGGGCATCAAATAGCTCGATATAGTATAATCGATCGAGCATCCATATGCTCATGCTGTTTTTGAAGCTCGAGAGTCATGGATGCCAGCATAATACATGATACTATATCACTATCCTCCTTGTGCCTTTTGTGGATAGCATGCTCATTAGTGTGAGTATCTTGAGCTGGTGGTGGTGGAATAAGAGCATCTAGCACGTAAATCAACTTTTTCGATTTGAGAACGATTCTCAAATTTCTATACTAGTCGAGGTAGTTTGATTCGGTTAACTTGTTGGTTTCCAAGATGCTACATAGGTTTAGGTTTGTTGACATGATGCAAGTGTCCTAGATGTAAAGATAGAGAGGATTAGCTACTGTATATGCACATGAAATGCAAATAATTAGGACTTTAATTAAACGCATTTTTACTCTACTATTTTACTCAAACCAATAGCCCCTACTACTGATTCGGGAAAGCCCGTTGGAAGCTTTCTTAGTGGACCGGTATCCAAATTCCTCAAGAATAACCTTATGTTTGCCCAACAAGCCACCCTTGAGTTCATTGGTAGGTATCCAATACCAATTACATCGTATGTAATTACTGGATCATTGTGTGATTAACAACTTTTAATCTTAAAGCCTTTTAGACTACCCCAACCTTTTCTCTAAATTTCTTTATGCTTGAGTTTGTCCAATCGGGATAAAGAATTTAGTTAAACTTGGCCTATTAATCAGGAATTTAATTCCATAGCTTGAACATGCCCGATGTTGAGTAGGCTTGGGTTTGCCCAACAACCTGGTCTTGAAAAGGACTCTCATTCTTACTATATTAACAAAAGGAATTATGTTTAATATTAATTGAGGGATTTGTTCATTTTAGTTATTTTAATACATGACATGCATAAAAATCAATAAATTACATAATTGATAATCATGGTAATAAAGCGATTACGTGGTATGGTTATGGACTTTACCCTAAATTAATTTCTTTGAGCCATAAAAGAAATTAATATAGTTAACCCTATGTGTTCATGCATGATTTAAGTAGAAGGTCTTACCTTCTCGCCTTGTTTTTGTTACCATCTCCAAAGTAAAATAATTCTACTCCTATCTAACCTACTGAAAAATCCTCTAATTGAGAATTCTAAAACAGTTAGAATTCCCTAATTGTAATTGGAAACATCAAGTTCTCACAATTGAAATTTGGACCATAAATTATAGCTAATTATAATTTGGCCACAACAACTTCTCTTTCTCGCAATTAACCCCACTATGTTATCAAATAACATCTTGAGTATATAATCCTCTATTGTGTATGACCTATAAGGTTTCCCAGTCAACTGGTAGCGAATATGAAATAATCCAATTGTCTTTGAGATTAATAATTCATAATTAATTAGAATTAATCATATTGATTCTAATCAGGATTAGTTTATTAATTCATCAATTAATAAACCCATCTTCCCAGATCATGAGCGGTATCTAGCAACACATCATGACCACCCAAGAGTCCAGAAAGTCAAGTGGCTTGACATGAACACTTCAATAACAAACTACAGTGTAATTAACTCTTTTCACTGTCCAATATCTCATTCGGTTTGAAGTACGAAATTAGTGCCAACTCCCTCCAGAATATATATTAATTTTGGCTCAAATATAATAGTACTGTACTAGGAACCCACTACTAGATGTATATCAATTGGAATTATTTTCAATACACAGACGCTTTGGCCAAGGACTTCTCGGGTAGTAATTTCTATAAGTGGCCGTGAGATATTCGCCCCTACTATTAGAAGTGGTGAATCCTTTTTTGACCCTCTCAACTACTTTCATTTATCTCACAATGTACCCAATATTCATCCTATAGGTGGCCTTCAATCTGGCTACAGAGATTGGAATCAAAGCACAGTGCTCAGCAAACAAAGTACCTTGAAGATCTCAAGTCTAAGGATAGTTGTACGTTTGCTATATTGAGATTATATCATTGGCACTAAATAGTTATCCATGTGATTATCTCATAGCTAGGTCATTCAATGAACTTGTTCCATTAACAAGCATCCATGTGTTAACTTTGAGTATCTCAATACTCACGGATATGAGAACTATCGCCTGATCAAATCAGGAAGTCTAACACCTGCTAGTCTTAGCGCATTAATGATGTCCAGTCTCATTAATACTACGACTAGGGATTATTTAAGTAGTAACACTATACGGTGTAGTAGGTGTTAATGTTATGCCCTAGGGGCAATCACTTGTACATTGTATATGACACATTTTATTTTAATAAAAGGCGTTATTTATCTTACAGTTTCTTGTGTTTACTTTTGCATAAAATAACTGTTAGATAAAGTCCCCAGTACAACACTATGTTAAGAAAATCATGATAGAGATCATGACATGAGATTCCTCCTACATTGTATAGTGTTAGTACTTAAATAGTCCTTAGTTGTAGTATTAATGAGACTGAACATCATTAATGCGTTAAGACTAGCATGTGTTAGACTTCCTGATTTGATCAGGCGGTGGTTCTCATATCCGTGAGTATTGAGATACTCAAAGTTAACACGTGGATGCTTGTTAATGGAACAAGTTCATTGGATGACCTAGCTATGAGATAATCACATGGATAACTATTTAGTGCCAGTGATATAATCTCAATATAGCAAATGTGCAACTATCTTTAGACTTGAGATCTCTAAGGTATTTTGTTTGTTGAGCATTGTGCTTTGATTCCAATCTCTATAGCCAGATCGAGGGCCACCTATGGGATGGATATTGGGTACATTGTGAGGTAAACAAAAGTAGTTGAGATGGTTAATAAAGGATTCGCCACTCCTAATAGCAGGGGCGAATATCTCATGACTATTTGTAGGAATTACTACTCGAGAAGTCCTTGGCCAAGGAGACTGTGTATTGGAAATAATTCCAATTGATATACTTCTAGAGTAGTGGGTTTCTAGTACAAGTACTATTATATTCGGGCCAGAATTAATATATATTCTGGAGGGAGTTGGCACTAATTCCGTACTTCAAACCGAATGAGATATTGGACAGTGAAAAGAGTTAATTGCACTGTAGTTTGTTATTGAAGGGTTCATGTCAAGCAACTTGACTTCCTGGAGTCTTGGGTGGTCATGATGTGTTGCTAGATACCGCTCATGATCTGGGAGTATGGGTTTATTAATTGATGAATTAATAAACCAATCCTGATTAGAATCAATATGATTAATTCTAATTAATTATGGATTATTTATCTCAAAGACGTTTGGATTAATTCATATTCGCTACCAATTGACTGGGAAACCTAATAGGTCATACACAATAGATGATTGTATACTTAAGATGTTATTTGATAACATAGTGGGGTTAATTGCGAGAAATAGAAGTTGTTGTGGACAAATTATAATTAGTGATAATTTATGGTCCAAATTGTAATTGTGAGAACTTGATATTTCCAATTACAATTAAGGAATTCTAATTATTTTAGAATCCTGAGTTGGAGTATTTTTTCAGCAGATTTTTGTGTAACAGATAGATGAGACACACGAAACCCTAGTTGGGTGTGATTAACGAAAAACTACTCCAAACCCTAGAGGATACACGATTCTCTTCCTTATCTCTCTCTTTTGTTGATCTTGATCTAACCCTAGCCGCCATTTTAGTTTATGCTAGCACATAAACATCTTGGTACTTGAGTATGATCCTCCGTGTGGATTTCTGTTAGAGATAATCACACACTGTGATTATAGTGGTTGGATATTCAACTCTCGTGGTGCTTGATCAAGAGGATTACTGGATTGCGCCTCGACTTGAAGAAGAAAAATTTTATTTTTCAGACGATCAAAGAAAGTTAAACAGCTATTACCTTTGTTCTTTTTTATGTCTTGTTTTCCACACATATGTGGATCCTGGGTTGGTATCTCGTTCTTATTTTTCCATTGTGCCATATATGATATGCGTGAGATGTTAGAATTCGTGGACTCCTAAATGCGAAAAACATCCACGAATCCCTTCCGAGGATCCTAGTAAACGATTAAGAAGATTGTAGGTTTGCAAAGTTACCTCTGTTAGGTGTAATTGATATCATTCGATTCCGATTGTACTGCTGTACGTGCAACCCGAGCGATTACTAGATGTTGCAATATGTGAACGTCCTCTATCGGATACATACCGCGAACTCACTCGTCACCCGGGGAGTGCTAGCGCCTAGGGTTCGAGAGGCTTTTTTTCTGGTGGATGAAGGAATGAATATTCTTAATAGAATAGCTCTGTAGAGAAGACGTCTAGGGTTTTCTTAAAAATCCCTCCGAACCTTTTAGAGTCCAACCTTAATAATATCTTATCGTATTTTAATTTAAATTCAAATTAAATTAAAATTGATATGATAAGATTCTGCCATATCTCGGTAATTTAACTAATTAATTTACCGAGTCAGATCTTATAATTTGGATATTATCCAGATACATCAAATGTAGACATATTTCCAAATTCATTGTATTTGGTAAATTTTCTAAATTCGATTAACTTAGACATATTTCCAAATTCATCGAATCTGGTTACCAGAAAAATAACCTAACAAGTTCGCTTATTGTGTGACCTTATAGGTTCATTTAACACTGGCAGTGTGCCAAAATCATATTTAAATGGCGCACAAGTTATAAGCGGTTTCTAGCAAAACATTATAATTATCCAAGTTAAATGAAGATTAGCGATCTCTTTGAACCAAACCATAATTTTATATTTAGTCCTTTTGTCACACGATATCCAGATTAAGCATAAAGCATGGAGCATGTCATCCTTATTAAGCTTAATCAATTATTTCTTGATTTCATAGTAGACTGTTCAAACGAATGATATCAATATCTTAGTTTGATATATTTGAGCACGGCTATGAATTTTAATAGTCTAACTTATCAAGGGGCCTTGGATATCTCTCCCATAATTGAGAGGGATAAATTCATTCACTATCAATCATATTCCTTTCACTGATTTATTCTATATCCAACAGTAGTCTAATTTATTATATGATTAAAGACAATTTTAGACAACGTCAAAATATAGAATTTATCAAGTAGGAAAATATGATGAATTTAGGTCGAAGGACTTTTAATATTATTATGGCTAGAAAGTACTTATGACATATTCCATGAAGTACTCTCACAGTGGGTCATGTCCAATACATTGTTCTCTAACATTTATTTATGTTTTGACTCGATATCACAAATATCCATGACCAGTAAAACATAGCCATCAAGTCACAAATATACTAATCTTAATTTATTATTGTTCCAATAATAATAATTGATCAGGGACAGTTTTAAAATAGTCATTATATTTATTGTTGGGTTTTACTATCCAGTCACGTACTTGATGACCACAAAACAAAATGATCTATTCATGGAAAGGAAAACCTCATATTATTATATAAAACATAACGACAATAGTATAAGTACAAATTGACTCTAGGGCATATCCCTAACAGATACCTAATAGTTGGTTGATCCGTGACCAATAAAGAAAAGTAAGTACTCCTTTCGTTGATATGGCTCGGAAAACTGAAAAATTTTTCCGCTGCGTTTTCTTTGATGTTTTTCATTTTGATCCTTCAAACACTTGAGGTAAGATACCTACCTACCTATCATATGATGTTTTAATGAATTCATTATATCTATGATGTGAAGATAGCACCAACACATGGAGTGACAACCCGGGGAAGAGGAAGACGTGCAACTATGCCTAAGACTCCCATGTTCAAACCGGCAGAACCTACCACTCTTGACGAAGAGATGGAAGTCAACCAGGGATGGGGTGTGGGATCGAAAGAACTAGAAAAAGTATTGACTGGACAAGCCTTTAGTAAGATGATAAAGTCGCTACATACTTTGTCCGAGAGAAGGACACTGCGGGGCAAAGATAAGGCCTTGGAGCCGTTAATGAAGTTCCAGCCACCTACATTCTTTGGGAAGACAGAATAAGACCAAAAAGTCAAGAAATGTACCTAGTAAATGGAAGACATCTTCTCTACCTTGCAGTACCCAGAATACCGAATGGTGAGATTTGTAGCATTTAAACTGAGGAGACCTGCATGTGATTGGTAGTAGTAGATCTAAGAAGAGTGGGATTGGATAGGACAAGAGTAGACTTGGGGAAATTTTGTTGAAGCATTCTGGGCAGAGTATGTCCCATAGTGGATAATGGAGAAACGAGAGGATGAATTTCAGAACTTGAGGCAAGGAAGTATGAAAGTAGCACAGTACGCTGCTCAGTTCAACAAGCTGTCAAAGTATTGTAGACGACTGGTGGATATTGAGCACAACTGTACGCATTAGTTTGTGAAATAACTCAGATAGGAACTACGATGGGCCATTACACATTTTCCATCCACAATTTATGCCCCCACAATGGACGCCGCTATAATGACAGAAAATGAGGACAAAATCGGATGATGTAAAAACTATTTTTCCTTCCCAAGCAGAATAATAATAATCAACTTGTGAAGCCACAGAGGAATAGCAAGAGGAAGGAAGCTCGGTCTACTCCCTCAAACACCAGACCTAATCTGCTTATATGCCACTTCTGTGGGAAACAAGGATACATAGAAATGGACTACTGGTCTAAGTACCCATTAAGAAAATATTATAACTGCGGAGACCCCAACCACCTGAGAAGTAATTGTCCCAAGCCGTGGAGGATCTAATAAAGAAATCTTACCCAACCAATAGGTAACCTCAAAAATCTCACTAGAGCATTATGGAGGAGGGGTTCAAAACCCCAAGTGAAAGCCATAGTTTTTGCACAGAACTGAGAAGAGGTCACTGTAGATGCTGATGTGGTAGAAGTTACAATTTTTATCCAAGGTTATCTTATGAATGTTTTGATTGACTATGGTTCCACGCACTCTTACATTAATGAAATTTGTTCATCCTATATAGGTTGGGTTGGGATGGAGTTACTGTATGTTTTATCAGTAAACATACCATTGAGGAAGTCGGTGAAAGCTAGTAGGTACATACCAAATTTTGATATTCAGGTTGGGAGTAGGAATTTGAAAGTTGACCTCAATGTTATGACCTTTGACGATTATGACTTGATTTTGGGGATGGACTGGTTGTCTATGCATGGTGCCCAGGTGGATTGTAAGAGCAAAATATTTCAATTTATCTAATCGGGATGGGACATACTAGAATTCAAGGGAAGTCATGGTAAGGAATTAAAGTTTCTGATAGAAAGGACCAAAGTGCAAAAATTGTTGGGAAAGAATGCCAAGGTTATTTGGCCTATATAATTAACAAACTTAAGGACTAATATACCCTGGAGGATACCACAATAATAAAGGAGTACCAAGATGTATTCCTAGCTAAACTAAACTCCCTACCTCTATCTCGGGAAGTAGAATTCACAATCGACCATTTACCCAAAACTGAGCCGGTATCGAAGACTCTGTATCAGATAGCCCTAGTAGAATTGAAGGAATTAAAAGAGTAGTAAGTGGAATTATTACAATAAGGGTATATTCGACCAAGAAAGTCTCTATGGGAAGCCCTAGTGCTATTTGTGAAGAAGAAGGATGGGACTTTGAGATTGTGTATTGACTATCGAGGACCTGAACAATCTAACACTATACAGTCTCATTAACATAAGATACGACCACTATGAGTTTGTGGTAATGCCTTTTGGAGTGACTAAAGTCCCAGTAGTGTTTATTGATTTTATGCACAGGATCTTCCAACCATACCTGGACATATTCATTGACGACATCTTGATCTACTCCAAGAGTCCAGAAGAGCACATTGGACACCTGAGACAAGTATTGGAAAAATTGAGGGAGCATAAATTATATGTAAAGTTCAGTAAGTGTAAGTTTTGGTTGGATGCCATAGATTTTCTCTAGCATGTAGTGACAAAAGATGGCATTAAGGTGGACCCTACCAAGGTAAAAGCTATTTTGAATTGGAAGAAATCGGAGTTTATGAAAATCTAAAGTTTTTTGAGACTGGGTGGGTATTAATGAAAGTTCATTAAGGGATTCTCCACCCTATCTTCGCCAATGACCTATTTGTTGAAAAAAAGATTGATGACAACACTGGTAGTAAGCTTGCCAAAGGAGACCAAACCCTATGCATTGTGCACGGCATGCCCAAGAAAGGGTTGGGCGTAGTCCTGATGCAAGATAATAAAGTTATAGCTGACGCCTCTTACAAGCCGAAGCTTTATGAAGGAAACTATCCCACCCATGATTTTGAGTTGGCAATAATCATGTTCACGCTTAAGAAATGGCACCATTACAAGTATATAGGTGGATTGCGGCCATACAGGTATATAGAAGGCAAAAATAACACAGAATAATAACGGAAGCTTTTTAAAAATTTTTGTTTAGCTCTATGTTTAAGATGTGTTTTACTTTTCACAGGATATGTTGATGAGATGGACTGCACAACCACTGCTGTTTGTATGGTAATCCATAGTGACAAACCTGCTAGTCCCCTGCTTCTTCTCGTTTGGATGAACGTTTCACTCTTTTCGACTCCCAGAATATGGCTTATGCCTAATTCAGCCGGTGAAAGCAATCGAGGAATAGAGAATGGTTTAACTTTCTTGACCTAATACTATCAGGGCTAGTAGAATCAAGAGGAAGAGAAAAAAAATGTACTTCTTGGAAAAAAAACTAGAAAAATACTTTTTTCGGAGAGGGAAAAACGAAGGAGTCAGGAAAAACTAGGCTTCGTTTTTTTTTTTTTTGCGTCTATTATTTTCCTAGACTTAGATAGAGTTCTTGTAGATATGCACCCCTATCTTGAACTCTATCCCATGGTTTCACACATTCGTGAAACTCTCCAGTTTTATTCAACATCCACAAGCCCAGCCGGTCCATAGAACTATTTGTATCCCAATTGGGTTTGGGCTAATCCTTTGATCCCTAGTCTAGGCTATTAAGCCTAAAATAATTTATTTATTTAGTACTGGGCTAACAAAAACCATAAATAAATAATTAATTAACTTCAGTTGGACCTAAATAATCACTAAAGCCTTTTTCCTAGTTTTATACCCGGGTTAAATCCAATTATTCAATTTGGGCCCAGGCCCTAATTAATCAACCAATTATACTAAGTAATAATTTCAATCTTTGTGGATATTTTATTTTATTCCAATCTAATAATAAATCAGACTTCCTGAATAAGATAAAATCCTTTTTAATTAAGACCATTACCTCAACCTAAAATTAATTATGATTTACGGGTTATTTTGAGGACCAAAAAGACAGATCACATTGGCTACTAAAATGATCAAAATACCCTTGCTATATAAATAGCTATATTTTACATTTTAAATATTTTCTAATATTACTATAAGGAAATATTGACCCCAAGGATAATACTGCATTAACAAAGTCTCCGACCTATAGGTGTTAGGACAAATATACTCATCTACGTAACGTCGTACATTCAAAGATGCAAAGTGTACAACATCTCTCTAAATGACATCTACTATCTTTAGACCTCTAGTCCAATGATCTATGACTTCTTAGAATGTTTCCATTTTCGAAGGAATCTACCTAAAAGTAAATATCCAAGTTACGTTCCCTAGGGCCCTGGTTTGATAGATCATTTGAACTATCACAAGTGGCGATATAGTGTAGAAGCTATCTTGTACAAGTATGTTTTAGCTAATCAGTCACATATATACCTAATAAACAAGTATATTGGTCCTATGATAAAACCTCAACTACAGTATATCGAAGTATATACTTCCAGCTTCGCCAAATCCCAACCCATACTCAAGTTGTAGGGTAGAAGTCTACGCGGTAGCAGTAGTAGTTTAGGTTTCTACCATGTAGTGCTTTTAGAAAACACTACTAGAAGTCTAGTTCTATGTATTTAAAAAACGCTTATGTTATGAAGTGGGTGGACTATTCACTGGCTAAAGGTTAGCCATTTCCCACTTGAAATTCATAACATAATAACTTTACCATGCGAAGATTCCTAATCTCATCATTTGGTTAAGAACAACAGTTTACGTGTTAAGTAATCCGTGATCTATACCATACTGTTAAAGACCTCCATTCATATGGATCACTTACTTAAATACAATAGGTCTTTTCCAATGAAATTGTGCATAAATTAAAATGCGAAAACACAAATAATTTATGAGAATAAACATTTACTAATTTAATCAAAATTACATCAGAAATATAGTCTTAGTGGGCATATATTCCAATAATCTCCAACTTGTACTCTAAGACTATGTAAGTCTATAGGTGCCTATTGGAAAGTATGCCCTTAAAGACGATGTATTCTGTGTAAATATATTGCAATAAAATATGTATTTATTCAATTTAGTTTGTTTCTTATATTATTGCAAATTTAAGGTCTAAGTATGATAAATAATAGTCTATGTGTTGGGTCGTTCTTCATAGTAAGATATAGACCATGGGTACTTGTCATACACGTAAAATTGAGTTTTAGTCGTTTGATGGAATTAGGCATTTCATCAAGGTAAGACTGTTATGCCATGAGTTCCAATGAGTAATGGTTTACCTTGAATTAGTGAGTAATTCACTCACATCACTGGTATAAGCATATTTCAAATACGTAGAATTAGACCTGTAGTAGTGGTCTTTTATAAAGTACTATGATTATAGAGACCGGACTATTATTGCTACAGTGTAGATGAATACCTTCATACTTGAGTATGAGTTGGTGGTCGGGCGAAGCTAGTATTTTATGCTTTGATATATATTGGGTGAGATTTTGTTTGTGAGATCAATATCCTTGTATGTTAGGTGTATTACTCTAGTTAGCTAAGACGAACTCATGCAACAGAGTTTCTATGCTTCACTTAGTGAGAAATCACCCTATTGTGATTGTCTAGGATAATCTAATAATCCAGGGCCCTACGAATATGACTCTAGAATGTGTGCCTTTGGGTAGCTTCCATTGATGAGCAAGTACATTTGAGTGAGTCATAGATTATCCGACTAAAAATCTAAGGTTGCTAGATGTTTTTGAGATGGGTGTTAGTACATTTATCTTATCTCGTTGATGGGTGTTACATAGAGGGGTAATTCCATCATTTCACTTGTAGGTCGGAGACATTGCTTTAGTAATATTATTCCTGGGGTTAATATTTTCATATGGTGATAAATAGAAATATTTAAAATGGTAAAATACAGCTATTTAATAGTAAGGGCATTGTGGTCATTTTAGTAGCCATGAACAATATTTTTCTTGGTCCCCAGAGTAGCTCAAGTTACATTGGTGTTGTTTAGACACAATCTAGGCTTAATGGATAATTATTTGGAAGAGAATAAAATTTATTCCAAGAGTCCAATTAGAATTAATTAATTAGTCTTGGGTTTTCATAAGACCTAGAAAAGATAGTTAATTAATTAAGAGAATTGGGCTAGAATAAATTAATTAATTCGGCTGATATATGTTGACATATATTAAGAGTCCAATTAGAATTAATTAATTAGTCTTAGATATTTAATGAAACTAAGAAAAGATAATTAATTAATTAAGAGGATTGGGCCAGTCTTGGATTCGTTTTGGAGCACAGCACCAAGCCCATTAGGGCTTAATGCTTTTGGCCATTATGGTTTAATTAGGTGGCCAACATCAAGTCTGCAAGAAAGGGAAAAAAAATAATGTTGGTTGGGGCGTGAGTTCTTCTCTCTAGAAAAAAGTGTGTCCTCTCACCTGTAACACCCCTACTAAAGGTAATAGCGGAAGCATATCAACACCGGGTATCGCCTCGTCCAGTTACCTAGACAAGGGGTCTTTATAATGAAAAACCAATAGAATATGTAAGGTCCAGATCCATACAACAACCTTTGCTGATGGTCATGTGCACACATATAATAAAGAATCTCATACATGAAAATTTCCATTTAACATTAATAATAAGGTACATTATCAAAAAGGGAAACGTCTGGACCTATTCTGCTATTACTGTGGTATCGTCCTCTATCCGTAGGTCCGCTCAACTCTGGATCCTACAAAAAGGTAAGATAAAAGATATGTGTGAGTGAAAAATCACCTAGTGAGTTCCGTGTGTGCTAGTGCTTTATCAAAGAGGCAGAGTACACAAAACTTTTTGTGGAATAGCATATCATTTGTTCATTAGAAATAATTCCAAAACTCTTTAACGAAGAGTTTATTCAGAACTTAATCATTTTTGGAAAACTGTATTTCAAATTCAAATCATTGCCCTAATTTTCAAATCACAGGCACTTCTCCTGCAGAAGGTCGGCCTGTATCCACATGCAAGTCCTGCAGTCCTTGCCTTCGGCACCACGTATCATTGTACTGAGACCGCAGCCTCCAATACTCAACCATGCATCGCCGGAATAAGTACACCACATCGTACTTTTGCTTAGGTATATTGTAGTATACCTAGTGTAACGCATCACACAATTTTTTACTTGTCACCATAAGCTAGGGGTCCCAATCTTGACGTCAATCACCATTAAGGCGGTAAGGAGTCAAATGCACCGAGCATTCTCCCCTCTCTCGACATCCAGCGAATGACTCAAAATAAGAAGCGCCCGCAGACGCGGCAATTGCGAGGTACTAAACGGCTAGCCAGGATGACTCATCTCAATGTCCTGTCACCTCGTTCAGAGCAAGATAATCCCTAGAACTAGGCTAGGTTACTAGGGTCATCTATCTCTAACGTAGGCTAGTACAAAGATCAAAGTCCTTACTAAGTACTCAACGTTAACAATACCAACCCTGTCTGACTGATCAGGCTAGAGGGTTATTTGATCCTATAGGATTTTCAAATCAAAACAATTTTGGGGCAAAATAATTTTTTCTAGAATTTGATCCCACTGACTTGCAAGTCAGATCATCATTCACATAGACTCCGCAGAGCCAATCAATTCATTCTATGGTACATCAGACCAATAAAACAATTTCAGGGATCAAAAGTCCGTTTTTCAAAAGTCAATCTTATCACGAGAGATTATTTTCCAAAATCATGTTGAAACAGGATAAAGAGTTTTGTTCATGCATCAAAATATGTTTCCAAGAGTATCAGGGTCATTTTCCCTATACTCGATTACAAAAGTCATTTCCTAGGGTGTTCGGGTCATTTTACCTATACTCGATTCCAAAAGACGTCCCGAGGGTATTCAAGTCATTTTACCCTTACCTGATTTGAAAAGTATTCACAAAAGTTCCAATGAGGGTATTTCGGTCATTTACCGTATACCCGATTCCAAAAGTTTTCATAAACATTCTAATAAGGACATTTGGATCAATTTCCAAATACCCGATTCCAAAAAGAACACATTTGAAGAAATTCAGAATTCTAATTCCAAAAGAGGATTAAATTCAAAGTTCCCAAACATATTTCCATAAAATGTTCCAATAAGGGCATTCCAGTAAATTTATGAATACTCGATTTCAAAATTTACCATTTTTCAAAAATCCCAAATATTTAATCCAAAAAGGACAAAATTCAAAAAATTCATACTTTAATCATTCAGTAAGGCTTCCAAGCCAATTATGATGTTCAATCGAGCCCAAAATGGCATAAAATAATTCTTGCTCTGATAAACCTTAAGCATATTCAGGGATTTCCAAAACGGTATACAACATAGCATTTCATTGAAAAACTAAGCACACTCGCTTTAGAACGAGTTTTAGAAATCCAAGGGACTCACCCCGTGTCCTAACTAAACTCTTTCCGTTTACGCCCGTTCAACCATCGTTTTCACCGTTTTCAATGGTCCGTTGGTTGTTTACCGACAAACCAACACCAAACATTATTTTCGGATCAAATCATGTTCAGCTGAAAAATAGCCAACGGTTAGCCAACTTGCCCGACAAGTAGCCAACGTCTAGCCGATGTGGCCGACGGTTAGTCGACGTTCAACCGATGTTTAGCCGACAGAGCCGACGGTTAAGAAAAATGTTCAACTTTTGTTCAAGTCATTTTTTTGTCATTTGTTCGATTCTTTTATTTTTATTTTTCCACATCCTTTATCCCTTCATAAACAAGGGATTCACTTCATATTTCCCCAATTATTTCATCCAAAATCACACAATTAATCATCCTCAAATTTGTTCATGTTCCAAGCAAAATTATGAAAATTTGCAGCTTTGACACATGATTTTGTTTTGGACATAACTTTCAATCCACAACTCCTTTTTGGCTCTATGATATACCAAAATGACCATAAGACTCTTAAATTTAATTTTGTATGATCCATTTTCCAGAATTCTGGTTTTTGAGGCACAGTACTGGGCGAAAACATCCCCAGTAGTTTTACCTCAATTTCACTATTCATGTTTTCCTTTGTTCTCCTTCAATCCAAACACTTATATATTGCTTAATCCTCCTCAAATGTTACTAAAACAGCCTTGATAACTCTTATTTTCAGACATATTTATCTCAGTAAACCATATTTTCCAATACCAAATTTAACATTCTCAAACAACAACAATAACTATTCATTTTCCTTTAACAATTAGTCTAGCTTTCCTTCCTATTTCACATGATTCTTTTGTAGCCATGATCCACCAATAAAATTGTCATGAAAACATCTTTAATCACCATATAAAACATAGCATAAAATCCTCCTCACCAACCAACACACACACAACCTTATAAACAAACTTGAAATCTCGAGAAAAATTCATAAATAGCATGAATTTACCAACAAAATTTATATGAAAGTAATCCTCATGCTTCAATCTACAACTTTAATTCTTGAAGCTTGAATGTTTACCTTGTTTGTATCTTGATTTGGCTGAAAAATGCTTCAAGTTTCCCTTTTTCTCTCCAAGAACTCTTCTTCTCTCACTTTTCCCATTTTTCTCTATTTTTTTCTAGCTTTTCTTTCCTTTTCCTTTCTTTTCTTCCTCTCCTTCCTTTTGTTCTTCTCTTGGGCGAATTTTTGGCTGTTTTACAGCCCTTCCACTGCCATTCTAGTGTCCAAAGTCAACCAACATTAATTACATTGTGGGCTATCCATTTTAAAGTTAAATTCCTATTGGTGGATTTAATTTAAATGGATAATTCTTCAGCTTATTCAATAAGCTTTTGCAATTTAATAATCCCACAAATATTTTATTCCCCCAATGGTATTTTAACACTTGTTTTCATCCACCATTCACACAATGCCAGACATCCATTTTTAACCGCGATTTTCTATTTTCTTTAGAAACGACCAAAATTAGGTCCGTAACGAAAATCTATTTTATTTCACTATTCAACTCCAAAAATTCCACTGAATCCATTGGTAACACTTAAATTCTTCAATTCCCTCTCTACTTGGTCAAATTTGCGGTCAAAGTTGCGGGCATGGTCAAAATGATGAAAATGCTCCCAATCCCAGGTAGCATAATTAGCACCAAAACGTGCATTTCATTGCACTGATCAATTTCTCTTTTTAGAGTACCCATAAATTCTTATTTTGTTAATAATAATAGCTTTTCAAAAATTTAGAGTACGGGTAGAACAAATTCAATAATTACATCTGGGTCCCGACAAAATATTATTCCACCAAAATATTTGTCTCATTACACCGACCAGCTTTTGTTTTGGATATTGGTATAAATTCTCATCCTATTACATAGTAGCCAATCGAAAGTAAAAAGTTAGGGTGTTACATTCTCCCCTCCTTACAAAAATTTTGTCCTCGAAATTTGGCCTACACTTGGAATAGATCTGGATACTTTTTCAACATCCTCGCTTTCGTTTTCCCAAGTTGCATCTTACACAACATGATGATTCCACGATACTTGTACAAGTGGAATTTTCTCATTCCGCAATTCCTTTTCAGCATACTTTATGATCTTAATAAGCTTTTTCTCATTCTTCAATCTTATAGTCAACTCAATGGGTTCTTCATTCAAAATGTGGGCAGGATTAGCCACATACTTTTGAAGTTGGGGTACATAAAACACGCTGTGAATAACTTGAAGTTCTACTGGTAACTCCAAATTGATAGGCTACTTTCCTAATCCTCTCGACAATAGGGTACGGTCCAATGTCTTTTCTTGTTTTTTGATTCCTAATTGTCGTTGTGGAGCTAACTTCAAAAATACCTGATCTCATTCTACAAATTCCAAATCTCTGTTACATCAATTCGTATGACTTTTTTTTCTACTCTGAATTGCCTCCAACTTGATGTTAATCATTTTCACTGCATGTCAAACTTTTTCAAGACCCAAAGCATCCTATTCACCCATTCTTCTTTTTAGACTTCATTTCCTTCCATAAATAGCTTCAAATAGGACCATTCCAATTGTTAATTGATAACTATTATTGTATAAGAATTCTGCATACGCTAGATTATCAATCTACTTAGCTCCAAAATTCAAAATGCAAGCCCCAAACATGTCTTCCAAAATTCCATTCACCTATTCTGTCTATCCATACACGTGTAGGTGTGCTGCTATGCTGAACTTTATTGTGGTCCGATACCTCTACTGCAGCTTAGTCCAAAACTTTAAGGTAAATCTAGGATCTCGATCTGACACAACACTATAGGATACTCATGAAGTCTGATTACTTTCTCCATATAGATTTTACTTAACTTCTCTATGGAATTCTGTTATTTAATAACAATGAAATGAGTAGACTTAGTTAGTCGATCTATTATCACCCAAATAGTATCTCGCCGCTCTACTATCATAGGTAATCTTGTAATGAGGTCTATGGTAATTTCATCCCATTTTCACGATGGAGTAGATAATGGTAAAATATTTAAAATGATAAAATACAATTATTTAATAGTAAAGACATTTTGGTCATTTTAGTAGTTATGAATACTATGTCTCTTGGTCCTTGGAGTAGCTCAAGTTACCTTGTTGTTGTTTAGACACAACCTAGGCTTAATGGATAATTATTTGGAAGAGAATAAAATTTATTCTTAGAATCCAATTAGAATTAATTAATTAGTCTTAGGTTTTGATAAGATCTAGAAAAGATAGTTAATTAATTAAGAGAATTGAGATGGAATAAATTAATTAATTAGGCTGATATATGTTGACATATATTAAGAGTTCAAATAGAATTGATTAATTAGTCTTAGATATTTAATGAAGACCAGAAAAGATAATTAATTATTTAAGAGGATTGGGCCAGTCTTAGATTGGTTTTGGAGTATAGCAGCAAGCCCATGAGGGCTTAATGTTTTCGACAATTAGGGCTTAATCAAGCCCTAAGGTTGGCCAAAATCAAGTGTGCAAGAGAGGGAAAAAAAAATAATAACGTTGGTTATGGTGTGAGTTCTTCTTTCTGGAAAAAAGTGTACCACCTCACATTTTTCTCTGGTTGACGTTTTTTTCTCTTTCTCCTATCTAGAAAGAGAGTATCTTGATTATCCCAAGAATGAGCTTTCACTAAGCTGACCTAAGAGCAAGGTAGAGTCATACTCCTGAAGACGAAGAGAAAAAGCTTGAAGACGCTTGATGCGTAGGAGTAGAAGATTGGCGGGAATATGGGTCAAATTGTAGGCGCATTCTTCTCCATTTCCAATGCAAGTTCCAGTGCAACCTGGCCCCTCTTTGGTTAATCCACGACCAATCAAGAAAAATAAGTACTCTCTCCTAGATGTGGCTTGGAAAATTTAAAAAATTTTCCGTTGTATTTTCTTTGATGTTTTCCGTTTTGATCATTCAGTGCCCACCCCTAAAGCGTCTAAGTGACTTTTAAAGAGACTCTCAACCAAAGGCTTGGTGAATAGATCAGTTAGATTGTTCTCTATGGCAATTTGTTTCACAATGACTTCCCGTTTTTGAATAAATTCTCGGATCGGTGGTATTTCATCTCTGTATGCTTTCCCATTTTGTGGTTCCTCAGTTCTTTAAATTGTGAGACTGCGCTTGTATTGTCACAATGAAAAATGATTAGCTTGTCCATCTGTGGGACGACTTCAAGTTTTGTGCAGTACTTCTAGAGACAGACTGCATTCTTGGATGCCTCTGAAGCTACCACATACTCAATTTCTATAGTTGAATCTGCAATACAAGATTACTTAATACTTCTTCATGAAATAGCTCCTCTAGACAAGGTGAAGATATATCCACTAGTGGATTTTCTCTCATCCTTATCTGCCTAGAACTCTGATTCAGTGTATCCTGTAGAAACTAAGTCATCAGCCCTGTAAACTAGAATATAATCTTTCTTCCCTTATGATACTTGAGAATATACTTTACTACCTACCAATGAACTTTCTTAGGGTTTGACTGATATCTACTGACTAAGCCCACAACAAAATAGATATTTGGCCTAGTACACAGCATGGCGTAAATGACACTTCTCACAGCTGAATCATAGGCAATCCTACTCATCCTGTCTTTTTTTTTCTTAAGACTTAAGATAGTCATTTGACGAAAGAGATAACCCATGTCTATAAGGGATTAGTGCTCCCTTGCTTAAGTCCATACTGAATTTTGCCAACATCATGTCCATGTATGTAGTTTGGGATAAACCTAATATTCTCTCATTCCTATTTCTAAGAAGCTTAATACCGAGAATGTAACTGGCTTCTCGTAAGCTTTTCATACTGAATTGATTAGACAACCAAACCTTAGTAGATGACAATGTCTCTACCTCATTTCCAATGAGTAGAATGTCATCCACATAAAGCGCAAGAAAAACAACATTAATACCTTCAAGTTTTCTGTACATGCACAATTCATCCTCATTTTGAGTGAAACCATAAGACTTTACAGTCTCATGAAAACAAATGTTCCATGCTTTAGATGCTTGCTTAAGTCTATAAATAGACTTCTTAAGCTTAAAAACTATATATTCCTGGCCTTTAGTAATGAAGCCGTTCGGTTGGGGTATATAGATGTCTTCGCTAAGATGGTCATTAAAAAAAGCTGTCTTGACATTCATTTACCATATTTCATAGTTATAATGACATATGATGGTAAGGAGGAAATAGATGGACTTAAGTATAGCTACTGAGGAAAAAGTTTCCTCATAGTCAATACCCTTTTTCTGAGTATACCCTTTTGCCATAAGCTTAACTTTGAAGGTTTTAATCTTCCCATCTGCATCTCCTTTCCTCTTGTGTACCTATTTGCACCCAATGGGTTTTATCTCTTCAAGTAAAGGTACAAGATCCTAAACTTGATTGAAGTACATAGACGCAATTCAACTTTCATTGCTTCATACCATAGGTCTGCATCGATATTAGTAATAGCCACCTCGTATCTAGTAGGGTCTTATTCTTGATGGTCAGAGATTATGTTAAAAACCTCTCCTGTCTATTTTTCTAGAATCCTAGATATCCTCCACTATGATGAGGCTTCCTTTGTACAGGTTCCTGAGGCTGTGCCTCTTTTTGTTTAACAATCGGATCAGAAGAAGTTGATTCAAAATATATCTTCTCCACAACTTTTAACCTAATTGAACCTTTCGTGAATGTACTTTGATCATCTTCCAAGTATCTAGCATTAGTACATACCAATACTTTTTACTCCCTGGGATGATAAAAATAACTACCCCTTGTTCTTTTTTGATTGAAATTACCAAAGTGAGGAGGCACAATTGCTCTAAGGGGTGTTTAAATAGGGACTTTTCATTACCTTTTGGACAACTTTTGATGATTTTAAACGTTATTTTCTTTCTAGAGGTTAGGGCTATGGGGATTGCTCGTTGTTCTTCCGTTATCCAAGACCAATCACAGGATTAGTCCTAACTTGGTGAGTCTCTAAAATCCTTTAGATAATTCTATGAATCAACTCAACTCGGGTCTTAGTTATTTTAGTCCCTCTTTAATTCTTATTATTTAATTTGTTGAGTACCTACACTTCCTATCCCTCTTGTTCTTGGTTTCTTGTTAAATCATGGATATTTGGGTGTTGTGTGGTAGATCTTGGTTACTAAATTTGGGATTCTAGTGGCTAGGTTCCACTAGGGTTCTTAATTTTTAACTAAAGGTATTACTTTATAGTTCTATTTTATGTTCTATTATTCTATCTTCATCTACTCTTCTCTTATTTGTCTTTGTTTGCCCTTGTTTTTTTTTTTTTTTCTTTTGTTGACTTCCAACACCAAGAGTTTCACCCAATTGGCAAGAGGAGACCCTACCAAGGATCATATCAAGTGGTATCAGAGAAAGGCAAAGCTTTGATCCTTATCAAAGCTTGAGGATATTGAATAAGCCACCAAATCTATAAATCCCGTCACTCAAAAGGTGCCCTAAAAAAGGTCCACTTTTCCTTGACATCCCTTATGATTCTTTGCAAAAACTTGCTCCTAGATGATATGTCAATGCTTGGGGATGAAAATTTTCTTATTGTTGTGATTATTTGGGCTCAAAAGAGTAGAAAATATCGTGATATAGAGTTACAAAACAATGCCCACAAAGTGTTCGATAAAAGCCCTAAGAGGGGTAATGTAGTTTTCTTGAAGGCTTTTGAGCTTATGATTTATTACTTTGTGATTCTATTTATTGGTATACACTAAATACAAACCAACTTTCTACTTGAATCCACCAATTGTTGATGTCTCTTGAGAATGCCATAATTCATCTATACTAATTCACTTCTAGTCATAGCTAGCTATCTTACCAACTATTGATATTGACTTGTCCTTGTTCTCTCTTGATCTTATTTGTCCACTCTCTAGTTTCTTGTACTTGTTAATGGCACTCATTTTCTTTGAAAATCATTTTGGTAATGTCTTGAATTGCTTGTGCCTACTAAGTGTTTGATTAAATTTTCCTAAGACCTAAACTGAAGAATCTTAAGAGTTTTAAGGGACCATCAAGTGAACTAAACCCTGAGGAGTGGCGGAGGAACTGGACGAACAAAGAGGGTGAGCTTATTGATGAGAGGGTCAAAGAGTGCAAACACGAGTGATGAGTGCAAACACTAAGGGAGTGTAATGAGGACTTTTTTACTCTTTTACTAACCAATTGCATGTATAATCTTATCTTACATTTTATTCTACCATGGAGCATGGAGATGACTCTTCTAGAACTAAGTTGGAAGTAGTAGACCACAAGAGACCTTTGATGTTTGGGAAGCCTTTGCATATATGAGGAGGAGGATGGAGGCCATCAAAAAGGAGTTAACTGATCTTTGAACTCACTAGGAAAAAGCATCCACTGTAGCCCAAAGGAGGGGATATGAATATCAAGAATTCGCTATCCATAACATGGGGGGAGGATACAACACACCTCAAGCCAACTTCTAATCCAGAGAAGATTAGGATGAGCATTCCTTTGGAGGTTTTCAACAAGCCCCAATGAGAAGAGGTAGGAACGGGATAAGGGGAGGAAGAGGAAGGTTAGGAGGAAGAGTGGGTGGTGACAACTAAAATAATATAAGGGAATTAGAGAGGAAGTTTGAAAGAGGACTAGATCGGGATGAGGGTGGACGATTTGAGGAGTATGGAGCACCCTATGGGGGAAATGGGATGAAAGCTAGGAGGAGAGAAGAAAATGAAGATGAGAGAGAAATGAAGAATGTAAAAATAAAAGTGCCTACTTTCCATGGGAAAAGTGATCTGGAGGTGTACTTTGAGTGGGAGCAGAAAATAGAGATCTTGTTTGATTGCCAAGATTATAGTGAATGTAACAAGGTTAAGCTTATAGTTTTGGCTTTTTTCTGACTATGCCTTGGTATGGTGGGAACAAATCCTTGTTAAAAGAAGAAGGATGGGGGAGAATACAGCTGGGAATTGGGAGTTGATAAAGAACTTGATGAGAACACAGTTTGTTCCCCTCTATTATTGCAATTAATTATACCAAAAGCTACAAGGGCTCAAGCAAGGGAGTAAAAGTATTGAAAACTACCACAAGGAATTGTAAGTCTTGTTGATAAGGGCCAACATGCAAGAGGATCCCCGAGGTGTCAAAGCTAGGTTTTTGAGTGGGCTAAACTGAGAGATCGCCAACATTGTGAAGTTGCATTCATATGACATCTTGGAGGAGATGGTCCACATGGCTATGAAAGTGGAAAGGCAAGTGAGCAGGAGAACATTCATTAAGTCTACACCTAATGCCAACCCTACCCCTAGCAAGACAATGGCCAAGAAGGAAGGAACTTCAAAACCACCACTTAGGGACTTCAACTTGAAGTAAGAAAAAAAATAGAAGCCATGTATGCTTTGGTAAATAGAGGCCAAAAAACAAAAACACAGAACACAGTTAAAGGGGAAAAATTTAATGCCTCTGTGCTTTATTGTTTTCTTTGGCTGTGAAGAAGCCGACTAGACCACAAGAATAGCTTCATGACATGATGTTGATTCCGGTTCAAATCCTACAATCCTTTTATTGCATCTCGCTTGCATGAACGCCAAAGCTCTTTGAGAACTCAGAATATTCCACCGCCTAATTCTCATTGGTGACACAACTTAGGCAAGGAAAATCAACGTCTTAATAATCTTGACCCTTTGCTAATAATTAGTGAAATCAAGAAGATTAAGGAAAAGAAGAAGAACAAGAGAAAGAGAAGAAGAAAAGCTTATGGTTTTTTTCTTTTGTTGTGTGTATTCACTGTGTATCAAAAACACACGCCTCACCTATAATAACCAAAATATTGGAGTTTTGATATTTCAAAACACCTAGAAAAGTTATCAACATAAGAGGTTTGGCTTAACCTAAACTCTTCTATCCGATGAATGAACCAAAAAAAAAAAAAAAAAAAATCTTTTGTCCAGGCTATTAGGCCATAATTATTTTATTATTTTTCTTGGACACAATGAGCCCAAAATAATAAATATTAATTATTTATTTTCTGGGCCTATAAAAATAACCTAATAAATAATTAATGAGCCCAAATAAAATAAAATAATTATTTAAGTCATTTTATCTACTTTAGGCCTAAGTTAATTTTTTAATTATTCAATCTAGGCTTTGGCTTGAATAATTAATTAACCAATTAAACAAGATGATAAATTTAATTTAATTTCACTCGTTCTTCTATTTTATTTCAGTCCAACAATAAATTAGATCTCTTGAATAAAATAATTTTTTTTACCGAGACCATTTCTTCGACCTAAAATTAATTAGGACTGACGGGCTATTCCGAGGATCAAAAAGACACATCGCCTTAATTACTAAAATGACAAAAATACCCCTGCTATATAAATAACTGTATTTTGTATTTTAAATATTTTCTAATATCACCATAAGAAAATATTGACCCTAAGGACAATGTTGCATTAGCTATGTCTCCGACCTACAAGTGAAATGATCTAAAATACCCCTTTACATATCACCGTGCATTTAGAGAGGAAAAAGTGTACTAATATCTCTCTAAATATTATTTACTATCCTTAGGCTTCTAGTCCAATGATCAACGACTTCTGGAAATATTTTTCGCTTTCCAAGGGAGCTACCCTAAAGCAAATATCCAAGTTATGTTCCCTAGGGCCCTGGATAATTAGATCATTCGGACAATCACAAGGGGTGATATAGTATAGAAGTTATCTTGTACAAGTCTATCTTATCTAACTAGTTACATATACCTATCATACAAGTATATTACTTCTGCAATAGAACCTCAACTATAGTACATCAAAGCATAGGCTTCCAGCTTCGTCCAACTACTAACTCATACTTAAGTTATAGAGTAGAAGTCTACACTGTAGCGGTAGTAGTCTACGTTTTTACAACATAGTCCTTTTAGAAACCACCACTACAGGTACAGTTCTACGTATTCGAATTACTCTTATGTTATGAAATGAGAAGATTACTCATTGGCTAAAGGTAAACCATTTTATATTTAGAATACATAACTCAATAACCTTACTCGTGATGAGATTCCCATTCTTATCATTCGATTAAGAGCAATAGTGTATGTGTTAAGTAACTCATGGTCCGTACCTTACTGTGAAAGACCTCCATTCACATGCACAATTTACTTAAACACAATGGGTCTTTTTCAATATATTTGTGCACAAAAGTAAAAAAGAATCTAGAAATAATTTCAGGGAATAAAACTTTTATTAATACAAATCAAAATTACATTAGAAACCTAGTCTAAGAAGGTATACATCCTAACAATCTCCCACTTGCATTCTAAGACTAAGTAAGTCCATAAGTGCCCACTCCTATGGTGTCTAAGTATCTCGTAAAGACTCTCACAGCTAAAAGCTTGGTGAATAGATTTGTTAGATTGTGTTCTGAGGCAATTTGTTCCACTATGACTTCCCATCTCTAGACAAAATCTTAGATCAGGTGGTATTTCCACTCAATGTGCTTCCCTTTTGTGGTTTTGGGTTTTTTAGATTATGAGACTACGCCAGTGTTGTCACAATATATCATAACCAACCTGTCCATCTGTGGTATGACTCCAAGTTCTAAAAGGAACTTTTGGATCCAGACTATTTCTTTGGATATCTCCGAAGCTATCACATACTTAGCTTCCATGGTTGAGTCAGCAATACAAGATTGCTTGATACTCCTCCATGAAATAGCTTCTCCAGACAAGGTGAATACATATCCACTAGTGGATTTGTCTCATCCTTATCTACCTAGAAGTCTGAGTTTATGTATCCTATAGGAACCAAGTCATCAGCCCTATAAACCAGAATATAATCTCTCGTACCCTTAAGGTACTTGAGAATATGTTTTACAGCTTGGCAATGAACCTCCTTGGGTTTGATTGATATCTACTAAGCTTACGACAAAGCAGATATCTAGACTAGTACACAACATGATGTACATGAGACTTCCCACAGCTAAAGCATAGGGTATCCTACTTATTCTATCATTTTCTTCTTGAAACTTTGGACAGTCCTTTAAAGAAAAAGATAACCTATGTCTACAAGGGTTTAATGCTCTATTGCATGAGTCCATGCTGAACTTGGCTAGTATCTTGTCAATGTATATAGCTTGGGATAATCCTAACATTCTAGGAACCTTAATCCCGAGAACATAATTGGCTTCTCCCAAGCCCTTTATAGTAAATTGACTAGATAGTCAAACCTTAGTAGATGATAGTATCCCTACATCATTCCCAATAAGTAGAATGTCATCCACATATAATAGAAGAAAAACTATGTTTATGCCTTCTAGTTTCCTATACACACATGGTTCATCCTCATTTTGAATGAAATTGTAGGACTTTACAGTCTTATTGAAACGAATGTTTCATACTCTGGATGCTTACTTAAGTCCATAAATAGACTTCTTAAATTTACAAACTATATGCTCTTGGCCTTCAGTAATAAAACCTTTCGGTTGGGACATATAGATGTATTCACTAAGATGGCTATTTAGAAATACCATCTTGACATCCATTTGTCATATCTCATAGTCATAATTACATGCGATAGCAAAGAGGATACAGATGGACATAAGCATGGCTACTGGGGAAAAGGTTTTCTCATAATCAATATATTCTTTCTGAGTATACCCTTTCATTATAAGCCTAGCTTTGAAGGTTTCCACCTTCCCATCCTTTTCCATCTTTCTCTTGTATATCCACTTACATCTAATGGGTTTTATCTCTTCTAGTGAAGCTACAAGATTCCAAACTTGATTAAAGTACATAGTTTTAATCTCGACTTTTATTACTTCATGCCATAGGTTTGCATCGGTATCAGCAATAGTTTCCTCGTATTTAGTGGGATCTTATTCCTAATAGTTGGAGACTAAGTCAAAAACCTCTCTAGTCTATCTTTAGGGAAACTTAGATACTCTCCTACTATAACGAGGCTCTATTTGTACAGGTTCCTAAGGCTGTGCCTCTTCTTGTTCTATAATCGTGCTAGAAGAAGTTGATTCAGAAGAAAACTTCTCCTTAAAATCCAATCTTGTTAAACCTTTAGTGGATCTGGTTTAATCATCCTGCAAGTATCTTGCATTAGTACTCACAAGTACTTTTTGCTCATTGGGATGATAAAAGTAACCATTCTTTGTGCCTTTTGGATACCTAACAAAATAGCGTAATTCTGATATTAGTGTTAACTTGTCTTCATTGATCAATACATAAGCTGGACAACCTCACATTTTGAGATGATTTAGACTTGGCTTATGCCCAATTCACATCTTATAGGGCATCCTAGGTACTGACTTGGAAGGTACGAAGTCCAGAATATATGCCACTATTTCTATGGCATATCCTTAAAAGGACACTGGAAGAGTAGCATGAAACATCATATTTCAGACCATTTCCATCATTGTCCTGTTCCTTCTCTTAGCTACTCCGTTCTGCTGGGGTGTTCTCGGCGCAGACAGTTGGGATACTATCCTATGATGTATCATGTAGTCCATGAATTCAGCAAGGAGGTACTCTCCACGCATGATTCGATCGTAATGTTTTGATTAGTTTACCTGTCCAACCCTCCACTTCAGCCTTAAACTTTTTGAACTTATCAAAAGAATCAGACTTGCGTCTCATCAAGAAAACATAACCATACGTAGTATAATCATCCATGAAGGTGATGAAATACTCAAACCCCCATCTTGTTGGTGTAGACAAAGCACCATACATATTAGTGTGAACAAGATTCAATATCTCTTTCGCTCTATCTGCCTTTTAGGTAAAGGACCTTTTGGTCATTTTTCCCATAAGACATGAATCACACTAAGGCCAACTTTTCAATCTCAATAAGTCTAAAGGCTCATCATGAATTAACCTTTGAATCTTGATTTAGTTAATATGACCCAACCTTAGATGCCAAAGATATGAGTCATTGACATTGGTCTTTCTGTTTCTACTTAAAGATTCAGATTGAGCGTTGTTTAATTGCTTGTTAATAGGATTGATGAAGAATAGGTTTTCATACTTATGCCCAGTACATAAAACTTCTCTATTGTTACTGATAGTTATACCAAAATGGAAAGAAACAGAATATCCTTGATTTATTAGTTTTGCAACTGAAACCAAATTCTGTCCAAAACCCGAAAAAAATAAAATATCCTTCAATATAACTATTCTTTTACAATAAAAAATAAGTTCCAATTCTCCTACTACAAGGGCTCAAACTTGTGCTCCATTTCCCAAACGTAGTCCATGTTCGCCCTTCTGGAGTCTTCTAATCTTTCTAAACCCCAACAAGAAGTTATAAATATGATTAGTGGCTCCTGAATTAACAATCCAAGTGGAAGTTAATCCAACCATTGATATAGACTCTAGATAGAAAATATTACCTGTAGGGTTTTTTTTTGCTTGAAGATTTGGACACTCATTTTTTCACTATCCCTTCTTCCCATATTTGAAGCATTTGCTCTTGGGTTTGTTTTTGGGTTTGGACATAGGCTGGTGCATTCCATTACCCTTTTTCTTCTTGAAACTTTTTGGGCTTAGGCCCAGTTCTTGAAGAAGAAGCCATTATGGCCCTTGCTTATGGCTTCATGACCTCTTCGTAACCTAGAGCTCTTTCATTAATTCAGTTAAACTCATGTTTAACTTGTTCATGTTGTAGTTTAACTTGAACTGAGTAAGAGAGCCTGACAGAGATTTCAGAACTATGTCCTCTTGGTTCTCGAGGTCAATGACAACCCCCAAGATTTCTACTTCCTCGAAAGAAGTAATCATTTTGAGCATATACTCCTTGACTGATACTCCCTCAACATCTTGGTGTTTATGATTGGTCGAAGAGCCTCCTGCCTTGTGGGCTGGCTCTTTTTTGCGAACATCGTGTCTAGTGATGTGGTTATGTTGTATATAGTTACCATGTGCTCATGTTTAGATTAGAGCACATTAAACAAGGAGGCTAACATAGAGCATCGTGCCATCTTGTCAGCATTTTTCCATGCTTTCTTAGCTTGTCGCTCCTTATTAGTGAAACCTTCCCCGATAATAGGGCAGGTTTCATAAAGGACATATTTATATTTCTCAGCTGTGAGTATTATATTCAAGTTCCTTTTCTAGTCCACATAGTTGGGACCTATTAGCTTATTCTCACAGAGAATTATGGCTAAGGAATTGAAAGAACCTCCACCAACCATTTCTGAAAATTTGAAAATAAAAGAAATTCTCAGTTTTGTGAAAAACAAAATAATTTTGTGCACTTTATCCATATATTAAGCTAATAATAGTTAACTCTATCACTATTATCTTTAGCATAATTAATTTGGCCCTTAGGAAAACTGACATAGCTTCTTGGAAAGATTCATAGTTTCCTAAGCTAAATGTGTTAACTACCACAAATTAATTTCCCTTCTAGGTAATGATTTAGAAGATAACTCCATCGAGGGAATGGCTATTTCTTCTCATTTCCTATGGACATGCCTCGCACGATAGACTCCAATGTGGGCTGGCCGATCATACTACGTGTTTCGAATCATTAATTACATCATTCCATTAGTTCTAGATCCTTGTATTATCTCCATCCTATATGGGTTCACTCCCAAGGTGATGCGAGAAGACCCACAATCTCTAATGAGGATTGTGATGGAAGCTGTAGGGCTGTTGGAACCCATCTCCCACTTAGGTTTTTGAAATAAGGGTTTTTTTTTTTTTTTTTTGGAAAATGTCATTTGAACACTTTCAATTAAGTTCTCTTTTAACTTAAAAATAAAATATATAAATCCATAAAAATTTATATGTCAAGGTTTATATCCGTTGAGAAAATTTGCCATGAATTAATTTTATTTAAGTTAAAAACTTAATAATTTTAAAAAATCCATTAAAACTTTTTAGAGATTTTGATCTCAAGTTTTTATTTGACAAAAAATAATTTTCCTTTGCGAAAACAAATTAAAATGGTTTTCCAATTTAGCTTACAAAAATTTCTAAATCCAAAATATTTTCTATGTTAAGGATAAAAAACCTTTAAGAAAATAACCAAGGATTAATTTTTGTTTAAGTTAAAATTAACTATTTAATTAAACAAAAATATTTTCTTTGTCAAATAAAAATTCCCAAAGATTTTGGTCTTTGAGAAAACGTACACATAGGAATTAAAATAAATATCATGCTAGAAAACAGTAAACGTTTTCATGCTTTTCTATTTTTTAAACCTAAGTGTCCAAAGAATAAAATTAAACACATTCATTAAATTAATTTAGTGGTCTTGTTTAATCCTAAAAATCATTTACTATTATTTTTCATGTAAAATATTCAAAGAATATTAATTATTGCAAAAATAATAACTTCGCCTCCTATGAGACCAAAAGAAAAAAAAAGAAAGAAATTGTGCGGGAATTACAAGGACAAAATAAAAATAAATATATTTTTTCGATCTTGCGCACCCGCCACACCAGATCATGCCCACGGAAAATTCCATGGACCATGACTCGACAGGCACCTGCAACCCGCGAGCTACCCGCATCGAGAACACAGTCACAATTGTGACCGCATCCTAGAGCATCCTTCCTAGGATGCAAGGCATTTGCATTGATCTAAGGGTTGGCTCGGTGCTTGCTGTGGCTCGGATCGGTTGGGGCTGGCGGCTCGGTCTATCTTCTTCAATTTTTTTTCCTTTTCTTCTGCGATTTTCTCCAAAAGGCTTCTGCAAATCTTCTTGTGACTTCCTCAGGCAGCCATTTTGATACAATTCTTAATCAAAACAAAAACTACATCCATCTATACCCTTTAAATTTGGGTTTACACGATTTCTACGAAAAAATAATAAATTTATAGTGGATCCTAAACCTCAACTATGAGGTGTATAGTCAGCCTATCCCATACCAATACAGCGAAGGTTCACAGGCAATAATCAAACAATTATTTGGCTAATTTTATTAACTAACATGCATGCTTCCTAAGATTTTCAAAGTTTCACGCTTTGATACCACTTGAAGCAAGAAAAAACAGATGTCATGCATGCTTCGGCAAACAAAGGCCAAAAACAAAAACACAGAACACAGCGAAAAGGGAAAAATTTAATACCTCTGTGCTTTATTATTTTCTTTGGCTGTGAAGAAGCCGACTGGATAATAGGAATAGCTTCACGACTTGATGACGATTCTGGTTCAAATCCCGCAATCCTTCTGCTGCATCTTGCTTGCATGAATGCCAAAGCTCTTTGAGAACTCAGAATATTCCACCGCCTAATGCTCGTTGGTGACACAAATTAGACGAGGAAAATCAACATCTCAATACTCTTGACCCTTTGCTATTAATTAGCAAAATGAAGAAGATTAAGGAAAAGAAGAAGAACGAGAGAAAGGGGGAAGAAGAAAAACTTTTGGTTTTTTTTTTCTTTTGTTGTGTGTATTCAATGTGTATAAAAAACAGATGGCTCACCTATGATAACCAAAACATCGGGGTTTTGACATTTCAAAACACCAAGAAGTTTTCAACGGAAGAGTTTGGCATAGCCTAAACTCTTCTATCCCGTGAATTAAAAAAAAAAATAACCCTTTGGTCCAGGCTATTAGGCCATAATTATTTTTATTATTTTTCTTAAACCCAATGAGCCAAAAATAATAAACATTAATTAATTATTTTTTAGGCTTATAAAAGTAACCCAATATATAATTAATGGACCAAAATAAACCAAAATAATTATTTAAGCCTTTTTACTTAGTTTAGGCCTAGGTTAATTTTCTAATTATTCAATTTGGGTTTAGGCCTTGAATAATTAATTAACTAACTAAACCAGATAATAAATTTAATTTAATTTCTCTTGTTCTTTTATTTTATTATAATCCAATAATAAATTAGACTTCCTGAATAAAATAAAATCCTTTTTTAATCGAGACCATTTCCTCTATCCAAAGTTAATTAGGACTTACGAGCTATTCCGAGAACCAAAAAGACATATCGCCTTGACTACTAAAATGACAAAATATCCCTGTTATATAAATAGTTGTATTTTATATTTTAAATATTTTCTAATATCACCATAAGAAAATATTGACCCCAAAGATAATGATGCACTAGTTATGTGTCCGACCTATAGGTAAAATGATTAAAATACCCCTCTATACATCCGCCGTGCATTGAAAGAGGTAAAAGTGTACTAATACCTCTGTAAAAGACATATAATATCCTTAGGCTTCTAGACTAATGGTCCACGACTTGTTGGAATATTTTCTCTTTTCAAGGGAGCTACCCTAAAGTAAATATCCAAGTTATATTCCCCAGGGCTCTGGATAATTAGATCATTTGGACAACTACAAGGGGTGATATAGTATAGAAGCTATCTTATACAAGTCTGTCTTAACTAACTAGTTACATATACCTAACATACTAGTTTATTGCTCCTACAATAGAACCTCAACTATAGTACAACAAAGCATATGCTTCCAGCTTCATCAGACCACCAACTCATACTCAAGCTGTAGAGTAAAATTCCATACTGTAGCAGTAGAAGTGTATGTTTCTACCATATAGTACTTTTAGAAACTATTATTACAGGTCTAGTTCTACGTATTCAAAATACTCTTGTACTTAACCCATGGTCCATACCTTACTGTGAAAGACCTCTATTTACATGAACCATTTAATTAAACACAATGGGTCTTTTCCAATGAAATTGTGCACAAAAGTAAAGAAGAATTCACAAACAATTTCTGAGAATAAAACTTTTATTAATACAAATCAAAATTACATTTGAAACTTAGTTTAAGAGGGCATACTGTTGGAGATATGCCCTAGAGTCAATTTGTACTTATACTATTGTCGTTATATTTTATATAATAATATTAGGCTTTCCTTTCCATGAATAGTGCGTTTTGTTTTGTGGTCATTAAATACGTGACTTGATAGTAAAACCTAACAATGAATACAATGACTATTCTAAATCTGTCACTGATCGTTTATTATTATTAGAACAATAATAAATTAAGATTAGTATGTTTGTGACTGGATGGCTATGTTTTACTGGTCATGGATATTTGTGATATCAAGTCAAAACATAAATAAATGTTAGAGAACATTGTATCGGACATGACCCGCTGTGAGAGTACTTCATGGAACATGTCATAAGTACTTGCTAGCCATAATAATATTAAAAGTCCTTCGACCTAAATTCATCATAGTTTCTTACTTGATAAATTCTGTATTTTGACGTTGTCTAAAGGTGTTTTTAACCAGAAAATAAATTAGACTACTGTTGGATATAGAATAAATCAATGAGAGGAATATGATTGATAGTGAAGGAATTTGTCCCTCTCAATTATGAGAAAGATATCCATGGGCCCCTTGATAAGTTAGACTGTTAAAATGAATGGCCGTGCTCAAATATATCAATCTGAGATATTGATATCATTTGTTTGAACAGTCTACTATGAAATCAAGAAATAATTGATTAAGCTTAATAAGGATGACATGCTCCGTGCCTTATGCTTAATCTGGATATCGTATAACAAAAGGACTAAATGTAAAATTATAGTTTGGTTTAAAGAGATCATCGATCTTCATTTAACTTGGATAGTTATAATGTTTTGTTAGAAATCGCTTATAACTTGTGGGCCATTTAAATATGATTTAGGACACTGCCAGTGTTAAATGAACCTATAGGGTCACACAATAAGCGAACTTGTTAGGTTATTTTTCTGGTGACCAGATTTGATGAATCTGGAAATATGTCTAAGTTAATCGAACTTAGAAAATTTACTAGATACAATGAATTTGGAATTATGTCCACATTCGATGTATCTGGATGATGTCCATATTATAAGAATCTATCCCGGTAAATTAATTAGTTAAATTACCGAGATAATGGCAGAATCTTATCATATTAGTTTTAATTTAATTTGAATTTAAATTAAAATACAATAAGATATTATTGGGGTTGAACTCTAAGAGGTTCGGCGTGGGTTTTTAAGAAAAACCTTAGTCGTCTTCTTGTGTGTGCCAATTTCTGTTGAGAATTTGCGTGCCTCCATTGATCAGGAAAAAAAAAACCTCTCAAACCCTAGGCGCTAGCACTCCCCGAGTAACGAGTGAGTTCGCGATGTGTATCCGATAGAGGACGTTCGCACTCTGCAACGTCTGGTGATCGTTCGGGTTGCACGTATAGTGACAGAATCGGAATCGAAGGATATTGATTACACCAAATAGAGGTAATTCTACAAATCTACGATCTTCTTAATCATTTACTTGGATCCTCGAAAGGGATTCATGGATGTTTTCCGCATTTAGGAGTCCACGAATACTAACACATACATCCCAACATAACAAACATAAAGAGGAATGGAACAAGGATAAAGGTAAGGCCGTGGAGAGACCCCAAAGGAGTCGAGATATCAAGTACTTCAAATACCTCGGGTATGGACATATGGCCCTTGAGTATTCTAGTAAAAGGACTGTGTGCACCAATGCCTTTGGAGATATGTCCTCCAAAGATGAAGAAGGTGGATAAAGAGATAATATGGAAGGAGAAGAGTTTGAAGAAGGAGAGACTACTAGTGAAGAAGCGGAGGAGGCAGGAAAAGTATGCTCTTTACTTGGAGTTGCTAGAAGGTCATTGATGTGTAAATTTTGGGTGTATAAAAATTATGAAATTTAAATCCATCCCTTAGTCAAGATTTAATTAAAGCATTAATCCCAAAATACAGATACAAGTAAGTATACTCATTGCAAGCGTAGTATAGGGAATTAACGAGTATCGATCCTCAAAGGAACAAGTACACACTAATAAATTTTCATTCATTGTTTAACCAACCAAATAAAGTGATAAAATAATAAAAAGGAAAATAAAAAATATGTACAAATCAAGGATGTACAAATATACAATTTAGACAAAAGCATTTGAAAATATGATAATATATCACCTAGCCAATATTACAATTAATTATTGTCTTGGTCGCAAATAGACCCATTTCATTTGCAATCCATGGAATCACTATCTCATAGTCAAAGAACATATTATGTCTCAACCAATTTATCCAAAAGATGCATTAAAATCAATCCTCATATAAATCCCGATATTTTAGGTGAGTTAAAACATGAAATTAGTCAATGAATCCATATTCTATCAACTATCAACCAACCTTTGATTACCTATATTCTAGACAATTAACCCCTTTCTCAAGCAAGTTAAAAGATAATAAATATAAAACTAATTAATTAAAGTTATTACCATCCCATTTTTCAAGCAAGTTAATAATAAAGATCAATCAACCAACTACATAAGCAAAACAAGTAATCAAATACCAAGAACAATAATCAATTGATCAAACGAATAAATTACTTAATAGACCATGAATCCCAAAAACAATGTCAAATTATAATGGAAATATTAAATACATAATCGTTTAAGAAAAAGAAAACAAAGGTAAAAGAAGGTACTCATAGACAAGCCTCCTTCTTCTCCTTTGAAAACTCTCTTGAATAACCTTTCTTGATTTGGTGAATTCCTCCTCCTTAATCAATTTTTTGATTTGCTTTTTGAATTCACCTTCTATCCCCCATTTTTCTTGGTTTTTCCTTGTTTTTATAGGCCTATTTGATGCTAAATTTGTTGCTTGAGAAGTCTTGGCCGAGTAGGATTCGAAAAATACTAAAATCAATGGAAAATTCCTAAATTTGGGTACAAAATTTTCTTGTTCTAGAGTAGACTTGGCACCAGGTCCTTTCGACCCACCTGGCACTATGTTTGTTCTATTTTCCTCTTTGCATGTGCACTATTTTCATTGTTTGGGCAGATTGGACTTGGTGCCTTGTCCCTTTAGTATGCCTAGCACTAGGTTCATGCTGGAAAATTCACCTTTTTACTCAAAATCAACTTAAATTAGCACAAATTTGTCAAAAATACTTTTTACAAGCAAAATATCAAATAGGAAGGAATATGCCTAGTTATTACAACAAAAGTATCTCAAATTGACCTCAAATAACTAGAAAAATAATTGTGATTTTAACCTCTATCAATTCCCCCACACTTGAACTTTTGCTTGACCTTAAGCAAAAACACTTAAGCTAAGAAAATCACAAAAAAAAAAAAAAAAAAAAAAAAAACATAACAAAGACTATAACTTCATTTCAAACTTTGGATAATAACCCTTGCTATTCACACTATTTGAAAACAATTTCAACTTTGGAACATTTGACAAGACGTCACAAAATTTTTGAAGTCAAATTAATCAAGTTCATAACTTAGTCTAAGAAAATTATTTCACCCTTCAAGTAAAAATATAGATAACATGCATCACACAAGTCAAGCTATCTACCAACTCAAGTATTATGAATCTAAAAATTGCACAACTCAAGTCATGATGTAAGGAAAGCACTCCCATTTTTTCAATAACTTAGGGAATTGATAGCCTCAAGTGCATGGATTCCTCTTCACATATCGTATTAGCCCCCTTTTAGTCATCACTCATCATTTTTTCAACCTCTTTCCACTTTTTTTGCTCTTGGGAATTCATAGTCTCAAGAAAGTGGATTTCTCTTCACTATTCGTATTGGCCTCCCATAATCAAGCAAAAATAATACTTTCTCATCTTTAAAGAGAAAACAACAATCAACTCATTTTTCCAATATTTCAACTTAGAAGAATTTTTCACAATTTTTCCTCTCAAAGATATTTTATCTCCTCATATTCATTATCACAACTAAAGGATCAAAATGAAAAACATCAAAGAAAATGTAGAGGAAAAATTTTCAGTTTTTCAAGCCACATGTAGGAGAGAGTACTTACTTTTTTTATTGGTCGCAGGTTAACCAACGAAGGGCCGGGTTGCACTAGAATTTGCGTTGGAAGGGGAGAAGAAGGCTCCTGCAATTCAATCGGTATTCCCGCCAATCTTCTATTCCTACGCATTAAGCGTCTCCAAGCTTCCTCTCTTTGTCTTCCGGAGTATGACTCTACCTTGCCCTTGGGTTAGCTTGGTGAAAGCTCCTTCTTTAGGTATTCTCTTTTAGATAGAAGGAAGAGAAAAAAAAAAAAAACGTCCACAAGAGAGAAAGGGAGAGACGACACTTTTGAGAGAGGAGAACAGACCACAACCAACGTAATTTTTCTCCATCTCATGCACCCTTGATTTTGGCAAGTCTTAGGGCTTGATTAAGCCCTAACAGCTGAAAATAATAAGCCCTAATGGGCTTGGTGCGGTGCTCCAAAACCAATCCAAGACTGGCCCAATCCTTTTAATTAATTAATTGTCTTTTCTGGGCTTTAATAAATATCCAAGACTAAATAATTAATTCTAATTAGACTCTTAGAATAAATTTTATTCTTTTCCAAATAATTATCCATTAAACTCAAATTGTGTCTAAACAACACCAATGTAACTTAAGCTACTTTGGGGACCAAAAGATCTATTATTCATGGCTACTAAAATGACCAAAATGACCTTACTATTAAATAGTTGCATATTACCATTTTAAATATTTCCATTTATCACCATATGAAAATATTAACCCCAAAAATAATATTGCTAAAGCAATGTCTTCGACCAACAGGTAAAATGATAGAAATACCCCTCTATATAACACCCATCAATGAGACAGGATAAATGTACTAACACCACTCTCAAATACATCTACCATCCTTAGATCTCTATTTGATAATCTATGACTCACTCGAATGTACTTGCTTATTATTGGAAGTTACCCAAAAAGCACACATTCTAGAGTCATGTTCGAAGGGCCCTGGATTATTAGATTATCCTGGACAATCACAAGGGGGTGATTTAACTTCACTAAGTGAAGTATAGAAACTCTGTTGCATAAATCCGTCTTAACTAATTAGAGCAATACACCTAGCATACAATGATATTGATCTCACAAAAGAAATCTCACCTAACATATATCAAAGTATAAAACCCTAACTTTTCCAGACCACCAATTCATACTTAAGTATGAAGGTATCTGTCCACGCTGTAGTAGTAATAGTCCGGTCTCTATAACCATAGTACTTTATAAGAGACCACTACTATAGGTCCAATTCTACGTATTCGAAATACGCTTATGCCAGTGATGTGAGTGAACAACTCACTGATTTAAGGTAAACCATTCTTCATTAGAACTTATGGCATAATAATCTTACCTTGATAAAATTTCCAATACCATCAAATGACTGAGAACTCAATTTTACTTGTAGGACAAGTACCCGTGGTCTATACCTTACTGTGAAGAATGACCCAACTCGTAGATCATTACTTGCCATACTTAGTCCTTAAATATATAATAATATATGAAACAAACTAAATTGATTGAATAAGCATTTTTATGTTTATTATTGCAATTTACATAGAATACATAGTCTTTAAGGGCATACTTTTCAATAATCTCTCACTTGCACTACAAAGACTAAGAAAGTCCATAAGTGCCTATCGCTATGATATCTAAGTGTTTGCGAGACACCTTTTCAGTCAAAGGCTTGGTAAAAGGATCCACCAAATTGTTGACTGAGGAAATCTGATCAACCACAATCTCCCGTTTCTGGATGAACTCTCGGGTGAGGTGGTACTTCCTTCTATATTCTTGCCCTTCCTATGGTTTTGAGGCTTTTTACACTGTGACATCGCTCCAGTGTTGTCACAATAAATCGTGATAGGCCTATGCATGTGCAGTGCTACTTCATGTTTTTTGAGGAACTTCTGGAGCCACAACTTCTTTAGAAGCTTCTGAAGCAGCAATGTACTCATCTTCCAAGGTAGAATTAGCAATGCAGGATTACTTGATACTTCTTCATAAAATAGCTCCTCCAGATAAAGTGAATACTTATCCACTGGTGAATTTTCTTTCATCTTTATCCATTTGGAAGTCTGAGTCTGTATAACCAGTAGGAACCAAATCATCAACATGATATACAAGCATATAATCTCTCATTTCCTTGAGATATTTGAGTTTATACTTTACGGCTTGCTAGTGAGCTTTCCTTGGATTTGACTGATATCTACTAACCATGCCTACTACAATGTAGATATCTGGCCTAGTACAAAGCATAGCATACATGAGACTTCCTATAGCCGAAGCATAAAGGATCCTGCTCATTTTCTGCTTATCTTCTTGTGTCTGAGGTCACTGCTTGGAAGATAAGGATAATCCATATCTAAAGGGTACAATAGTCCCTTTACAGTGATCCATGTTGTAGTTGACCAATATCTTATCAATATAAGAAGAATGGGATAAGCTTAACATTCTCTACTTTCAATCTCTAAGAAGCTTAATACCTAGAATGTAGCTAACTTCCCCAATGTCTTTCATGCTAAATTGACTAGTTAGCTAACCCTTAACTGATGATAATATCCCTACATCATTTTCAATGAGTAGAATGTCATCTACATAAAGTACCAAGAAAGTCACTTTGCCACTGTCTGATTTCCTATACACATATAGTTCATCCACGTTTTGAATAAAACCATAAGCTTTCACAATTTTTTCAAAACATATGTTCCATGCTCGTGACGTTTGCTTAGGTCTATAGACGGACTTCTTAAGCTTACATACCATTTGTTCTTGACCTCTAGCAACAAAACCTTCTGGTTGTGACATATAGACATTTTTGCAAAGATAGCCATTTAAGAAGGCCGTGTTGACATCCATTAGCCATATCGCGTAGTCATAATGGCATGCAATGGCTAAAAGAATACGGATAGACTTTGGCATGGCTATTGGTGAAAAGATTTCTTCATAATTAATCCATTCTTTTTGAGTATAACCTTTAGCAACTAACTTTACTTTATAGGTTTCAACCTTTCCATCCACACCTCTCTTCCTCTTGTATACCCACTTACACACAGTAGGTTTTATCCCATCAGGCATTGTGATAAGATCCTAAACCTGATTAAGGTTCATGAACTCAATCTCAAGCATTCATGGCTAGCTGCCATTTGTCTGCATCAGCATTAACAATGGCCTTCTCGTATCTAGTGGGATCTTGTTTCTAATGATTAGAGACTAGATCATGATCTCTTCGATCTATCTTTTTGGAATTCTTATGATCTTCCCACTACAACGAGGCTCAGTTTGTATAGGAACATATGGTAGTATTTCTCTTGGTTCTTCAACTGGGGTGTTAGATGTACTTCAAGTTGAATCACTGACCAACTTCTCTTCAAACTCTATTCTACTTGAACCCGTGGTGGATATAACTTGTTCATCTTCTAAGTATCTAGTATTAGTATTAACAAGTACCTTATACTCTTGAGAATGAAAGAAATATCCACCTCTTGTTCTTTTTGGATACCTAACGAAATAGTATAACTCTGATATTGGTTCTAGCTTACTTCTCTTTGTCAACTGATGTGTTCAAACTTAGGTATAAAAATCATACGAAAACTAAGCATATTCCCAATCAAGTTTAAATTAAAACATTCAACCCAAATCATATATATGAGCAAACGTACTCATCATTAACCAAGTATAGGGTTCAAATGAGTGTCGATCCTGCAGGAACAAGTAGACATTAATCACCTTTCTTTCATTATTTAACCGACTCAATAAATTGAAAAATAAATAAAAAGGAAAATAAAATAAATATAAAAATATATACATGTCAAGGATGTAGATTTATGCAATTCAAACCATTGTTTAGACAACCATGATCTTAAAGTACCCAACCTTTATCATAACTAATTATTCTCTTGGCATCATGAAGGATAATATAGATTCACTTCTTTATCCAATCTATGAATTCCTATATTCTAGGTAACTTAGTATCATATATCCTGTCTCAACCAGTCTTACCCAAAAGATGCATTAACCATAGTCCTTGATTTAATTCACATTCCTGGTAAGTTATGCATGAAATTAACCAATGAATCCATATCCTGACATATATCAATTAACCTTGAGTTACTTTGTCCCTACTCTTTACCCCTTTGTCTAAGCAAGTTAAAAGCTAACAAATATGAAAATAATGAATTGAAACCAACATCAACCCCTTTGTCCAAGCAAAGTTAATGGAAAGACCCAACCAATTAATCTCGTAATAAGCACAAGCAATCAATACCAAGAATAACACTCAACTAATCAAAAGATCAAAGAACTCTAAAAATCATGAATATCTACAACAATGTCAAATTATAATAAAATAATTAATACATCATTGTTCAAGAAAAAGAAAACAAAGTAAAAGAAAGTACTCATAGACAAGCCTCCTTCTTCTTCCTTTGAAGACCTTCTTGCATAACCCTCATTGAACTTGAAGAATTCATTCTTTGATTGAGTAATTTTCTGTGATAATCAATGAATTCTCTTCTTTTCCCTTGTGTTTTTCATCTATTTAGAGGCTTAGGAAGTGCCTAAACTCATAGTTACAAAGTTCTTGGCTGTGTAGAAGTTGGAAGATACTAAAACTCCTCAGATTATCAAAAACCGCGTAGAAAAATCACAGCACCGCCTTAGCTTCAGGGCACAGCTGGCGCCACCTTGGCTCTTGGTGCTGGCGCCAGTTGTGTTCTTTTCCTCCACTTGTTTGCAGATTTTTCTTCTAATTTTGCACACTGTGTTCCAGAATGCAGCTAGCGCCGGTTCCAACTTCACAGCCGATGCCCCATTGGTTTTGTTCTGCTCTATTTCAACAATTTTTCTGTCGCTTCGAAGTTCGTTTCATCAATGCATGGCCGACGCCGATTCTAGTGTCCTAGCCGGTGCCGCCTCTCCTCTGTTCTGTGACGTTTTTGCTTCGTTTTACCCTAAAAATCTGAAATAAAGAACAAAATACCTTTCCAAGGGTAAAATCTCAAATATGAAGGAATATGACTAGTTATTGAACAAAATGTATTACAAAAGTATGTCAAATAACTAGGAAAAACTTGACTAATTTAGCCCCTATCATATTCCCCCACACTTAGCTCTTTGCTTGTCCTCAAGCAAAGTATCAAGAACAAGTAGGAAAACACAAGATTTAATCAATCACTCAATCAATTTCAAAACAACATTTTTAACGCTTTCTTTATTCAAGAACATAAAACACATGATACTACATCTTTCACAACAAATGCAAGACTTGTGTTAGTGATAAATGACTAAATAGAACCATCACAATACTTCACACTATTCTCAAACCATTGGAAAGAAGTTAGCTAAAAAAGAATATGCATTCTATATGCTTACTTTTCATACACTCTCTCCACTAATCCGAGACATATCATGATTTTACTTAGATCAAGTAGGACTTTTAAGCTTGTAATGTAAGGTTAAATGTTTGTAATATAGCTTATCAAACAAAGGATATAGAAAAATCAAAGGTCAAAGAAAAACTGAGAGTTAGCAAGAAAAGGATAAACAAAATGAATCAATAATTTCCAACTCTTCTTGCTCTCCTATTCCAAAAATCAATCAAACCATAATCTTATTCAGCAATTACAACTCCACTTTAAGCAAATCCTGTATTTTTTCTATTTTCAACTATTCTTTTCATCAACTATTTTCTATTTCTTTCACAAGATCACTCAAATTTCTAGTAATGGTGTCAAGTACTTTATATGAACTTTAAATTTTTTTTTTCCAGCTCAATCACCATTCCTTTTGTGATCTTTTCTATCTTCATTCCATTCAATAAGTCTCTTCTCTCACTGCTGCTATTGTTTTTTTTTTCTCACTTCTCTTCTTTCATTCTTTCTAGCAGCTTTTTGCTTTCTTCCCTCACTTACTATTACTCTTCTTTTTTTTTCCCTTTGTTTTCACTCTCTTTTTTTCTCTTTCTTTTTTTTTTCAGCTCAACTTGTTATTGATCTATGACTGAAAGCAACAAGCCATAATCTTTTTCCCCAACATTTTTCCTTAACATTCTCATACATATACTTTCATCCATCAAGAGCATAAAGATTTAGAAAATTATTCAAAATCTTAGCCACAAGCAATGGACACAATATTGTGATGGGTTTTAATGAAAGAAATGAACAATTTAGGCTGAAAATAGGCACTAAGGATAATATGAAAATAGGTAGGCTTGAAAAGGCTCAAACTATCCAAAGAAGGCCTATTACTGTCTTCCTTAAGTTAAATTATGATTGTCTTTCTTATTTCACCTCGAGAGGTATTCAAGTAAGTTTTAGAATGCTCCATGAATTTTAGTAGAAAAACAAGGTTTAAGAACAATGTAAAGCATTAGATCAAGAACTACTTTGTCTAAGTGAGTGCAAAAAGTCATACATAAGCCATAAATGATCTAGAACATATGCTCTATACTCCATCATAAAGGCAAGCATTAAAAATATAGCTTGAAATCTCTAGAAAATCAGAAAATTTTGAAAAACTTCACACAAGAATTTCAAAAATTTGCTCCCAAGAAGGTTAAAATATATGTATAGAAGACTTGTTAATCAAATCACTCCCCCACACTTAAACTGGACATTTTCCTCAATGGCCAAATAAATATAACAATAACAACAATACCATGGGACCAAAAATATAAATGAGAAGAGATCAGAAAAATTAACTTCCTTTCTTTTGGCATTGTGTTGTAAAAGATCTGAATGCTATGAAGAATGAGGCATTGCAAAGTACCCAAAAAGAAAAATACAAAAGAAAACACACCAAAGTGTAAAAACTAGAAAAGAAAATAAATCAAAAACAAAAGAAAGAAAGAGTACACGAAGAAAAAAACAAAAACTAACTAAAGAAAACAATAAAAGAGAAAGGAAAAACAAGAGTGCTCGAGAAAAATCATCAGTCCTCCTCCTCCTCATCATCATCCTCATCATCCTCAGCTGGTGTAGAGGAACCCACACCACCATGTGGCCCAGAAGTGTAACACCCCGCTACCTAGGCCCACTAGGACCGGGGATGTTGCCCCGTCCCAAGGACAAGGGGTCTTTATAACTAGGTCACACAAATGAAATAGCGGAATATAAATGATACTTGAACTTAAAATTTATTACATCCCAAAAATAAATATCAATCCAAGAATAAATCCCAAAATACCAAAAACAAATCCGTAATAAAATTTATCCACTCTCTTCTCCCCAAAACATTACACAAAAATAAATCATCAGAAAATCTTCCAAAGCAGGTATAATCTAGCTACTCATCCCCACAACAGGATCGACCTGAAATCATGGTAATATGGTGGTGAGACAGAAATCTCAGTAAGTCCGTGTGTGCTTTGGGTGTTCAGTGAAAATAGTTCGTGAATGCAAAGTATAAAATTATTTATAAGAGATCACTGGCAAGCAATAACATCAGTCAAAAACAAGAGTGGTGTTTTGGCATTTCCAGCCATATATAATTTATAAAATCAGCCACTCGAAAGAAAGGATTACAGGTTACCACACGTTGGGCCCTATAACCGAATGGTCAGCATGCCATACTTTGTGCTTATTGCCGGTCAAAATGCCACACTTTATGCAGACTGACAAAAGTAGGTGATCGGCCTACTGGGCAAGATACTCCTCCTTCTCTATACCCAAACAACAACCGGGTGTCCATTCCGGCAAAACACAGTCACTTGACTGAAAAAGAACACTGCTAGCTCGGACCGACACAACTTACTGGACTGTCGTCTTATCCGGGAAGGACTCGCCCCTCAGAGGTGGCCATCTACTGAGAGACTTACCCTAACCCTTCAAAGACTAGCCCAGTAGTCCACCCTTATTGAGTACTCAACGTAACATATCCCACTTGGGAAAAAAAAAAGAAAGAATAAAACATAGTTCCACTTGAACATGGCAATTAAGGGTTTCCAAAGTTTTTGTCAAAATCAGTTTTAGAAAGAGTTTTGAGTTTAAATAAATTTGCTTATTGATTTTCAAATAATTTGTTTGACGGAAATAAGACAAAAGACAATCCTCAATTGCCTTTACAAAGATGAGTGTCCATGCATTCTACATTTGGCTTGCCATAATTAAACACTTTTCATCAATCAGGCTTTATGCAGGAGCTTACCTGATTCTTGTTCACAATAAAAAGGTCTCCAACTGCTGACCTAACCCCGCATGGGCAAATACAAACTACAATCAAACTCAAGCCAAAATTCACTTTCTCAATTTAAACAACTCAACTTACTACTATCATGATCCTAGTGTCCCAAGTTTTAAGGCCAAACAATAAGTAAATAGGTTTATAAGCTAAGGATAATTTGAGATTTAAAATAATTAATGTTTTGGGAAATAAGTACTAATAAGTTAAAGGTTTAAATATTGCTAAGAAAATTTAGAGTTTATTTGATGAAGAGTCTTAGGTGGTTTTTAGGAAAAATAAATGATTTATTAATAATTTAGCTGTTAGAAAATAATTGATAACTAAAGTTAGTTGAAAATGAATTTTAATGAGCCTTGCTTGGAAAATAATAAATAAGTTATTATAGGTTTTGATTAAAAGATAATAATTAAATTTTAATAATAAGTGTTTTACTAATTATGATTATTTCAAGAAAAAGGCTTTAGTTGATTTCATTATTTTTATATAATATTGATATATTTTATTTTTCTATCAAAACTATTATTTATTTGACTAAAATATCCTTTATATATACAATAATCCAAATCCACCCATCCTAGGATTTTTTCAAAATTACTAGCAAAATCAAATCATTAAATATTTTATTCATGAAATAAAAAATAGCTTAGGGACAACTAGATCATGATCATATTTCCATGGCTATTCACAATCATGAACATATACAATCCTTCAATTCATCAAATTATCCAAATCATGCATACAAGCATAGATCTCAATTTATCAAGACATGATCTAACCCCTACTAGCATAAATATGATCATGGCTTCAACAATCCAACATGAATATAAATCCTATTCACCAAAGGTGACATAATCTCTAGCATACTTAATCATGGAGGCATGCATTAAACCTCAAATCATCATACAATCAACCAAGATAATCCATCCATGCATAAATCCCATCTCCTTCATATTCATACATATATTCATGCTTCAATCTCAACAATACATACTCAAATCCTATCCACAATCCACCTTCTATCAACATCATCCTAGAGACATGAATCTAGAATTAAAAGAAGGGTTAAAAGAAAGCTTACTTGCTTGATGAATTCCCTTGAAGGAGTTTTGAATAAGTCTCAACTCCTAGATGTCTAAATCCGACCAAAGAAGGTGAAGGAAGCATGACCATTGGAGAAGAAACCATCCGGCCAAGGAGGAGAGAGAGAGAGAGAGAGACCATTAGTGGGTTTATTCATATATATATTCATTAGAGATCACGATTAGAGAAGATGGAGTTGTTAGAACAAACCTACCTTGAGGGTGTTCTTGAGCCTTCACAAAATTTCTTATTTTTTATCCAAACTAGCAAGTTGGATTTTGGAGTTTGATGTTAAGAATGGTGTTGATGGACTCACGGCAGTGAGTAGATGAATTCTAGAGTTTTTAGAAGTAGTTTGAAGTGATTTGGATAGGTATTAGGTGAAAGGAAGAAGTAGGTGTTCTTGTTGTGTTGTGTGTTCTTGAAGGTTGAAGGGAATAGAGAGTTTTTAGACGGAGGCTGCCGAAATTCTGAAGAGATTAGGGCTGGCCGAAATTTCTGTAGGGTTTAGGAAGGTGATTCTCTGATTTGGAAGAGAAAAGGAAAGGCTAGTTGTTGGAATCCTTGAAGAATATTTTTGAGAAGCAAATTTGGAAACTAAATATTCAAGAATATCTTTGATTCTTGGAGAGATTTTGGAAGTCTGCCATGGCCGAATTTCTGTGTAGTGTTTCTGCTGGATGAAAGTTGATTGGAGAGGGGTAATGGTGGCCGAAAAGATGGAGTGAAATGGTGAGGAATAAGTCTGGTTGTTTGAGGAACATTCTATGGAAGGTTGCTAAATTATGGTGGCTGGAATTTTAGTAACTAATCAAGCATGATTGCAGAGATTTGTTGGAAGAATTAGGAAACAAAGCTGGAAAAACTACTGCACAGTATTTTTCGCAAGGCTAGAATTTTTTTTCCTGGGCAGTTTTAGTTGCCATATTTCCAGCCAATTTGCAGAGGTTTTGAAGGGGAGTTTTAGGGGTTTTCACGGCTGGTTTCCAGCCTTCTTCATGGAAGAAAAACATGGCTAAGGTGTTGAACAAAAACTGGAAGAAAATAGCTTGGTTTCGGACCTCCAAAGCTGCGATTTGCCCAGGGATTTTTCTGGTTTTGCACCAATTTTGGGCAGTCCGAAAATGGTCAGAGAAATTCAGGTTGTAAGTTGATCCAAAAGGCCATTTTTCTGGCAGCATTTAGGAGGGAATATTAGCTAAGAATTTCGACAACTTGAAGGCACAAGAAGCTGGAAAATTTCAGTTCATCCCCTTAGAATCTTTCACTTCTCCTCCACATTTTCAGACCATAAAATGTCTTCCACTAAGACATTTTGATTCTACAAAGCCACAGACTTCACTGGAATTTCTGGAAAGAAATTGGCTAGAACAATTTGAACAAATTAATGAATTGAGAAATAGGAAAATTAAGGATCAAGAGGAAATGAATTCATCTTAGGAATTTTGTGTTGAACAAATGAGTAGGATTTGAAGACTCCTATCATGCCTCTTATAGGACAACATCTCTACCCTACTCCAAATACCACTAAGGCCGAAAATGATACTTTCCAAGCAAAAAGAAAAATTAACCAAGCTAAAGCTCCTATGATGGAATTTGAACCCAAGACCTCAAGAATTAATTCTAAGGCTCTAACCACTAAACCACAACAACTCTTGTTCTTATTTTCCCTAAAAAAAAATATTTTCTTATTCAATCCTCAAGTTGTCTCCTTTTTTCCACCTCAAGCAAAAATTACTAATTTGCCCTTCTCAAGCAATACTCCAGCCAAGCCTTCGAGACAATAAAATTCAAATCCAAAGCATAGAAAATCATTTAAAAATATATTTAAACATGCAATAAATTCTGATATGCATCCCAACCCCCTCACTCTAAGGTTGGTTTTGACTGGGGTTTCACAACCTCCCCTCCTTAGAGGAATTTCGCCCTGAAATTCAAGCATACCTCTATTGCAACTCGAGATACTTTCGTTTAACCCACTCTTTCGATTCCCATGTGGCATCCTGCATGCCATGGTGCTCCCACTGAATTTTAACCATCGGTATCTGCTTGCTCCGGAGAGTCTTAACACTGCGGTCCAATATTCGCACAGGCTTCTCCACATAGCTCAGGTCTGGCTGCAACACTAACGATTTATCATTCAATACATGACCGGGATCTGCATTATACTTCTTCAATTGTGACACATGAAACACCTCATGGATTCCCGTCAACCCATCTGGAAGGTCTAATCGGTAAGCTACCGGTCCAATCCTTTCCTTAATCGGAAACGATCCTAAATATCTCAGATTCAACTTCCCGCCCTTCGGATGCTTCAAAATTCCTCTGTTTGGCATCAACTTCAAAAACACGCTGTCCCCTACTTGAAATTCTAATTCCCTTCGCCGGTTGTCCGCATAGCTCTTCTGCCGACTCTGTGCCACCTTTAACCTTTCCCTGATCAATTTCACTTTATCCGACATTTCTTGGACACATACCTCTCCGGTTTTGCTCACATGACCATCTTCGGACCAACTCCAATACAACGGTACCTGACATTTGCGCCCAAACAAAGCCTCATACGGTGCCATCCCAATCGAAGCTTGGTAGCTGTTGTTATACGATAATTCTGCATACGGTACACACTCTATCCATTTATCTCCGAAGTCCAAAACACAGGTTCTCAGCATATCTTCCAATATCTGTATCACCCTCTCTGACTGCCCATCGGTCTGCGGATGCGCCGTCGTACTGAATTTCAGATTCGACCCCATTGCTTCCTGAAACTTTCCCCAGAAATGAGACATAAACCTGGGGTCTCGATCTGACACTATACTTGTAGGCACTCCATGTAGTCGGACGATCTCTCGAACATAAGTTTGAGCCAACTTCTCCATCGAGTCCCTCACATTCACCGGTATAAAATGGGCCGATTTGGTTAGTCGATCCACCACTACCCATATGGCGTCCTTTTGAGTCCTTGACATGGGAAGCCCGGTGACAAAATCCAGAGTCACCTCTTCCCACTTCCATTCCGGTTCTGGCAATGGCTGCAATTGTCCCGCTGACTTCTTATGCTCCGCTTTGACTTTTTGGCAGGTGAGACAGGTCGAGATATACTTGACCACATCTCGCTTCAGTCCGGGCCACTAATAGGCTCTCTTCAAGTCCTGATACATCTTTACTTCCCCCGGATGAATGGCGTACTTGCTCTTGTGCGCTTCTTCCAAAATTCGGTCCTTTAATTTCTGCTATCCGGGTATACACAACCGATCCTTGAAATGTAGAACTCCCATCTCGTCTAGACGGAATTCACTACTCGGGCCGCTTTAGCTCCTTGTCCTTGAAAAGCTGAAACTCGACGTTGCCTTGCTGAGCTTCCACGATTTCCCTTCTCAGCACCAACTTCAAATTGCTTATGATAATCCCTTTGTCTTGCACTTCCACCTTTCTGTCCAACACATCCTGCACCGCTTGCATTTCCTGCACCCTTAACCTGGCCATCCCAACTTTTCTACTTAGGGCGTCCGCCACCACGTCAGCCTTCCCGGGATGGTAGTTGATCGGGCAACGGTACTCTTCTAAGAATTCCATCCACCTTCGCTGCCTCAAGTTCAGATCCTTTTGGGTGAAGATATCCTTCAGACTCTTATGGTCAGTGAATACCTCGTATTCGGCTCTATACAGGTAGTGTCGCCATTTCTTTAGGGCGAACACTATAGCTACCAGCTCCAAATCATGAGTGGGATAGTGGACATCATGAGGTCTCAGCTTTCGAGAAGCGTAAGTAATCACCTTCCGGTCCTGCATCAACATTGCTCCCAGTCTTTCTTTCGAAGCGCCATTATATAGCGCGTAAGGTTTCCCTTCCTCCGGTAGACTTAATACCGATGCTGACATCAGTCTGTGCTTCAGTTCTTGAAAACTTTTCTTGCATTTCTCATTCCACACAAATGGAACATCCTTTCGCAATAATCGGGTCATTGGTGATGCAAGTGTCGAAAATCCCTTGATAAATCTTCGGTAGTAACCAGCCAGTCCCAAGAAACTCCGGATCTCAGTGATACTCTCCAGCTGCTTCCAGTTTGATACCACTTCAACCTTTGCCGGGTTCACCTTGATTCCCTCCTTGGTCACTACATGGCTAAGGAATGCGACACTGTCTATCCAAAATTCGCACTTGCTGAACTTGGCATACAGCTTGTGCTCCCGAAGCTTCTCCAATACTAGCTTCAGATGCTCTGCATGCTCCTCCGGACTCTTGGAGTAGATCAAAATGTCATCGATGAAGACCACCACGAACTTTTCCAGATATGGTCGGAATACTCGGTGCATCAGGTCCATGAATAATGCTGGAGCGTTAGTCACCCCGAACGGCATCACCACGAACTCGTAGTGTCCATATCTGGTGTTGAAGGCTGTCTTGGGAATATCATCCTCTCTTATCCATACCTGGTAGTACCCTTGCCTCAGATCCAACTTAGAGTAGCAACTGGATCCTTGCAACTGGTCGAATAGTTCGTCTATCAATAGTAGGGGATATTTGTTCTTGATCGTCAAGTTGTTCAACCCTCAGTAGTCGATGCATAGCCTCAGAGTTCCGTCCTTCTTCTTTACAAATAGCACAAGTGCTCCCCAGGGCGACGTGCTCGGCCTGATATAGCCTTGATTTAGTAACTCCTCCAACTGCTCTTTCAACTCTTTCAACTCTGCCGGTGCCATCCGGTACGGAGTCCGCGATACTGGTTCCGCTCCTGGAACTAAGTCGATGGTGAATTCCACTTCTTGGCTAGGGGTAAGAGAATTAAGCTCCGCTGGAAACACATCGGGAAAATCCTTCACTACTTCCGTGTCTTCCAAAGTGCACTGGTCCTTCGGCTTGTTTATCACGTAAGCCAGGTACCCTTGAGACCCTTGCTTTAACAATTTTCGGGCTTTAGCCCCCGCAATCAAATACTTACATTCTTTCACCCTCTTGCCATTAAATTCCAATACATCACATCCTGGCCTAACGAACTGGACTGTCTTATTTTTACAGTCTACCCTAGCCCCATGCTTGGCTAACCAGTCCATTCCCAAGATCAAGTAATAATCCGCAATGTCTAACACTATCAAATCCCGCTCCAAACTTTCTCTCCCCACATTAACTTTACACTCCTTTACATACCGATCCGCTTGCACCATTTTCCCCAGAGGTGTGCTTACCTTTAAAATGAAAGTTAGCTCCACTCCATCCCAACCCAAATGACATGCACACAACTTGTTTATATAGGAATGAGTAGAGTCAGGATCAATCAAAGCATTAACGGAACGTCCTTGAATAGTGAACGTACCTTCCACCACCACTACATCGGACCCAACTTCCTCTTTGTTGAGAGCGAACACCTTGGCCTTCACTTGTGGCTTTGGCGCTCCACTCCCGGATGCTCCCGTAGGGTTGGTTCGATTAGGCCCCGGGTTCTGAGCCGGGTTTCTTTGCCCGACTTGATACAATTTGGGGCAGGTGTTCCTCAGGTGGTTCGGATCGCCACAGTGATAGCACTTTCTCTCACCACCCTTGGACCAACAATTCCTCTCGGTATGGCCTTTCCTTTCACACTGCCTGCATGATGGGAGATTCGGGGTAGGTCCACTCGGTGCTGTCTGGGCTTGCTTCCCCGGTTCTGCCATTGGTGGTTGGCGGGGCGCTTGTGGGGTTGCGGTCTTGGGAATTGTCCTTGCTGCTGTCTCGGCGGCTGGAAGGGTTTTACTGCCATCCTGCTGCGATCCTCATTTTCCATCCGAGTAGCTGTGTCTACAGCCCCCGAATAGGTTGTCGGCGGGGTAGGTGCCAATGCTCTCCTCAACTTCGGTCTCAGCCCCTTGACGAATTGCCTCGTCCTATTCTGCTCGGTATCCACCAATCGCTTGTAGTACTTGGACAACTGAGTGAACCGGGCCGCGTACTGGGCTACCGACATACTTCCCTGCCTCAGATTCTGGAATTCATCCTCTCGCTTCTCCACAATCCACTGTGGAATGTACTCCGCCCTGAAGGCTTCCACGAAGTTGGACTACGTCCATTCCTGCTCGTCCATCTCCCAGTCATCTTGGACCCGCTGCCACCACGCTCGAGTTGGTCCTCTTAATCGGAAAGCTGCAAACTTAACCATCCGCTCCTCGGTGTATTGGAGCGTCGCGAATATGTCCTCCAACTGTTCAACCCACTGCTCCGCCTTCTGATCCTGTTCCGCTTCGCCCAAGAAGACGGGCGACTGAAACTTCAGGAACCTCTCTAAGACCTCATCTTCACCCCTCGGGTTTCGTCGCTCGGTCATTAACTGCAAAATCTCGGCCATCTTGCTGAATGCCTAGCCTATGGTCACATCAACTGGAACTTCAGACCTCGATCCCATATCTGGACTATTCCCTTCACCCCGGCTGGGTGCTTGCATCTGAGCTGTTTCTACTTCCGCTGCCACTTGATTGACTTCCGGAACTCTTCCACCTATTGTAGCTGCACGACGCTTAGGTGCTATTCTAAACCACACCCCAGATGATAAGTGTATGCATTTAAGGGTCAAATCATTTTAGTTGTACTTGCATGCATAGTCAAATAGATGTAAATAGAAAGCGGATGTAAATTTTAGCTAAGGAATAAATTCTCTTTCAAAAATGGACTTGTATAAATTCGAAATTTGATAGAAAGAAGAATTAAAAATCCTTGTCATAAAAGTTCTCGAAAAAAAATAGTAAACAAATAAACATCCAAATCAAAGAACTCCTAGTCCTCTAATCCTCATCAGAACCCTCATCATCAGACTCATACAACCATCCCCCAGAGTTCTTGGAAAAATCTACCCCATCCCTGCTAGCAAATCCCCCCTATTGGCTTATTCCTAGGGCGCCTAGAACTCTCCCCGGGCACCACTCGGCTAGAAGAAGGAAGGAAAGAAGGCCTAGGAAGAGACTCATAGTCTATCTCCCCCGAGTCATCGCTATCTACTGCTAAGTCCACCTCGGGATTAGGAGGGTGGGGTTCAGGCTCCACTATCATCACCTCATCCTCACTATCCAAGCTTATGTCAATCACCGGAATTGGGGGTGGCTCAATGATCTGGACCTCGTCATCATTGTTATCCTCCATAGGGTTAATCTCATCATCACTGTTATCCTCCATAGGGATAACCTCATCATCACTGTTATCCTCCATGGGGATAACTGGCTGAGGGGCAAGCTGGGGAATTGGAAGGTCCTCTGGGTCTAGAGGGATAGGCGGGTGCCACTGCTGCCCTTTTCTCGCTGTCCTAAGCAGTCTAACCATCCTACAGCATCAACAAGATAGGTTAGATAAAGATTTAGATGTAAAGAAATAGCACAAATACTATCAATAATTGCCTAAACCTAGGCTTTGATACCACTTGTAACACCCCGCTACCTAGGCCCACCAGGGCCGGGGATGTCACCCTGTCTAAATGACAAGGGGTCTTTATAACTAGGTCACATAAATGAAATAGCAGAATATAAATGATACTTGAACTTAAAATTTATTACATCACAAAATAAATATCAATCCAAGAATAAATCCCAAAATACCAAAAATAAATTGTAATAAAATTTATCCACTCTGTTCTCCCCAAAACATTACACAAAAATAAATCATCAGAAAATCTTCCAAAGCAGGTATAATCTAGCTACTCATCCCCACAGTAGGATTGACTTGAAATCATGGTAAAATGGTGATGAGACAGAAATCTCAGTAAGTCCGTGTGTGCTTTGGGTGTTCAGTGAAAACAGTTCGTGAATGCAAAGTATAAAATTATTTATAAGAGATCACTGGCAAGCAATAACATCAGTCAAAAACAAGAGTGGAGTTTTGGCATTTCCAGCCATACATAATTTATAATATCAACCACTCGAAAGAAAGGATTACGGGTTACCACACGTTGGGCCCCATAACCGGATTGTCAGCACGCCACACTTTGTGCATACCGCCGGTCAGAATGCCACACTTTGTGCAGACTGACAAAAGTATGTGATCGGCCTACTGGGCAAGATACTCCTCATTCTCTATACCCAAACAACAACCGGGTGTCCATTCCAGCAAAACACAGTTACTTGACTGAAAAAGAACACTGCTAGCTCGGACCAGCACGACTTACTAGACTGTCGTCTTATCCGGGAAGGACTCACCCCTCAGAGGTGGCCACCTACTGAGAGACTTACCCTAACCCCTCAAAGACTAGCCCCGTGGTCCACCCTTATTGGGTACTCAACGTAACATATCCCACTTGGGAAAAAAAAAAAAGAATAAAACATAGTTCCACTTGAACATGGCAATTAAGGGTTTCCAAAGTCTTTGTCAAAATCAGTTTAGAAAGAGTTTTGAGTTTGAATAAATCTGCTTATTGGTTTTCAAATAATTTGTTTGATGGAAATAAGACAGGAGACAATCCTCAATTGCCTTTACAAAGATGAGTGTCCATGCACTCTACATTTGGCTTGTCATAATTAAACACTTTTCATCAATTAGGTTTTATGCAGGAGCTTACCTGATTCTTACTCATAATAAAAAGGTCTCCAACTGCTGACCTAACCCCGCATGGGCAAATACAAACCACAATCAAACTCAAGCCAAAATTCACTTTCTCAATTTAAACAACTCAACTTACTATTATCATGATCCTAGTGTCCCAAGCTTTAAGGCCAAATTATAAGTAAATAGGTTTATAAGCTAAGGATAATTTGATATTTAAAATAATTAATGTTTTGGGAAATAAGTACTAATAAGTTAAAGGTTTAAATATTGCTAAGAAAATTTAGAGTTTATTTGATGAAGAGTCTTAGGTGGTTTTTAGAAAAAATAATGATTTATTAATAATTTACTTGTTAGAAAATAATTGATAACTAAAGTTAGTTGAAAATGAATTTTAATGAGCCTTGCTTGGAAAATAATAAATAAGTTTTAATAGGTTTTGATTAACAGATAATAATTAAATTTTAATAATAAGTATTTTACTAATTATGATTATTTCAAAAAAAAAAGCTTTAGTTGATTTCATTATTTTTATATAATATTGATATATTTTATTTTTCTATCAAAACTATTATTTATTTGACTAAAATATCCTTTATATATATAATAATCCAAATCCACCCTACCTAGGGTTTTTTCGAAATTACTAGCAAAATCATATTATTAAATATTTTATTCATGAAGTAAAAATTAGTTTAGGGACAACTAGATCATGATCATATTTCCATGCCTATTCACAATCATGAACATATACAATCCTTCAATTCATCAAATCATCCAAATCATGCATACAAGCATAGATCTCAATTTATCAAGACATGATCTAACCCCTACTAGCATAAATATGATCATGGCTTCAACAATCCAACATGAATATAAATCCTATTCACCAAAGGTGACATAATCTCTAGCATACTTAATCATGGAGGCATGCATTAAACCTCAAATCATCATACAATCAACCAAGATAATCCATCCATGCATAAATCCCATCTCCTTCATATTCATACATATATGCATGCTTCAATCTCAACAATACATACTTAAATCCTATGCACAATCCACCTTCTATCAACATCATCCTAGAGACATGAATCTAGAATTAAAAGAAGGGTTAAAAGAAAGCTTACTTGCTTGATGAATTCCCTTGAAGGAGTTTTGAATAAGTCTCAACTCCTGGACGTCTAAATCCGACCAAAGAAGGTGAATGAAGCATGACCATTGGAGAAGAAACCATCCGGCCAAGGAGGAGAGAGAGAGAAGAGAGAGAGAGAGAGAGAGAGGAGGAGAGAGAGAGAGAGACCATTAGTTGGTTTATTCATATATATATTCATTAGAGATCACGATTAGAGAAGATGGAGTAGTTAGAACAAACCTACCTTGAGGGTATTCTTGAGCCTTCACAAAATTTCTGGTTTTTTATCCAAACTAGCAAGTTGGATTTTGGAGTTTGATGTTAAGAATGGTGTTGATGGACTCACGGCAGTGAGTAGATGAATTCTAGAGTTTTTAGAAGTAGTTTGAAGTGATTTGGATAGGTATTAGGTGAATGGAAGAAGTAGGTGTTCTTGGTGTGTTGTGTGTTCTTGAAGGTTGAAGGGAATAGAGAGTTTTTGGATGGAGGCTACCGAAATTCTGAAGAGATTAGGGCTGGTCAAAATTTCTGTAGGGTTTAGGAAGGTGATTCTCTAATTTGGATGAGAAAAGGAAAGGCTAGTTGTTGGAAGCCTTGAAGAATATTTTTGAGAAGCAAATTTGGAAACTAAATATTCAAGAATATCTTTGATTCTTAGAGAGCTTTTGGAAGTTTGCCATGGCCGAATTTCTGTGCAGTGTTTCTGCTGGATGAAAGCCGATTGAAGAGGGGTAATGGTGGCCGAAAAGATGGAGTGAAATGGTGAGGAATAAGTCTGGTTGTTTGAGGAACATTCTATGGAAGGTTGCTAAATTATGGTGGCTAGAATTTTAGTAACTAATCAAGCATGATTGCAGAGATTTGTTGGAAGAATTAGGAAACAAAGCTGGAAAAACTACTGCACAGTATTTTTCGCAAGGCTAGAATTTTTTTTTTCGGGCAGTTTTAGCTGCCATCTTTCCAGCTAATTTGTAGAGGTTTTGAAGGGGAGTTTCAGGGGTTTTCACGGCTGGTTTCAAGCCTTCTTCATGGAAGAAAAACATGGCTAAGGTGTTGAACAAAAACTGGAAGAAAATAGCTTGGTTTCGGACCTCCAAAGCTGCGATTTGCCCAGGGATTTTTCTGGTTTTGCACCAACTTTGTGCAGTCTGAAAATGGTCAGAGAAATTCTGGTTGCAAGCTGATCCAAAAGGCCATTTTTCTGGTAGCATTTAGGAGGGAATATTAGCTAAGAGTTTCGACAACTTGAAGGCACAAGAAGCTGAAAAATTTCAGTTCATTCCAAGAAGGAAGATGAACCTAGCTAGAATGAATTTTTAGAAAGTTCACTAAAGGGATTTATCCCCTTGGAATCTTTCACTTCTCCTCCATATTTTCAGACCATATAATGTCTTCCACTAAGACATTTTGATTCTACAAAGCCACAGCACTTCACTGGAATTTCTGGAAAGAAATTGGCTAGAACAATTTGAACAAATTAATGAATTGAGAAATAGGAAAATTAAGGATCAAGAGGAAATGAATTCATCTTAGGAATTTTGTATAGAACAAATGAGTAGGATTTGAAGACTCCTATCATGCCTCTTATAGGACAACATCTCTACCCTACTCCAAACACCACTAAGGCCAAAAATGATACTTCCCAAGCAAAAAGAAAATTTAATCAAGCTAAAGCTCCTATGATGGAATTTGAACCCAAGACCTCAAGAATTAATTCTAAGGCTCTAACCACTAAACCACAACAACTCTTGTTCTTATTTTCCCTAAAAAAAAATAAGAACTTATTCAATCCTCAAGTTGTCTCCCTTTTTCCACCTCAAGTAAAAATTACTATTTTTCCCTTCTCAAGCAATACTCACAGCCAAGCCTTCAAGACAATAAAACTCAAATCCAAAGCATAGAAAATCATTTAAAAATATATTTAAACATGCAATAAATTATGATATGCATCCTAACCCCCTCACTCGTAAGGTTGGTTTTGACTAGGGTTTCACAAGAAGAATGCTGCCTCTACTCGACTAACTGCTGCTCCATAGTAGCTTGCCTTCTTGCCATGTCCTCCATAGTACCTTGCAAGTGTAGGAGTACTACCATTTGCTGATCGAGTCTCCCCAACACGGTAGTCTCAAAGTTAGTCCAGGAGTGGGACTGAGAACTGCTAGCCTGTGCACGTGCTGGTGGTGGTGGGTGCTCCTCTTCCATTGTGGGTGGACTTACCTGCCCGAGATGTTTGACCTTGAAGGGAGTTAGCCACTTTTTCAATTCTTGATTGTATTTGTACCCGTAACTCATAAGAGTTTGCTCAGTGACCATATCGTGCTCAGTGGTAGCCTCCATGAGTTCTCCCTCAAGACTCACTCCAAAGTCTTTTAGAATTTTCATTATAACCAAGGGAAAAATAATGGCTTTTGTGGAGAGTCGGTGATGAACAACCTCCCTAAAAGATTGGATGATCTAGTGGGTAAGAAGGATAGGTAATGTGTTCATCATCCGATGCAAAATATAAGTGTCAATCAGTCTAGTCTCATTTGAAACCACTAGCACGGGGTACAACATTGAACCCAGACATGTAGACTAGAGCTTGAAAGTTGGCTACCAAATCATTGTTGGAATAGAAGCTATTAGCTTGGAAGGCATTGTGCTTATGTAAGCCTAGGGTAGCTCTAGTCCCTCTAACATCCTAATTTGGGTCAGAAAGAATCTTTTGATTATTCACATCAATCCCTTGCCAAGTATCATCGTAAAAAACCTAGAGGTGGTTAGCTAATTGGTTTTGAGTGATGACAATAGGAACTCCATTCACTCTTATTTCAATATGGGGAAGATGTTTATTGCTCTTATCCGTCATATTGGCATAGAATTCCTTAATAAGCACGGGACAATACTTCCCTTTTAATTGTACTATCGCCCCCCATCCTAGTTGTCTAAACATCATTCCCAATTTGAGTGCACGGTCTAAGGTGGGTGAGAAAGTACGCTCGACAATAATCTTATTAGAGGCTTTCTTATTGTACTATTCCTCACAAGATGCATCTATACACTCGGTAGGTCTTAGGAACAAAGGATCAACAGATGAAGGGGCTGAGGAAGAGAAAGTTCTCACCATTTTAGAAGACTAACCTCTCGCTCTAGACATGATATAAAGTAAGGAATAGGGGAATAGTAAGAGAAAACAAGTAAGCTCAAAGACTGAAACAGGATTGCTACCCCTGCACAGATATTCCTCAAATCTCACACAACCTTCAACCAATCTCACAATCCACAAAACCCAAACTCCTTCAATATATATCCACTCCAACAACCAATTCAATCAATCACCTTCATTCAATACAACACAACCTGCATAATATATGTAAAGTTCACTGTAAAGCATAAATGTGTTAATATCCTCAAAGCATTCTAGTAAACATGATCATGTGAATGAAGGCAGTATCATGGTATCATGTGATCAATAATGCACATTCCATATATTCAAGTATCACCAATAGCTAAAATTCTAGCCTTAGCTATGTACATGAAGTCTTGAATGATCATGTACATGAGTTAAGTATCAAAGAACCATTTACTCCTAATCTAGTCCAACTCATGAAGCTCAAGGAGTAATGCACAATTCAATCATAGCATACATAATCCTAATTTTCAGCTAAAAGTGTCCCTAAAATTAGAAAAAATCATCTCCATCATTTTAATCGTAGGAATGAAATAAAAATCATATCTTTATGCTCTTGTATGCATGGGCAAGCAAAAGATGTAAGCTTTTTGTAGAAATCTAAGCTCTTTTCTTGTGGATTGAATGTGATGGTGCTATGAAAAATCGAAGATTTTGAGAGTTTTGATCCGTAGGATCATCAAAAGAGAAGTCAATAGACGTTATAGAAGTGTTTAGAAGTTGCAAAATCAAAATTTTTGGGAAGTGAGGGATGTGAAGCCAGCGCGGTCTTGAGAGAATTTGAGAGGGAGAATGGAGATTTTGAATGAAAAGTGGCCAAAATGGCCCTTAAATTATGCTCCATCCGATAGGAACCGATCCAAGCTCTTAGAGCCGGTGTCGGCTTGGTTCTATCCAGTTCTCCTTTTTTAAAAAGTAAAAATGTGAAATATACAATAATGCTGAATAATGTACTCTAATTAATTAATCAAAATGACAAAAAATAACAAAATTGTCTCAATCACAAAAATTGAAAGTAAAGGAAAGTAAGACTGCTTCAATATTTCCCACGGCTGTGATCCTGTGGATTTTCCTTAGTATTCCCTGGTAATGTCCCCGCTTGACGATCTCCCAGGAGTTTGGCTAATTGACCAATTTAGTTCTCCAAATTGCGCATGGAAGCCTTTAAGTTTCTTGTCGTTGCATCGGCTCCTTGGAACTTGGTTTCCGTGGTACTTACCAATTGGCCAATCAACTCTTCCAATGGTGGTTTTGGAGGTGCTGCAGTGTTGGTCATGGGGTTTTGGTTCCTTTAATTTCCACCAAAATTGAAAGAACTTTGCCTAGGTTGATTCCTATTGCTCCAAGAGAAATTAGGGTGATTTCGCCAACCAGGATTATAGGTAGAACTATAAGAGTTGTTACCTGGCCGGACATTATCTGCAAAGGCCGCTTGTTTCGACATATCTTGGAGTGACCCCATATTTTTGCATTTATGATTGGGGTGTCATTTTCCACATAAATCACAATTGACGTTTAAAACCTGGCCTTGAGGCATCACCATCTGTTCCATCTTTTGAGTTAAGACGTCCACCTTAGCCTCTAATGTTGCCACAGCATCCACTTTGTGCACTTCTTGCACACGAGCTTTTAACCTTGCACTTCCCCAAGAATAGTTATTAGAAGCCAAATTTTCAATAAGCTCAAATACCTGTTCCGAGGTCTTATGATTGATAGAACTCCCTATAGAAGAGTCCACCACTTGCCGTGTTGTGAATGTGAGGCCATTCAAGAAGATAAGCATTTGCATTCCCAGCTCAAATTCGTGGTGTGGGCACTTTTGTAACATCTCCTTAAATCTCTCCCAACTTTCATATAAGGGCTCCGAATGTAATTGTTGGAAGGCAAAGATTTCATTCCTATGTTTGGCAGTCCTAGCTAGGGGGAAAATATTTGGCCAAAAATTTTTTAGCTAGGGCATTCCAAGTTGTGCTGCAACCTGTAGGTAAAGACTTCAACCAAGATTTATCTCTATCTCTCAAGGAAAAAGGAAAAAGTCTTAACTTAATGGCTGCTTCAAAAACACCATTCATCTTGAAAGTATCATAGATTTCAAGAAAACTAGCTAAGTGAGCATTGGGATCCTTTTCAGGTAGCCCATCAAATTGAACCATGTTTTGCACTATTTGGATAATGTTGAGCTTTATTTCAAAATTATTTGCATCTATCCTAGGTCTAGTGATACTCGAGCCTGTGCTCGAGATTGCGGTTTTCACAAAGTCATCCATAACCCTCCTATTATTCCCAGCATTGTTCTATTGAGCACCATCCATCTCAACGATTAGGTTCCTTTAAATTGTCCGGCGAATTTTTGATAACGTCCTCTCGATTTCAGGGTCAAAATCGACTATCTCGCCTTTGGATTTTCGGGTCATGTACCAAGGGTAACACCTAAGAAAACAAGAAGCAAGTTAGATAGATAATTAATGGTTATAAACAAAACTACAAGGTTACAAAGTTAGTAAAAAGAACATAGTCAAAGTTAGTAGGTTAGGTTAGGTTACAAGGGTGTACAATAATACATGAAATACAAAAGATAGCACCTTTTCGTGAACAATTATACATATCTTACATATCTACATATTGACATATTTACATATTTACATATTTACATATTTAAACCAACAAAATCCAAGCTTTCATGCTATTGTTCCCTAGCAACGACGCCAAAAAGTTGATGTGTTCAAACTTGGGTATAAAAATCATACAAAAACTAAGCACATTCCCAATCAAGTTTAAATTAAAACGTTCAACCTAAATCACACATATGAGCAAGCGTACTCATTATTAACCGAGCATAGGGTTCAAACGAGTGTCGATCCTGCAGGAACAAGTCAACATTAATCACCTTTCTTTCATTGTTTAACTGACTCAATAAATTGAAAAAACAAATAAAAAGAAAAATAAAATAAATACAAAAACATATACATGTCAAGGATGTAGATTTATGAAATTCAAACCATTGTTTAGACAACCATGATCTTAAAGTACCCAACTTTTATCATAACTAATTATTTTCTTAGCATCATGAAGGATAATATAGATTCACTTTTTTGTCCAATCCATGAATCCCTATCTTCTAGATAGCTTAGTATCACATATCCTGTCTCAACCAATCTTACCCAAAAGATGCATTAACCATAGTCCTTGATTTAATTCACATTCCTGGTAAATTATGCATGAAATTAATCAATGAATCGATATCCTGGTAGACATCAATTAACCTTGAGTTACTTTGTCCCTACTCTTAACCCCTTTGTCCAAGCAAGTTAAAAGCTAACAAATATGAAACTAATGAATTGAAACCACCATCAACCCCTTTGTCCAAGCAAGTTAATGGAAAGACCCAACCAATCAATCCCGTAATAAGCACAAGTAATCAATACCAAGAATAACACTCTATTAACCAAAAGATCAAAGAACTCTAAAAATCATGAATATCTACAACAATGTCAAATTAAAATAAAACAATTAATACATCATTATTCAAGAAAAAGAAAATAAAGTAAAAGAAAGCACTCATAGACAAGCCTCCTTCTTCTTCCTTTGAAGACCTTCTTGCACAACCCTTCTTGTACTTGAAGAATTCATTCTTTGATTGAGTAATTTTCTGTGATAATCAATGAATTCCCTTCTTTTTCCTTATGTTTTTCATCTATTTATAGGCTTAGGAAGTGTCTAAACTCGTAGGTACAAAGTTCTTGGCCGAGTAGAAGTTGGAAGATACTAAAACTCCATAGATTACCAAAAATCGCGTAGAAAAATCACAGCACAGCCTTAGCTTTAAGGCATAGCTGGTGCCGCCTTGGCTCTTGGAGTTGGCGCTGGTTGTGTTCTTTTCCTCCACTTGTTCGTCGATTTTTCTTCAAATTTTGCACACTGTGTTCCAGAATGGAGCAGGCGCCGGTTCCAGCTTCACAGCCGGCGCCGCCTTGGTTCTGTTCTACTCTATTTCAACAATTTTTTCATCGCTTCGAAGTTCGTTTCATCAATGCATAGCCAGTACCGGTTCTAGTGTCCTAGTCGGTGCCGCCTCTCCTCTATTCTGTGACGTTTTTTCTTCATTTTACCCTAAAAATCTGAAATAAAGAACAAAATATCTTTCTAAGGGTAAAATCTCAAATATGAAGGAATATGACTAGTTATTGAACAAAATGTATTACACTAGAACCTCAAATAATTAGGAAAAACACGACTAATTTCGCCCCTATCATCAACAAATAAGATGAACAACCCTATATCTTGAGATGGTTCAAAATAGGCTTTCATCCAGTTCACATTTCATGGTACTGATTTGGAAGCCAACAAGTTCAAAATATATGCTACTATTTCTAAGGCATACCCCCAAAAAGAAATAGGAAGAGATGTATGACTCATTATGCTTCTGACCATTTCCATCAAAGTTCTATATCTTCTCTCAGCTATTCCATTCTACTAGGGTGTCCTAGGTACGGTTAACTAAGGTATTATGCCGTAATGTACCAAGTAATCGTTAAACTCACCGAAGAGGTACTCTCCACCACGATCCGATTTCAAAGTTTTAATTAATTTACCTATTTGTCTTTCTAGTTCAGCCTTAAATTCCTTGAATTTATCAAAAGAGTCAGACTTACATCTCATTAGGTAAATATAACCAAAATGAGTGCGATCATCTGTGAAAGTGATGAAGTACTCGTAGCTTCCCCTAGATGGTATAGTCATCGGACCACAAACATGCGTATGAACTAGTGTTAGTATTTTCGTGGCTCTATCCACCTTTTTGGTAAATGACTTTTTGGTTATTTTACCTTTAAGGTAAGATTCACATTGGGGCCATTCTTCCAATCTCAATGAAACTAAAGGCCCATCATGGATTAGCCTCTGAATCTAATTGGGATTTATATGCTCTAATCTTAGATGTCACAAATACAAATCCTTTGATATAGCCTTTCTCTTTTTATTATCAGGTTCAGTTTGAATATTATTTACTTGACTTCTAATAGGATGTATATAAAAGAGATTTTCATACATGTTTCTAGTATAAATTAAATTACCATCTCTACTGATGGAAACACAAGAATAGAAAGAAACAGAATATTCTTGATTCATCAATTTGGAAACTGAAATCAAATTCTATTTAAAACAAGAAAAATATAAATTATCTTTTAAAATTGACTTCCTATTATAATAAAAAATAAGTTCAAGATCTCCCATTGCTTCAGCCTATATTCTTGATCCATTGCCTACTTGAAGTCCATGCTTACCCTTGTTGAGTCTCCTTATCTTTTTGAACCCCTTTAAAGAGCTACATACATGGTCAGTAGCTCTAGAATCAACTATTTAGGAAGATGTTAATCTAACCTTCAAAATAGACTCTAAGTGTAGAGTAATACCTGAAGTAGACTTGGCTAAGTAGCTCGGATAATCTTTCTTCCAATGCCCCTTCTTGCCACACTTGAAGCATTTGCCTTTGGGTTTCCTTTTGGGCTTGGCCTGACTAGATGCTTTGGGCTGGGCCCAAGTTATTATGGACCTTCATTTTCTTGAACTTCTTAGGCTTTACCATAATTCCAAAAGAAGAAGTAGAACAAGAGACCAAAACCTTTGACATGGGCTTCATGACCTTCTCTGGCACCTGGAGCTTTTTCATCAGCTCCGTGAGATTCATATCTAACTTATTCATGTTGTAGTTTAATTTGAATTGAGAAAATAAATCAGGCACAGTGTCTAGAACCATGTTAATTTGGCTCTCAGGATCTATCATTGCGCCTATAACCTCGGCCTCCTCGAAGTTAGCAATCATTTTGAGCAGATGATCTCGAACTGATGCCCCCTCAGCCATTCTATTGTTCATGATTGCAATAAGAGCTTCCTGCCTTGTGGACAGACTCTTGTCAGCAAACATAGTACACAATGACAAATTTATATTGTATGCAATGGCCATGTGCTTATACTTAGATTGGAGCACACTACACATGGAAACCAATATTTAACACTTAGCTATCTTATCAGCTTTCTTCTTACTTTCTCAGCCTCTCACTCATGATCAGTGAATTCTTCCCCAATCTCAGGATAGGGATCCGTAAGAACATATTTGTACTCCTCAGCAATGAGTACTATGTTTAGGTTCCTCTTCCAGTCCACATAATTTGGGCCTGTCAACTTATTCTCTTTGAGAATGATTGACAATGGACTAAAACTAAACATTTCTGAAATATTGCAAAAAAAACATTCATTTAGTTTGCAAGAAATAAAAGTACATATTCTTTATATTATTTCTTTGATAATAGATAACTTTTAAAACTATTATCAATAATATAAATAGTTTGGCTTTTAGAAAAACTAACAGACTTCGTAGAAAGATTAATAGTATTCTAAGTTAAGTATATAACTATCACTAATCAAAACTTCCTTAATAGGTAATAGTCTAAAAAAAGTTCCACTGATAGGATGGTCGCTGATTCACACCACCTATGGGCAATCTAGTGCTAAAAACCTCCATCGTAGGTTGGTCGATCCTAGCAAATACCCTAGGCTTTTAATTTTACTTTTCCATTAGTTTTAGATACTTGTGGAAATCCATCCTATCGGGGGTCATGCTCAGAATGACATGAGAAAATCCACTATCTGTAATAAGAGTTGTAATGGAAGCCATGGGGTCGTTGGAATCCCTTTCCCACTTAATTTTTTTTTATTGAAAATAGAGTTTTAGGCCCAAAAATATTTTCTATAATCTTATGGTTTTTTTAACTTTAGTAAAAAACTAAAATTCAATATTATTCTATGTGTTAAGGATTAAATCCTTTGAGAGAATAAACTATAAATTTATTTTACTATTCTAAGTTAATAACCAAGAAAAACTTTATTAAATAACCTTAAGTTCAACATTATTCTCTATATCAAGGATTAAACCTTCTAAGAGAATAAACTATAAACTCTTTTATTTTAAAGTTTCTTAGATTGAAACGTTTTATAAAAACTATTCTACCTGGTGACACTTTGGTTTCACAAGAACTTGCATATTTGATCACGAAAATGAAATAATCATGATAACAAAAGTAAACTTTTGATGCTCAAACTATTCATTTATTCCTAAGTGACCAAACAATGAATTAAACATTATAAATTAAAAATTAATGATCTTGTTTAATCCTAAGGTGGTTCCATCTTTTACTACTTATTTTCATGCAAATTATTCATCCATAGATAAATAAAACTATTGCAAAAATAAACTTCATACAATGGTTTCAAAATATGATTATATCAAGGAAAAATTGAGGTACAGAACTTCAGCAGTGCTCTCCATTTTCTTAGACAAAATTGCAAGCATCCGCCTTTGGGCAGAATGGACCTGGTGCTTGGTCCATTTGGCCCATTTAGCATCGGGTCTATTCTGTTTCTCCAAAACCTTCGACTCGGCAAAATGGACCTAGCGCTTAGTCTAATCGGGCCACCTGGCATTAGGTCTATTCTGGAGTTCGCCGATTTCTGAAAAAAATCCTACTTTTTAGCCATTTTTTGCCTCTCAACAATTCCAACAATCACGTTCTTTAGTCCTTAAAATTTATAGGTTAAAAGAAATGCAATACTGGGCATAAAAACATGTTGTTACAAGTACCTATGCCTCGAACCACGAGACATACATCGCATCTACTCAATGTATGATCCTATACCTCTAACCGTGAGGCATACACGAACTCTAGAGACCAATATATGAGGAATCATATGAAATCACAAATGATTCATTTTTAATAGTAGAAGAACCACCTTTTCCAGTTTTTAACCCTAGTACAAACTCCTAGATAAGAACTTGGCTCTGATACCACTTTAAGGATCAAAACGGAAAACATCAAAGAAACACAATGGAAAATTTTTTAGTTTTTTGAGGCACGTCTAGGAGAGAGTACTTACTTTTCTTTATTGGTCACAGATTAACTAACGAATGGCTGAGTTGCACTGGAACTTCCATTGGAAGGGGGAGAAGAAGGCCTTAGCGGTTTGACCGGTATTCTCCCAATCTTCTACTCCTACACATGAAGCGTCTCCAAGCTTCCTCTCTTTGTCTTCCAGAGTATGACACTACCTTACTCTTAGGTTAGCTTGGTGAAAGCTCTTTCTTTGGATAATCAAGATACTCTCCTTCTTGAGAGGAGGAAGAGAAAAAAAACGTCCATAAGTGAGAAAAGGAGAGATGACACTCTTGAGAGAGGAGAACAGACCACAACCAACGTTATTTTTCTCCCTCTCATGCACCCTTGATTTTGGCCAGCCTTAGGGCTTGATTAAACCCTAATGGCTGAAAACATTTAGCCCTAATGGGCTTGGTGCTGTGCTCCAAAACTAATCTAAAACTGGCCCAATCCTCTTAACTAGTGAATTATCTTTTCTGGGCTTTATTAAATACCCAAGACTAATTAATTAATTCTTATTGGACTCTTAGAATAAATTTTATTTTTTTCCAAATAAGTATCCATTAAGCTCAGATTGTGTCTAAATAATACCAAGGTAACTTGAGCTACTCTGCGGACCAAGAGACATATTATTCATGGCTACTAAAATGACTAAAATGCCCTTATTATTAAATAGCTGCATTTTGCCATTTTAAATATTTTCATTTATCACCATATAGAAATATTGACCACAAGAATAATATTGCTAAAGCAATATCCCTGACCTACATGTGAAATGATAGAAATACCGCTCTATGTAACACTCATCAATAAGATAGGATAAATGTACTAACACCCATCTCAAAGACATCTACCATCCTTAGATCTCTAGTCTGATAATCCATGACTCACTCGAATGTACTTGTTTATCATTGGAAGCTACCCAGAAGCACACATTCTAGAGTTACATTCCTATGGCTCTGGACTATTAGATTATCTTGGACAATTACAAATGAGTGATTTAACTTCACTAAGTAAAGCATAGAAACTCTGTTGCATTAGTTGTTTTAACTAACTAGAGTAATACACCTAACATATAAAGATATTGATCTTACAAAAAAAATTTCACCTAACATATATCAATGTATTAAATCCTAGCTTCGCCAGACCACCAACTCATACTCAAGTATGATGGTATCTGTCCATGCTATAGCAGTAATAGTCCGGTCTCTATAATCTTAGTACTTTATAAGAGACTACAACTACATGTCTAGTTCTACGGATTCGAAATACGCTTATGCCAGTAATATGAGTGAACTACACACTGATTCAAGGTAGACCATTCCTTATTAGAACTCATGGCATAATAGTCTTACCTTGATAAAATGCCCAATTCCATCAAATGACTAAGGACACAATTTTACTTGTATGACAAGTATCCATGTTCTATCCTTACTGTGAAGAACAACCCAACACATAGACCATTACTTGTCATACCTAGACCTTCAATGTGCAATAATATAAGAAATAAACTAAATTAAATGAATAAACAATTTTATTACAATATATTTACACAGAATATATAGTCTTTAAGGGTAAACTTTCCAAGAACAACTCCAAGCTAAGCAAAGTTTAAACCTATAATATAAGAGTTAGCCGACAATCGTTTTCCATGTTCATCATATTTTTCATATTCAAACTAGATAAGTCAAATAATACTCCAATACCAATGCATAAACAAGATTAATTCAAATTGCCAAGTCTTAAGAAATATCCTATCCAAAAAAATCAATTTCATAAAAATCCACTAAATGAATGACAAACACTCATATCTAAGTAAGAAAGATAACTACAACATTGCTAAATAATAAAAACCACAAAATTTTTGACCAAAAATTCACATAAAAATGATAGGGAAAATATCTTCACACAAATGATATGGAAAATATCTTCATAAAAAAATGATATAGAAAATATCTTCAAAACCTACATTCTTTCCCCCACACTTAAGCCGGATGTTGTCCTCAATGGCCAAAGATATAACAAGGAAAGCAAAGCCAAGGAGACCAAAATAAATAAAGAGGAAGAATGAAAAGAAGAAAATACTTCCATTATATATTAAGGTCAACATGCTTGAATCCACCATAAAAAGTAGTCATTAGAGAATTCACAAGGGTACCTAACTTCAAAAGAAACAAAAATAACAACATAAATCTAGAAAAGAAAAAGAAAAGCAAAATAAAGAAAAGATAACTAAAAGCCTTGGAAAGGTCATTAAAATTCAAAAGAAAAGAAACAATAGAAAATGATAGAAAATAAAATAAAATACAAGTGTAAATAGTAAGTCAAGAGTCCTCATCATCATCCTCATCATCGTCCTCCTCATGAAGATCGCTGGTTGCTCGACTTGAAGAGGCCCCAGTGGATTGTTGGATCAAAGTCGCCAACTTTTGCTCTTGGACATCATGGCGTCGATGGAGGTCTGCAATGGAGTCTCAGAGCTGAAGAAGGATAGTCATTTGGCTCTCCAGTTAAGCCTCCTCTCGTGCCTCAAAATTAGTAAGAGAGTGAGAACTAGTAGCACTGGTGGGAGGTCTAGCAGGCTGCTACTGCTGCTGCTGCTCCTCCTCCTCATCAGGTGGAAGCTCCACCATCCCAGGGTGCTGTACCTCAAAAGGCTTCTTCTATCACCTCTCCCTCTCATCATAGCGATAACCACACTAAAACAAAGTATGCTTAGTCACTAGGTCTCGGTCAGTAGTAGGCTAACTAAGCTCTCCATCTAATCGTACTCCAAAGTCTCTTAGGCTATGCATAATAATCAAGGAGAATTTGAGGGCTTAGCAACTATGTCAGAGTAAATAACCTCTCGCATGGACTGAAAAATAATAGGGGCAAGGGGAATAGGCTGACTCCTCTGATGCTTCAAGAACATGTAGAAGCCATGCATGCAGTAAATAAAACTAGAAAAGGCACTAGATACGGCGCAGCAAAAAGTCAAAAACATATACCTTTGCGTTTCCTTTGTCTATTTGGCTGAGAAGAAGAGGTGCTAACCACTAGATCGACTACTTGTCCTGACGATGGTTCCGGCAAAAAATCAGCAATCCTTCGACTTCTCCTTAGCATGAATGCAAAGGTTTTCACTTCTCAAAATATTCTACTGCCTAATCTAGTTGGTGAAACAACTTAGGCAAGGAATGACCCCTCTTGATCCTTTGCTATTAATTAGCAAAATCAAGAAGATGAAAAGGAAGAAGAGAAATGAGAGAGAGAAAGAGCAGAGAGTAGAAGCTCTATTGGTTTTTTTCCTTGTGTCATGTATCTATTGAAGCAAAAAAAAAAACAAAATGCTTCAAAATACGACTTTCACCTATCCGGATAACAAAAAAACCTAGTGTTTAGTATTTCAAAACATCCAGAGGCTATCAATAGAAGAAGTTTGGCTCAGTCTTAACTCTTCTGTTCAATGAATAATAATAAAAAAAAAATCCTTTAGTCCAGGCTATTGGGCCAACAATAATTTATTATTTTCCTAGTACCCAACGAGCTAAAAAAAATAACCATTAATTATTTATTTTTTGGGCCTATTAAAATAACCTAATAAATAATTAATGAGCCCAAATGAACTAAAATAAAATTTAAGCCTTTTAATGACTAGTTTAAGACCAGGTTAATTTTCCTAATTATTTAATCTGGTCTTAGGCCGAGAATAATTAATTAATCAATTAAACTAGATAATAAATTTAATTTCTCTCGTTTTTTTATTTTATTCCAGTTCAAAAATAAATTAGACTACTTGAATAAAATAAAAACCTTTTTTAATTGAGACCGTTTCCTTGACCTAAAATTAATTAGGATGTACAGGCTATTACGAGGACCAAAAAGACATATTGCCTTGGCTACTAAAATGACAAAAATACTGTTACTACATAAATAGCTGTATTTTGCATTTTAAATATTTCTTAATATCAGCATAAGAAAATATTGAACTCAAGAACAAAGCTGCGTTAGCTATATCTTCAACCTATAGGTGAAATGAATAAAATACCCCTCTACACACCGTTGTGCGTTTAGAGAGGAAAGAATGTACTAGCATATGTCTAAAAGACATCTAATATCCTTAGGCTTCTAGTTCAATGATCCACAACTTCTTGGAATATTTCTGCTTTCCAAGGGGCTACCTTAAAGCCAATATCCAAGTCATGTTCCCTAAGGCCGTAGATAATTAGATCATTCGGATTACCACAAGGGGCGATATAGTGGAGACACTATTTTGTACAAGTTTATCTTGACTAACTAGTCACATATACCCAATACACATGTATATTAGTTCTTCTAAAGAACCTCAACTATAGTATATCAAAACATACGTTTCCAGCTTCGTCAGATCATCAACTTATACTCAAGCTGTAGAGTACAACTCTATACTGTAGCAGTAGTAGTTTAGGTTTCTATCATATAATACTTTTAGAAACCACTACTACAGGCCTTGTTCTACATACTTGAAGTACGCTTGTATTATGAAATGAGAAGACTATTCATTAGCTACAGGTAAGCTATTCTCTATTTAGAATTCATAACACAATAACCTTACCATGATGAGATTCCCATTCTCATCATCTGGTTATGAATAGTAGTTTATGTGTTAAGTATCCCATAGTCCATACCTTACTGTGAAAGACCTCCATTCACATGAACTATTTACTTAAATACAACGGGTTTTTTCTAATAAAATTATGCACAAATATAAAGAATATTTTACAAAAAAATTCTGAGAAAAATACTTTTATTAATACAAGTCAAAAATTACATCAGAAACCTAGTCTAAAATATCATACATTCCAACATCCTTATCATCTTGTCAAGAATGTAAAGATCAAGGACCCTAATCTTATTGAAACCACTAGCTTTTGGGTAAACATTGAAAGCAAAAATGTAGACTATGGCATGCAATTGAGCCTCAAGGTCATCATTGGAGTAATAATGGTTTTGACATATTTGCCCTTTTTCCCCATGTTCAAACTTGCCCTCACAGCACTCACATCCCAAGTAGGCTTAGAAATAATCTTTTAGTTATTATGGTCTATAGCTATCCATGGCCCCTCATCAGGTACTCCCAAAAATCCTGGCAGAATCTAGCCCTTCTCAAACTCAATGGGTACCCCTTTTACTATAGTTGAAATAACCTGGAGGTTGTTTCTCTTCTTATCCCTTATGTTGGCATAAAACTTTGTAACTCTCATAGAACAATAAGCACCTTCCAATCTAATTATAGGCTTATACCCTAATCGCCTGAACATACTAGAAAGCTCCAAGGAATTATCTAAAGAGGGCTTATACTGTTTTTCTACTATGATTTTGTTATGTTGGTGATTTTGATGGCAAATTTGACAAGTGGCTTATAGAATTGGGTAGGCTGGGTACGTAGAGGCTTGAAAGACGGTGTAGACAAAGATGCATCTCGAGCTCTCTTAAAAGAAAGATGTGATGATGAGCAAATGTAGGATAAAAGAAAATAGGACACCCTCAAAATCACTCTTTACATCACAAGTAAACATAACCCTCAATCGTCTTACTATAACCATAGCATTCAACACAAAACATCATAAGATAGCCAGAAAAATACAACACAATTACCTCCAACAAACCTGCAAGAAATATAGCCATTGTCCAATTCCAAACACAATATCAATAGTCATGATCAAATCACAATGCTCAATAACCACCAATTAACAATGTAAAGTTCATTACCCCAATGCTAAGTTAGACATTAACATTTATCATATATCTAGGCTAGCTCAAAATTATACCTAAAGAAGGCATGCTCAATAGCTTCCAAAAATATGTAAATCATGAATGGCATCAATTAAATATCATTGTCAAGTATATCCCCATGTGAACCAAGCCTTAAAGAAAGCAACATTGACATTCAATCCATTTAATTGAAAATATACAAGAATTTTTGGCCAAAAATCCATAGAAAAATACCCAGAAATTAATAGGAAAAATTAAACTGTAGAAGGAATAGAAAAATCATACCACAATGATCTCTAATGTATGGGCACTGATCCTATACAAAAATGTTAAAGAAATCGTGCACCAAATGGAAGGATTGAAAAATGCATATTGGAAGAAAAGATTGCTTTTTCCTAGTTTTAATCCAAAACTTTAAGAACAAAATGAAGATTTTGTGTTTGGAAGGTGTTTTGGAGGTTTAGAAAGCGACTTGGCAGTATTTCGAAGTTAAACCTAACGATGGGTTGAGAGAAAAAACAAGGGAGATGAGAGTGTTTTGAAAAAAAAAAAAAAAATGCCAAGAATGGCCGTTATGAGGGGTGTAGCGGATCGGGCCTAGCACCGGACCTATTCTGCCTTTGGTTTGCTGTTGGGCCGTGTTGGCATGGGGCCCGGGCTAAAGATTGGGCCCGGTGCTTGGTCAGCTTTGGCCAATCAAAATGCATTTTTTAAATTAATCAAATGAACACAAATAATAATTAAAACATGAAATCACAAACACAAATTCATTCTAAAAAATTAAAAAGACTACAAAATGAAGGAAAACACACAAAAATTAAAGAGATGTCCCCAAGCTCAAAGCAGTAATAAGCATCCTTTTCCACAGTCTTGGTCACTTGGATTAGTCTCAATATTTCCTGAAAGTGATCCCACTAGACGATCTCCAAGGAGTTTGGCTTGTTGTCTACTTTGATTCTCAAGGTTGTGCATGGACGCTTCCAAATTTTGTGTGGTTGCATCTACTCCTTGAAACCGTGTCTCCATACCACTTACCAACTGGTTAACCAACTCCTCCAATGATAACTTAGCTAGTGGGGTATTGTAAGGAAAGTGTGGTTGAGTCATTTGAGTCCCAAAATTAGAAAAAGCTTGCCTAGGTTGGTTTTGGTTATTTCACAAAAAGTTAGGATGATTCCTCCAAAGTGGGTTGTAAGTGGTGTTATAGGGATTATTACCTCTTCGTTCATTGCCCACAAACGCTGCTTGTTCTAATGATTCTTGTGATGACCCCATGTTTTGGCACTTATCATTTGGCTACCCTTCCTCACAAAAGTCACAACTTACATTCATTACCTGTTTGTGGGAAGAAGACATCACCATTTGCTCCATCTTTTGTGTTAGTGCCTCAATTTTGGCCTTCAAAGCCACCATTGCATCCACCTTATTTACACCATGAATACGAGCTCTTCGACCGTGAACTTCCCCAAGCATAGTTGTTTGTTGCCAAATTTTTAATCAAATCAAATACCTCCTTCGGGGTTTTAGAATTAATGGAGCCTCCTGCAGATGCATCAACTAACCTAGTACCAAAACTTAAACCACTATGAAAGACTTGCATTTGCATGCGTAGCTCGAACTCATGATGAGGACACTTTCTAAGTATCTCCTTAAACCTTTCCCAACACTTATAAAGATTTTTTTATTCTAACTATTGGAGGGGAAAAATATCAGTCATAAGCTTGGATGTTCTAGTTAGGGGGAAGTATTTTGCCAAAAAATTTTTAGCTAAAACGTTCTAAGTGGTAATGGATCCGGCTGGCAAAGATTTTAACTAAGATTTCACTCTATTTTTCAAAGAAAAGAGGAAAAGTCTTAGTTTGATGGCATCCTCAGAAACTCCATTCATTTTAATAGTGTCATAGATTTCTAAAAAGCTCGCAAGATAGGCATTAGGATCTTCCTCAGGTAACCCATCAAATTGTATCATGTTTTGGATAATTTGGATTATGTTGGACTTTATTTCAAAGTTGTTAGCCTCTATCCTAAGTCTCATAATACTCCAGCCTGTACCCGAGATTGCGAGTTTCATATAATCATCCATAGTCCGCTTGTTAATTCCATCATTACCACCATTGCTGGGTTGATTCACCTCCATGTCTTTTCTTACCCTTTTGCTTACAAACTTTCTGTCCTTTGTGAGGGTTCTCTTGATCTCAGTGTCAAGATCTACTATGTTGGTTTTAGATTGTCAGGTCATACATTAAGGGCAAGGTCTACATAAAATAGAAAATAGTGAGATTATAGAATTCATAAGTTAGACAGTTAGTACATATTCACATATTTAGTTAGAAAACTTATAATATGTAGGGACATTAAATTACAAATACACAAGAAAATAAAATATGGCACCTATTCATACAAGGAACTTATTGTAGGCAAAACATGTCAAAACAAAAATTCACAGAAGCATGCTAATGAAACAGAGCATACGCAGAGACACTGCGGAAGGAAAATTTTTTATACCTCTGCACATGATCACTGGTCTAGGGGGTGCCGACTGCATCTCTGTCTGAATCACTTCTGGTCCTGAGATTAGTTCTTTCGGCTGTTGTGCCACAAGTCGATTGCTTCTCCTGGGTATCAACGTGAATCCTCTTGGCTCTTAGAATATAACCCCGCTTGAATCTCCAGGTGATAGCTATGGATCAATAGGATGATCTTTCTACTCCGACTAAATGCTATTGAGCATTAATCAGGAGAATTTTTTGGTCTCTATTCCTGCTATTTTTTCAAAAACCAAAGAACCCATTAGAGAGAGAGAAGAAGACGTGAACAACTTGAGAAAAAAAATACCGTACTTTTGTGAACCTCTGTTGTTCCCTTTGAATTGCAACAGCCTTAATGATAGGTTATTATCTGGGCATTCAAAAATCAAACAGAAACCTTAAGGCTCACGTCATGTTTAAGTCATCAAACAGGCCTTTGGACCTATGGCCCAGTTTATTGGGTTAAGCCTTTTAATTTAATTATTCTTGGACTAAAACAAGCCCAATAATTAAATTAATTAAATAACCCAATGAACCAATATTGTAACACCCCACTACCTAGGCCCAACAGGGCCAGGGATATCGCCCCGTGCATAGGATAAGGGGTCTTCATAACTAGGTCACACAAAAGAAAATAAAAGCAATACTTTAAAATTGAACTTATTACAACCCAAAAATACGTGAACAAATCCAAAATAAATTGATTACTACCATCTCTCAAAACAACACATAAGAAAATTAACATAAAGTCTTCAAAGCATAGGCAACAAATCTAGCTATTCATCTCCACAGCAGGATCGACCTGAAAACATGGCATAAAAGGTGATGAGATAAAAATCTCAGTAAGCCCGTATGTGCTTTGAGTGTTTCGGGCAAAATAGTTCATGTATGCAAGTTGTAAAAATTTCATAAGAGAAAGTGTTGGCAAGCATTAAATAAATGTTGAAAATAAAGAGTGGTGTTTTTCTTTTCAAACCATACATATGCACAATAAATACAACTACTCAAATGGGTAACCATGGGTTACCACACGTTGGGCCCCATGACCATATAACGGTCAGAATGCCACACTTATTGCAGACTGACAAAAGGTGGGTGTACGGCCTACCGGGTGAGGTACTCCTCCTTCTCTACACCCAAACCTACCGGTTGTCCACTCCGGAAGCACACAGTCCACATGACTGAAACTTGCGACCGGCATGACCTACCAGACTAGCATCCTATCCAGGAAGGACTCACCCCTCAGAGGTGGCCACCTACTGAGGGACTTACCCTAACCCTTCAAAGACTAGTCCTAGTAGTCTACTCTTATTGAGTACTCAACGTTGATTGTCCCACTTGGGAGAAAATTAATCACACAGTGATTTTCTTTGAAATAACAATTAAGGGTTTCTAAAATTCTTATCGAAGTTGGGTTTTAGAAAGAGTTTAGCATTTTGTGTAAAACCGCTTGTTTAATTTTCAAATGATTTGCGTGACTGGAATAAAAAGAAAAAAAAAAGCAGTCCTTAATTGCTTTTACAAAATGAATGTCCATACACATCGCATTTGGCTTGCCACAATAATTTTGGTTTTCATAAAATTCTATGCAGGAGCTTATTTGATCCTTTGCTTGCTCAATTTCAAAAATCTTCTAAGGCTGATCTAACCCCTCCTGGGGCAAACACAAGACATAAGGTTATATTCAAGCTATATTTGCTTACATAAATAATCCTAGTTCAACTTATTACAATTATGAGCCTAATGTCCTAAGCTTTAAGGCTAGATGATAAAGGATTTTATAAATAAGTCTCGCTTGATAAGTTAAAATAATTAGGGGTTGTAAAATAATTATTAATAAGTTATAGGTTCAAATAATAAATCTTGAGTACTATTGCTAATAAATAAACTAGGGTTTAATTGTTAAATATTAGTATATGGCAATTTAAAAATAGTTTTATTGTAAATAAATAATAAATTACAATTAATTTTTAATAGATAATAAATAATTAGTAATAAATAAAATTAATAATAAATGAATTATATTAAATTTTTGTTTAATAAATAACAAACAAATTTTAGTATAAATAATATTTATGAATGTAGGTAAAAGTTTGAACCATGGTCTACAAGGTCATAAATATTTTATTTATTATTATTATTTATATAAAAAGATCTTATTTACTATTATACATACACATATATTATTTTTAATGAAAGATATTATTTGTTCGACTAGTAAATATATATATTCCATTTCCAAAACTCGATAGGAATTTTGAAATCTTTAGAGAAAAATATAGTAATAATTTTAATTAAAGTAATAAAATTTGCTAATTAAATTAACCTAAGATCAACAAGAACATGATCATAATTTTCTTATTGCTAACAAGATTCATGAACATATTCTCCAACATCAATCAACAAACTATTCTATTCATGAACATAGGCTTAAATCCATACCTACTATCATATGGCCAAATCTCTACTAAGCATAATCATACTCATGGCTTCAATGAAAATAAGAACATAATAATCCTATTCACCAAAGGTGTCATAACATCTAACATGCTCAAACATTCATAATTTCTTAAGACATGATGAACATACATCGATTCTCAAGGAATTCCATATAGCTTAATCATGATCATCCATTCTCATGTTCTAATCTCAACCCCTTCATACATATGCATATACCTAATCCCCCATTCATATTCTATCCTCCCTATCAACATTTAAGAGACATGAATTCAGAATTAAAAAGAAAGGTTAGGGAGAAATACTTGGTTGATGATTATTTCGATGAAGATTTAAGAAGGTCCATGTGCTTGAGAGTCTTAAATTGTCCAAGAGAGGAGGAGAAAAACAGCCATGGTTGTAACAACCATTTTGGCCGAGAGAGAGAGAGAGAGAGAGAGAGAGAGAGAGAGCATTAGCATGATATGTTAAAGGTTAAAGGGAAGAAGATGAACAAAAGAGTTGTTCTTGGTTATCTTGACGATGATCTTGAGACTTCAGGGAAAAAAACTGGTTTGGACCCGAATACCAATTTTTGTTTTCGAGATTTGATGTTATAAATTCCAGAAATGAACTCTAGGGAGTATGTAGGAGTATTCTGGAGTTTTTGAGAGGGAGGTGTTTAGAGTGGTCTTTGGCTTGAAGAAAGGTAGTGTGTGTTCTTGGTGAAAATGGAGAGAATTTGAGGGAAAAATGTTGGACGAATTTCTAGAAAGTGCTGGCCGAATGATTGAGGGAGTTTAGGGATTTTAGTTTTTAGCTTAGAGAGGAAGAGAAAATCTGGTTGTTTGAATTTCAAATGGAGAGATTTTTGGAGTGGTTTGAGGTAGAAGATATGTTAATGGTGTTTGATTGATGGAGGTTTCTTGGAGTTGCAATGGAGCTGGCTGGACTGTTGTGTTTTGTTGAAATGAATGAAGAATGATGGAGCGTTAAGGTTGGCCAAAATTCTGAGCTCAATGGCAGAGGAATTTCTGATTATGAAGCCAAGTCCAAGGGTGTTTTCATGGAGCAAATGCTAGAAATTTTGAAATTCAAATGGAAGTTTGAATGGAGTGATTGTAGGAGATATTTGAGGTGTGGTCATGGAGTCAAAATGTCAAGGTAAGTGGAGGGGTTAATGGTGTTTAGTTCATGACTGAACAAGGGTTAATTTACAGAGGTTTGAAGGTGGTTTTCGGCCAAGGCTTGAAGGGAACAAAGCTGGAAATTTTCTGGTTTCATGGTGCTCATGTTTTGAAGGTTTGCTGCAAATTTTCTGTGTAGTTTTATGCAATATTCCAGCCCTATTTGCAGAGGTTTTTGAGAGGTGTTTGGTGGTCCTTTAAGGCTGGTTTCCAACCTTCTTTAGGGAGGAAAAATAGAGGCATTTTGCTGAGTTGATGACAGAAGAAAACAGCTCCATTTCTAAGCTGCTATGCAGCCAAACTGCCCAGTTTTTTTTTCTGGTTTTTGCAGTTTTTGTGCAATCCAGTTTTTGCACAGGAATTTCAGTCTTCAAGCTGAATAGATTGGCCATTTTTCTGGCAGCAAATGAGTAAGAAAGATGGCTAAGATTTTTGAAGGTTAGGCTGCTCAAGAATCTGGAAAATTTCCAGATTTCTTTCATGAAGAATATGAACACTATGGAGTGGAGTTTGAAGGTTCAACTATAGAGATTAATTTCTCTTGGGAACCTTCCCTAACTCCTTTCCTATTTTCAGTCAAATCTCCAACCTCCAAGATTCATTTTCGAAATTCAAAGGCCAAGAATCCTTACTGATTTTTCTGGAATTAAAAACATGAATTTGGATAAATTTTGAATAAATTTAATTGGTGAAGAGGTTAGGACAAGCTAGAGGTAATAAAAGAACAAGAATTCCTCTAGAATTCTTTTTAGGACATGATGATAGGATTAGGAAATTCTCTTCATGTCTCCCCTAAGACAACATTCTTATTTTTATGGAATGCAAGAAAACAAAAATTCAAACTTAACTAAGATAATCATGATTAAAACTTAAATTATGGGATTTGAACTTATAACTTTAGAGATTAATTCTAAAGCTCTAGCCACTAAACCACAACAACTCTAGTTCTTATTTTCTCACCCAAATATTCTTCTTAACTAAGCCTTTTAACCTATAAATCATAATTCTAAAGCACATAAAATCATTCAAATATATATATATATATATATATATATATATTCATGCAAAATAATATGATATGCATCCCGACCCCCTTTACTCTAGGGTTGGCTTTAGGTGAGGCTTCACAAATATAAACCTCAAGCCTTGGCCCAGTTCATTAGATTAAGCCTTTAATTCAATTTAATTATTCCTGGACTAATACAAGCCCAATAATTAAATAACCCAAATGGGCCAATAAATAATTCTCTCTTTGGGCCTTTTATTTTATTCTAACGAAATAAATAAACTAGGCTACTCGAATAAAATAAAATTCATTTAATATAAAATCACTCCCCTCAGCACAAACCCATCAGGAATTATGGCATATTCCGAGGACCAAAAGACACATCGCCTTCACTACTAAAATAACCAAAATACCCTTGCTATAGAAATAGCTGTATTTTGTATTTTAAATATTTCTTAATATCACTATAAGGAAATATTGACCCCAAGGATAGTGTTGCGTTAGCAAAGTCTCTGACCTACAGGTGTAAAGACTAAAATACCCCTCTACATATCACTGTACATTTAGAGAGGAAGAGTGTACTAACACCTCTCTAAAAGACATCTACTATCTTTAGACCTCTAGTCTAATAATCCACGACTCCTGGAATGTTTTCGCTTTCCATGGGAGCTACCCTAGAGTAAATATCCAAGTCCTGTTCCCCAGGGCCTTGGATATTTAGATCATTCGAATAGTCATAAGGGACGATATAGCACAGAAGTTATTTTATACAAGTCTGTCTTAACTAACTAGTCACATATATTCAACATATAAGTATATCAACTCTACGATAGAACTCAACTGTAGCATATCAATGTATGTGCTTCTAATTTTGTTAGACCATCAACTTATACTCAAGCGGTAGAGCATTAGTCCATACTATAGTAGTAATAGTTTGGGTTTCTTCTAAATAGACCTTTTAGAAACTACTATTATAGGTCCTGTTCTACCTATTCGAAATACGCTCATGGTATGAAGTGTATGGATTACTCACTGGCTAAAGGTAAGCTATTCCCCATTTGGAATTCATAACACAATAATGAAAACGTGATGAGATTCTCATTCTCATCAATTGGTTAAGAACAAATGTTTATGTGTTAAGTAACCTGTGATCCATACCTTACTGTGAAAGACCACCATTCACATGGATCACTTACTTAAACATAATGGGTCATTTCCAAATGTATATCGTACACAAATAAAATGTAAATTCACAAATAAATTTTAAAAATAAATTCTTTTATTAATAAATTCGATAATTACATTAGAAACCTAGTCTAGAGGGCATACATTCCAACACATACATATACATATTTACATATAAACATAGTTAAATCAATAAAATCTAAGCTTTCATGATATTGTTCTTTGGCAATGGTGCCAAAAACTTGATACTTAAATTCTGGGTGTATAAAAATCATGAAATTTAAATCCATCCCTTAGTCAAGTTTTAATTAAAACATTAATCCCAAAATACACATATGAGCAAGTATACTCATCGCAAGCATAGTATAGGGAATTGACGAGTATCGATCTTCAAAGGAACGAGTACACACTAATAACTTTTCATTTACTATTTAACCGACCAAATAAAGTAATGAAATAATAAAAATAAAAATAAAGAAATATGTACAACTCAAGGATGTAAAAATATGCAATTTAGACAAAAGCTTTTGAAAACATGATAATGAAGCACCTAGCCAATATCATAATCAATTTTTGTCTTGGTCTTATAATTGATTTAAAATAGATCTACTTTGTTTATAATCCATAAAATCACTATCTTCTAATCAAATTAGTGAACATATTATGTCTTAACCAATTTATCGAAAAGATACATTAAATTCAATCATTATATAAACCCCTATATTCTAGATGATTTAAAACATGAAATTAGTTAATGAATCCATATTATTGCAACAATCAACTAACCTTTGATTACTTATGTTCTAGACAATTAACCCCCATTTCAAGTGAGTTAAGAGATAACAAATATAAAATTAATTAATTGAAGTCATTACCAACCCACTTTTTAAGAAAGTTAATAACAAAAATCAATCAACTAACTCCGTAAGCAAAACAAGTAATCATATACCAAGAACAATAATCAATTGATCAAAAGACTAAATTACTTAACAAACCATGAATCTAAAAAATAATGTCAAATTACAACAAAAATATTAAATACATAATTGTTTAAGAAAAATAAAACAAAGGTAAAAGAAAGCATTCATAGACAAGCCTCCTTCTTCTCCTTTGAAAACTCTCTAGAACAACCCTCTTTGATTTGGTGAATTCCTCCTCCTTGAGCGATTTTCTGATTTTCTCTTTGAATTCACCTTCTATCCCCATTTTCTTTTGTGTTTTCCCTTACTTTTGTAGGCCTCTTTGATGCTAAATTCATTGCTTGAGAAGTCTTGGCTCAGTAGGACTCGAAAAATACCAAAATTATTGAAAAATTCCTAAATTTGTGCACAAAATTTTCTTGTTTCGTAGTGGGCCTGGTGCTAGGTCCCTTCAACCCACCTGACACTAGGTGTGTTCTGTTTTCCTCCTTGAAAGTGCTCTATTTTCATTGTTTGGACAGATTGGACCTGACGCATGGTCCCCTTTGCAGGCCTGCCGCTAGGTTCATGCTGGAAAGTTCACGTTTTTGCTCGAAATCAACCTAAATTTGTATGTATTTGTCAAAAACACTTTTCACAAGTAAAATGTTAAAATAGGAAGGAATACTCCTCGTCATTACAACAAAAGTATATCAAATTGACCTTAAATAACTAGGAAAATAATGCTAATTTTAGCCCCTATCAATTTGAGTACTCAAGCAAAAGAAGATGATCAACACTAATAAAGGGAGAACATCTTCTACCCTAGGTGTATTATTGTAAAGGTGCCTTGTAGTAGGATAGTGGATAGTGGGAGTTGTAGTAACGTAATTAGCAGAATTCCAGTGGATGAGATGAAATGAGTTACTATGAGGCATCATTATCCCTATAAACTACAATAGCTTAACGGTAGTGGGGAGATGAAAGTGAACAAGCATGCCTTGATTGCCTTTAGCATGGACAATTATAAGAATGAGGTGCTATATGATGTAGTACTCATGCAAGCCAGTCACTACTATTTAGGAGGCCATGGCAATAGGATAGGGGTGTGATACACAATAGGAAAAAGAATACCTACATCGTAAGCAAGGGTGGAAAGAAATATATTCTATTAACCATGAGTCCTAGTGAAGTAAGATGGATTAAAAGATAATGAGGGAGAGAGAAAAGAAAAAGAGTAGTCAAGAGAGAGATAAAAGGGAAAAAGAAACTAGAGCTAATGAAAAGAATGAGTGCATAAAGGAAAAGAGAGGGCAAAAGCAAGAGAGGGGAGTGAAAAAAAAGGGTGAACTTCTTTGCTAAGGGTAGTGAAGTCATAGAAGCTATAGATGTAAAGAAGTCGGTGTTACAACTCTATTACAAGGGTGTTTATGTCATAACTAATGAGTTTACTTTTGCTTTATCTCATGACATTGTTGGAGTTATCAAAGAATTTCAGGATGCGATCCCAAATGAGGTGCCCAAATGATTGCCACCAATTAGATGGATTAAACACAAAATCAACTTCTTGCATGGAACTGTTATTCCAAATGGACCGGTATATAGGTGCAACCCAGAGGAGGCCAAGGAGTTGCAAAGGTAAGTTGAAGAGCTACTCAAGAAGGTCCATGTACATGAAAGTCTAAGTCCATTTGTCAATCCCGTTCTCCTAGTGCCTAAGAAGGATGGAACATGGAGGATAGGTGGTGCTTATAATGTAATCAACAATATTATGGTAAAATATCTATACCCTAGTCCCCATCTTGATGACTTATTGGATGAGTTGCATGGAGCATGTGTTTTCTCAAAAATTGACTTGAAATTTGATTATCACTGAATTAGGATTGGGGTGATGAATAGAAAACTGCATTTAGAACAAAACAAGGATTATATGAGTGGCTTGTGATGCCTTTTGTCTCTCAAATGCACCTAAAACATTTATGAGATTAATGCATCATGTCCTAAGAGAATTCCCGGGGAAATTTATTATGGTATATTTCGATGATATTCTCATTTATAGCAAGTTACATGAGGAACACTTGAATAATCTCAAATACGTGCTTAATACTTTTAGGAAGGAAACATTGTATGCCAACATTGATAAATGCTCATTTTGCATGGAGAAAGTCACATTTCTTGATTTTATGGTGAGTTCTAAAGGTATGGAGGTTGATGAGGAGAAAATTAGGGCAATTCAAGAGTGACCTATCCCTAAAACTATGACCCATGTCAGGAGTTTCCATAGGTTGGCAAGTTTCAATAGGAGGTTCATTAGTAACTTTAGCACCATGGTCGTCCTATTAACGGAGGTAGTAAACATTACGATTAGGTTAAAATGGGAAGAACTACAAGAGAAAGCCTTTAATACCTTGAAAGAAAATTTGAGCTAAGTTCTACTCATTTCATTACCCAACTTTGATAAAACCTTTGAAGTAGAGTGTGATGCAAGTGGGACAGGTATAAAAGCCGTGTTGACATAAGACCAAAAACCTATAGCCTACTTTAGTGAGAAGTTGTCTGAAGCCACTTTTGAACTACTCAACCTATGACAAGGAATTATAAGCTCTAGTGAGGACCTTGTTCCATTGGCAACATTACCTTTTACCTAAGGAGTTCATTATCCATACTGATCATGAGTCATTGAAGTACCTCAATGGATAACAAAAACTCAAAAAAAGGCATGCTAAATGGATGGAATTTGTGGGAGCATTTTCTTATATTATCAAATCTAGCAAAGGTAAAGAGAATGTGGTAGCGGACGCCTTATCATGAAGGTATTCACTTCTCAACTCCCTTGATGCTAAATTATTTGGTTTTGAACTTCTTAAAGAATTATATGAAAAAGATGAGGAGTTGGGTGAAATTTATCTTGCTTATAAGAGAGGGAGTCTTGATAATTTTATAAACATGATGGGTTCTAGTTTAGGGAAAGGAAGCTATGCATACCTAAGGGGTTTGTAAGGGAGTTGTTAGTGAAGAAAGCCCATCGTTGTGGGTTGATGGGATGTTTTTGGGTTACCAAAACATAATGCATTCTCCAAGAACATTTTTATTAGCCCAAGATGAAAGGAGATGTTGAGAGGCATTGTGACCTATATCTTACTTGTAGGAGGGCAAAATCCAAATCACTTTGCCAAGGCTTATACACACTTTTGCCCACCCCTAGTGCACATTGGCTTGATATATCCATATTAGATTTCATCATGCTTATCAAATAAGAATGCAGCGAAAATAACCATGAAATCTATGCCCAAGGATCACGTGTGTGCAGTTAAAACGGGAATAGAGGAAGGAAATGGAGATTACCTTATGTAGCAGAAAAATAAAAATTTTCTTGCGAATAGAAATTTGATCAGCAACCCAGGAACCAATTCTCATTGTTTTGATCGTCCAATCGCACCACTACAATCCAAGAGTAGGATTGTCTCTAGGAGTAATCCATATAAGGTTGAATTACGCACAAAACCCACTCAGAACTATGCTAGTAGAAGAGGAGTGGCTAGGTTTTAATTGGAGAAGAATAGGAATGAAGAAGAAACGATTTCTCAGAATCCTCTCTGCAAAAGGGAATGATTCCTATATTTATAATTTTTAGAATTTGTATTAATTACAATTAAGTCCTCCAAGATCCAATGTCTGCAATTGGGCCCTTGAAGTTTATCTAATTACAACTAAGTCCCATGTGTGAAACCTCAACTAAAACCAACCCTAGAGTAAGGGGGTCGGGATGCATATCATATTTTCTTGCATGCATAAATATATTTTTGAATGATTTTATGTGCTTTAGAATAATAATTTATAGTCTAGAAATCTTAGTTGTGCTTATTGAGTAGGAATGGTAAAATGGTAATTTTGCATGAAGTGAAAATAGGGAGGTAGCTTAAGGATTAAATAGGAAGAATATTTGGGAGAGAAAATAAGAACAAGAGTTGTTTTGGTTTAGTGGTTAGAGCTTTGGAATTAATCTCTAAGGTCTTGAGTTCAAATCCCATCATTTAAGATTTAGCATGAATAATTTTATTTTGTTTAAGGATTGGACTTTTCAGCCTTTGTATCCCATAAGTAGAACTAGGAGTGTTGTTCTAGGGGACACATGAAGGGAATGTTCTAGTCCTATTCTTGTGCCTTAAAAGAATTCTTAAAGGATTCATGTCCTTCTACTCTCTAGCTTACCTTAATTCTTTATTAATTAAGTTGTTCAATTTATCCAAAACCATTTTTATTTCCAGAAAATTCAGCATGGTTTATTAACCTTAGAATCTCAAAAATGACACTTAGAGGATAGAGTATAGACTGAAAATGGGGAAGGAGTTAAGGAAGGTTCCCAAGAGAATTAATCTCCATGGTTGAACCTTAAAACTTCACTCCATAAGTATTCATCTTCTTCATGGTAGCAATCTAGAAATTTTCCAGCTTCTTGGTCAGACTAGCTTTTGAAAACTTCAGCCATTTTTCTCACTCAAATACTACCAGAAAAATAGCCAACTTGTTCAGCTTGAAGACTGAAATCCTTGGCCAAAAATTGGACTGCACAAAGCTATGCAAACCAGGAAAAAAATACTGGACAATTTCGCAACTTAGTAGGCCAAAAACCATGCTGTTTCTTCTAGCCTTCAAACCAATAATTCACCTCTGTATTTCCTCCAAAAAGAAGGCTGGAAACTAGCTTTAAAGAACCCTCCAATATGTCTTCAAACTCACTGCAAGTCGGCTTGAACATTGCAGAAAAAAGTGCACAAAAATTCCAGCAAACTATTTGAATGAACAACTAGAAATTCCAGCCTTGCTCCTTCTTCAAACCTTGTTCGAAACTCACTTCAATTTTTTGTGAAATCAACCTTAGTCAGCCATGAAGTGAACTTCATCACCTCCTCCATTGATCTGCACGAAATGAACACCATAGCCACTCCTTAAATTCCTCCATCAATTACTCCAATCAAGTTCCCAATTAGAATTCAAAATTTCAGCAAATTGCTCTATGAAAACTTTCATGAATTAAGCTTCAAATAACCAAAAATTCTCCCACCCTTACATTCAAAATTTTGGCCACCCTATAGCTTCTTCAAACCTCATTCATCTCAGCAAAACCTCAGCAAAATCCAATCAGCCATAGCAGCTCCAAAGAACCTCCATCAATCAAACCACTCTTACCATATCTTCTACTTTAATTCACTCCATAAATTACTCCATTTGAATTTCAAAACAACCAACTTTTCCTCTTCCCCCTAATCTGAAAATCCAATCACAAGAATTTCTCTAACCATTTGGCCAACATCCTTCAGCAAATTTCGTCCAGCCTTCTCTCCATTCTCTCCATTTCTCCAAGAACACCAAGAACACACACCACCATTCTCTAAGCCAAAGACCACTCCAAACACCTCCAATCCCTTCCAAAAACTCCAGATCTCATCTACTCACCCTCTAGAGTCCATTTCTGTATTTTATAACATCAAACATTGAAAACAAAATTCTGCTAACGGATCAAAAACCAGAATTTTTCTTGAAAATTCAAGAACTCTCTCAAGGTAACCAAGAACGATTATGTTCATCTTCTTTCCTCTTCAACCATGGCCGTTTTTCTTCTTCTTTCTTCCTGGACAAATCAAGCCTCCTACGCTTGTGGATCTCTTTAAATCTTTATCAAGATTGTCATCAACCAAGTATTTCTCTTTAACCCTCTCTTTAATTCTAAAATCATGTCTCATAGATGTTGTTAGAAAATGATGGAATATGATTGGGGTTTGAGTATATGCTTGTGTATGAAGGAGTTGAGATTGGAGCATGAGGATGATTTGTCATGGTTGAGTTTTATGATAGTTTGTGGTTTGTTGCATGCTCTTCATGTCATGAGTAAGTATGGATGGCTAAGCATGATAGATATTATGTCACCTTTGGTGAATAGGGTATTATGTTCTTGTATTCTTGTTGAAGCCATGAATATGATTATGCTTAGTGAAGTTTGGATCATGTGATAGTAGATATGGATTTAAGCATTTATTCATGAATTGAATGGTTTGTTTATTGGTGTTGGAGATTATGTTCATGATTCTTGTTAGCTATAGGAAAATTATGATCTTGACCTTGTTGATCCTAAACTTTAAGTTAGCCAATTTTATTACATTGATAAAAATTAATACTATATTTTCTCCAATAATTTCGAAAACCCTAGGAAGCTTTGGAATTGGATTATTAAATGAAATAGTAAGATTTCAGCCAAATAAATGATATTTTCTATTAAAATAATATATATATATATATAAATATTATATATAGTAATAATAATAAATAAGGCCTTTTATATAAATAATCATAATAGGTAAAATATTAATATTGTAGGTTATATATTCGTAAATACTATTAAAATTTATTTATTACCTTCTGATCAAAATTTAATAAAATTTACTATTAATTTATTTACTAACTATTTTCTGCCTACTAATTATTAATTAAGCGATTGGTAAAAATTTATTATTTTTAAGACTTATGACCCTTCATCAAATAAACCCTAGTTTATTTATTAATAACAAAGATTATATTTAAACCTATAACCTTTTAGTAATTATTTTACAACCCCTAGTTATTTTATTATCAAGCTAAACTTAATTTTTTTTTTATAACAGCTTTATCATCTAGCCTTTAAGCTTAGGACATTAGGGTCATGATCGTAATAAGTTGAACTAGGATTATTTATGGAAGCGAATTTGGCTTGAGTTTAATTATGGCTTGTGTTTACCCTAGGCGGGGTTAGGTCAGCTTTGGAAGATCTTTGATTTAGCTCGAGCAAAGGATCAGGTAAGTTCCTGCATAAAACTTATTTGATGACAAAGTGTTACCATGGCAAGCCAAACGCGAAGTGTGTGAACACTCATTTTGTAAAAGCAATTAAGGACTATTTCCTTTCTTATTTCAGTCAAACAAATTATTTGAAAATCAACAAGTAGTTTTACTCAAATACTAAACTCTTTCTAAAACCCACTTTGACACGAACTTTAGAAACCCTTAATTGTCATTTTCAAGTAAAGCAATGTTTTATTAGTTTTCTCCCAAGTGGGATAAACAACGTTGAGTTCTCAATAAGGGTAGGCTAGTAGTACTAGTTTTAAAGAGCAAGAGCGAGTCTTTTGGTAGGAGGCCACCTCTAGAAGATGAAGTCAGCTTAGAGAAGCGACAACACTACTTAGTCATGCCGGTTCGAGCTAGCAAGTTTCAATCATGTGGACTGTGTGTTGCCGAAGTGGACAACCAGTTTGTTTGGGTGTAGAAAATGAGGAGTATCTTACCCGGTAGGCCGTACACCTACCTTTTGTCAGTCTGCACAAAGTGTGGCATTCTGACCGTTATATGGACATGGGGCCTAACGTGTAGTAACCCGTGGCCGCCCATTTGAGTAGTTGTATTAATTGTGCACTTGTATGGTTTGAAAAGAGGAAAACACCACTCATTTTAACCTCATTTATTGTTTGCCAGCACTTTCTCTTATGAAATATTTACAACCCGCACACATGAACTGTTTGTTTGTGTTGTGCCCTAAAGGCAATCACTTGTACGTTGTATATGACACATTTTATTTTAATAAAATGCATTATTTATCTTACAGTTGCTTTTATTTACTTTAAGTAATATAACTGTTTGATAAAGTCCCTAGTAAAACACTGTGTTAAGGAAATCATGATAGAGAACATGATATGAGATTCCTACTACACTAGATGGTGTTAGTACTTAAATAGTCCCTAGTCATAGTATTAATGAGACAGGACATCATTAATGTGTCAAGACTAGCATGTGTTAGACTTCCTGATTTGATCAGGCGGTGGTTCTCATAACCGTGACTATTGAGATACTCAAAGTTAATACATGGATACTTGTTAATGGAATAAGTTCATTGGATGACCTAACTTTGAGATAATCACATGGATAACTATTTAGTGCCAGTGATATAATCTTAATATAGCAAACGTGCAAGTATCCTTAGACTTGAGATCTCCAAGCTACTTTGTTGTTGAGCTTTGTACTTTGATTTCAATCTCTGGAGCTCAATCGAGGGCCACCTATGGGATGGATATTGGGTACATGGTGAGGTAAAGGAAAGTAATTGAGAGGGTCAATAAAGGATTCACCACTTCTAATAGTAGGGGCGAATATCTCACGACCACTTGTAGGAATTACTACTTGAGAAGTCCTTGGCCAAGGCAATTATGTATTGGAAATAGTTCCAATTGATATACATCTAGAGTAGTAGGTTCTTGGTACAAGTACTATTGTATTCGTGCCAGAATTATTTCTGGAGGGAGTTGGCACTAATTTTGTACTCCAAACTGAATGAGATATTGTATAGTGAAAGGAGTTAATTGCACTAAAGTTTGTTATTGAAGGGTTTATGTCAAGCCTCTTGACTTCCTGGACGGTCATGATGTGTTCGTAGATACCACTCATGATCTGAAAATATGGATTTATTAATTGATGAATTAGTAAACCAATCATGATTAGAATTAATAGGATTAATTCAAATTAATTATGGATTATTAATCTCAAAGAAGTTTAGATTAGTTCATGTTCTCTACCAATTGATTGGTAAACCTAATAGGTCACACACAATAGAGGATTATATACTCAAGATGTTATTTGATAACATAGTGGGGTTGATTGAGAGAAAGAGAAGTTGTTGTGGATAAATTATAATTAGTTATAATTTATGGTCTAAGTTGTAATTGTGAGAACTTCATGTTTTCAATTACAATTAGGCAATTCTAATAGGATTAGAATTCTCAGTTTTGGGAGGAAAATTTCATGTGATATATAGTATATGTAACACATGAAAAACCCTAGCTAAAAACACACACGAAAAACTAAAAGCCACGGAACAACTTCCTCTCTTCTTTCTCTCGATTTGATCTTGATCAAAGAACCCTAGCCGCTATCTTTTTCTGCTAGCACAGAAAATTTTGGTGCTTGATTGTATCCTCTATGTGGATCACTGTTAGAGATAATCACACACCGTGATTACAGTGGTTAGACGTTCAACTCATGTGGCGGTTGATCACGAGAATTACTGGATCGCGCCTCAACTTGAAGAAGAAATTTTTTGTTCTTCGAACGATCACTCAAAGGTAAAAGGTGTTACCTTTACTCTCTTTATGTCTTGTTTTCCACACATAGACGGGTCCTGGGAGGGTATCTCGTTTTATTTTCCGCTGCGCCGTATACGATAAGAGCTTGAGATACCCAACACTGTTTTACCTGAACACTCAAAGAACACACGGACATATTGATATTTTTATCTCATCACCTTTTATGCCATGTTTTTAGGGTGATCCTGCTGTGGAGATGAGTAGCTAGTTTGTTGCTTGCTTGGAAGACATTGTGTTATTTATTTTATGTATTGTTTTGAGAGATGATTGTAAGCAATTTATCTTGGATTTGTTCTTGAATTTTGGGTTGTATTAAGTTTAAATTTTAAGGTATTATTTTATTTTCGTAGGTGTGACCTAGTTATAAAGACCCCATGTCCTTTGGACAGGGCGACATCCCGGCCCTGATGCGCCTAGGTAGCGGGGTGTTACACCATGAATTATAATAAACTTATAATTCATCTATAAATATATTTTTCTTCTTTTAATTAATCCCATAATATTATCTAATAATATATATTGAGCATTCAAACCTTTATTGTATGTGACCTATTAGGTTTCATGTTCTTATTAGTAGCATAATATAAATTAATTCCAACAGCTTTAGAATCAATAATCCTAAATAAAATATAGGATATTTAGTAGATCAAGAGTGACATCTAGCAATGACTCTTGATCATTCAAAAGTCCAAAAAGTTAAGTGGCATAACATGAACTTTTCAATAGTATATAACTAATGCAATAAACTCCATTCACCATACTATATCTCATTCGGTCTAGAGCATGAAATTAGTGCCAACTCCCTCCGAAATATTATTAATTCTAGCCCGAATATTTTAGTACTTGTTCAAGAAATTCATTACTCTATATATGTATCAATTTGGAACTATTTTCAACACATAGTCGCCTTGGCCAAGGATTTCATGAGTAATGATTTCTACAAGTGGCCTAGAGATATACTTTCCTACTATTAGGAGTGGTGAATATTTTATTGATCCTCTCAACTACTTTCATTTACTTTATATTGTACCCAATATCCATCCCATAGGCAGTCCTTGTATGACTTCAAAGATTAGAATAAAAGTACAACACTCGATAAACAAAATACCTTGGAGATCTAAAGTCTAAAATACTTGCACACTTGGTATAATGAGATTCTATCACTGACACTCAATAACTATCCAAGTGATTATTTCATTGCTAGGTCATCCAATGAACTTGTTCATATAACAAGCCTCCTCATATTAATCCTGAGTATCACAATACTCACGATTATGAGAACCACTGCTTGATCCAATTAAGGGATATAACATGTGCTAGTCTTGGCGTATTAATAATGTCCCAAATCATTAATACTATGACTAGAGATTATTCAAGCACAAACAATACATAGTGTAGTAAATATCTCACATCATAATCTCTATCATGATTTTCTTAACACTGTGTTATGCTAGGAATTTTATCAAACAATTTTTACGTATATTAAGATATAATAATCAAACTGAAAGATAAAGAATTCCTCTTTTATTGATTATTATGTAATATACATGGTATAAGTAATTGCTTCTTGGGTACAACACTAACAATCTCCCACTTGCACTAGAGCTAATCATTCTTATATCGAATATTGAATGACTCAACGTGTTTATCATCTTTCTTCTAGGAAAGTGCTTTAGTGAGTGGATCAGCTATGTTCTGATCCATGGGAATATTCTCTATCTATACATCTCGTCTATCTGTGATCTCTCTAATATGATGATAGTGTCTAAGTACATTCTTGGATCGTTGATAAGACCGTGGTTCCTTTGCTTATGCAATGGCTTCATTGTTGTCACAATTCAAAAGTATCGGATCTACAATACTAGGCACCACTCCAAGTTCCGTGATGAACTTCGTAATCCACATTGCTTTTTTAGCTACTTCTGAAGCCGCTATGTACTCTACTTTAGTTGTCGAATTGGTAGTAGTCTCTTGTTTGGAACTTCTCAAACTTATTGCCCTACCACCTAATGTGAACATGTAGCCATATTGCGATTTGTAGTAATCCTTATCGTACTAAAAGCTGGCATCAGTATACCCTCTTACTTACAAATCACCATTTCCATATATCAAGAATACATCCTTAGTTCTTCGTAAGTACTTGAGGATATTTTTTACAGCCGCACAATAACTCTCTCCAGGCTTATATTGGTATCTACTAGTCAAGCTAAGACCACATGGTACATCGGGCCTAGTACATATCTTAGCATACATGGTAGACCCAATTGCCGAAGTATATAGAATTCTACTCATATGATCCCTTTCAACTTGTGTCTTTGGAGACATCGACTTTGAAAGGCTTACACCATGTGCCATAGGTAAGAATCTTCTTTTGGATTGATCTATGCTAAACCTCTTCAACACTTTATCTATGTATGTAGATTGCGAAAGATCTAACGACCTCATTGATCTATCTCTATAGATCCTTATTCCTAGAATAGAGGTTGCTTCTCCAAGGTCTTTCATAGAGAACATCTTCGATAACCAAATCTTTACAGTTTGAAGAACAAAAATATCATTTCTTATTAGCAATATGTCATCTACATAAAGTAATAAGAAAACAACTACACTCCTACTAACCTTCTTATACATACAAGGTTCATCCATGTTTTATATAAAATCAAATTCTTTAATTATCTGATGAAAAGGATGTTCCAACTTCTAGATGCTTGCTTAAGTCCATAAATGGACTTTTGCAACTTGCATACTTTTGTGCCATCGTTGGATGTGAAATCTTCAAGTTATGTCATATACACTTCCTCGATCATGTTTCTATTAAGGAAAGTTATTTTCACATCCATTTGTCAAACCTCGTAGTTGTAATGAGTGGCAAGTGCTAGGAGTATTCTTGTGGATTTTAGCATAGCGACTGCTGAAAAAGTTTCGTCATAGTCAATACCTTACTGTTATTAATAACCTTTTGCAACCACACGTGTCTTATAGGTAACCACATTACCATCCATGTTGGTTTTATTCCTGAAAACTAATTTTCACCCTATAATCTTGATTCCCTTGGGTGGATTAACTAAAATCCATACTTAGTTGTCATACATGGAATCTATTTCTGACTTCATGGCTTCAAACCATTTGTCAGGTTCTAAACTATTCAAAAGGTACTTATAAGTAGTAAGCTCATCTTTTTTTTTTTTTTTTGAGCAATGCATCATTGTGGTCATTTATGATAAATCCACATCTCTTAGGCTCCACTTGTATGCTACTCGACCTATGAGGCTCTTGTGTGTTAGAAGGTTTATCAATAGGTGTAGGTTTAGACAGTTGATCAATATTTTATTTATTCTTCTTGAACTTCACTAAGTTCAATCTTGCTCCCACTATCTCCTTTAAACATGTGCTCCTTCTCTAAGAAGATAGCATGTTTTGAAACAAAAAATTTATTTTTAGAAGGAAGATAGAAGTAATATTTGAAGGATTCTTTCGAATATTTAATAAACAAACATTTGTCAGACTTACTTTTAAGTTTGTTTGACATTACCCTTTTAACAAAAGCAGGGCAACCTCAAATCCTAAAATGAGATAGCTTTGGTCTCTCACCAAAAAACAACTCATAAGGAGTGGTATCAATCGTTTTTTGCGGAACTCTATTTAATATATAAACAGCAGTCTCCAGTGCATATTCCCAAAATGATTTTGGTAAGTTTGCAAAAGCCATCATGGTCCGTACCATGTCTAGAAGGGTTCAATTCCTTCTCTTAGATACACCATTATGTTGAGGTGTATACGGTGGAGTCCATTGAGATAATATCTTATTATCTCTAAGATAACTTAGAAGCTCTTAGCTTAAGTATTCATCTTCTCGATCGGATCTAAGAGTTTAATACTTTTGCCAAGTTATTTTTCTACTTCATTCTTAAAGTCTTTGAACTTGTTAAATACTTTAGACTTGTATTTCATTAAATACAATATACACATATTGTGAATAGTCATCGATGAAGGTTATAAAGTAATGATAACCTCTTATTACTTGTATAGATATTGGGCCACATACATCTGCATGTATTAGTTCTAATAACTCTTTAGCCCTTTCTCCTTTTTCAGAAAATGGAGTTTTAGCCATTTTACCAAGTAAACAGGATTCACATGTGTCATATGATTCATAATGAAATTACCCCAATTCACCCATCTTTTATAACTTAGACACGCGTTTTTCATTTACATGGCCTAAACGACAATGCTATAAGTAAGATGAGATTGAGCTATCTTTTCTTTGTTTCTTTTCATTTATATTAAGAATTGGATTATCCATGTCTAGAACATATAAACCATTAACCAAAGTTGCAGAACCATAATTGACATCATTTAATGCAAAAGAACAACGCTTATTCTTAAAATTTAAATGAAATCCAAATAAGTCTAAATAAGCAACTGAGATAATGTTTTTTAATAAAACTGGTACGAAATAGCAGTTTTGAAGTTCTAAAACTAATCCAGAAGGCAGATTAAGATTAATAGTCCCTACAGCTAGTGCAACAACCTTTGCTCTATTTGTAGCTCGCAGGTCCTCATTAAAGGCAATATTAATCTCAATCATAAACATACTAGAAGTAGAAGTAGAAGTGCTTGCAAGCTTCTCCTTCTTTTTTTTTTTCCTTCACAGTCTCTAAGTACGCTTTGCAGTTACACCTCCAATGGCCTATCTTGCAATAATGGTGACATGGGCCTTTAGTGGTTGCTTCCTTCTTATTCACTCCTCCTTTAGGCTTGGTAGGATTTTTCTTCTTCTTCTTAGGAACTTTCTTCTTAGAAGATGAAGAACCTAATAGCAAGATTACCTTATCATCCTTCTTTATAGATGATTTAGTAGTCTTAAGTAGATTGATAAGCTCAGGTATGGTGGTCTCAACATTATTCATGAAGTTATTAATAACAAATTGTGAAAAACTACTTGGTAATGATTGTAGAATTAAGTCAATACTTAAATCATGATCCATTACGAAACTAAGAGACCCAAGCTTTTCAATATAGCCCAACATCTGTAGCCCATGAGTGGCCACTGAAACACCCTCAACCATCTCAGAACGAAACAGTTGCTTAGAGATATCATATCTCTTAGTTCTATCTTGTTTATCAAATAGCTCTTTAATATGGAAGATAATAGTTTGAGCATCCATATGCTCATACTGTTTTTGTAACTCAGGAGTTATTCATGCTAGCATAATACATGATGTAGTGTCACTGTCCTCCTTTTGCTTTTTGTGGACAGCATGCTCATCAGCAGGAGCATCTTGGGCTAGAGGCAGAATATGAGTATCTAGTACGTAAAGCAACTTTTTTGACTTGAGAACGATTCTCAAGTTTCTGTACCAGTCCAAATAGTTTGATTCGGTGAGCTTATTTATTTCCAAGATACTATGTTAGTTTAGGTTTGTCGACATGATGCAAGTCACCTAGATGTAAAGATAGAGTAATTAGAACATGTATATGCTCATGTTATGTAAGTAATTAGGTCTTTAATTAAATGCATTTTTATTCTAGTATTTTACTCAAATCAATAGCCCCCACTATTGACTCAGGAAAGCCCGTTTGAAGCTTTCCTAGTGGACTAGTATACAAATTCCTTAAGAATGACCTTGGGTTAGCCCAACAAGCCACTTTTAAGTTCAGTGGTAGGTATCCAATACTAATTACATCAAATATAACTACTATATCATTGGGTGATTAACATCTTTTAATCGTTAAAGTATTTAATACTATCACAACCTTGCCTCTAATATTCTTTATGCTTGCGTTAGCCGAACAGGGATAAAGAAGTTGGTTAAACCCAACCTCTTAATCATGAATTATACTCCATAGCTTGAACATACTAAATGTCAAGTAGACTTGGGTATGCCCAACAACTTGGTCTCGAAAAAGAGTTCTTGTTCACACTATATTAATGGAAGGCATTAGATTTAAAATTATTTGAAGGATTTATTACTTTTAGTTGTCTGATCGTTTAGCATGCATAAAATTTATCAATAAGCAACATCAATTGATAAATATGGTAATAAACAATTACATGGCATGGTTATAGACTTCCTAAATTAATTTCCTCAAGCCATCAAGGAAATTAATATGGTCTACCCTATGTGGTCATGCTTGATTTAAGTAGAATGTCTTATCCTCTCGCTTCATTTTGATTGTCTTCTTCAAAATCTTGAAAATAAAATCTACCTCAATATAACCTATATAAACTAATTACATAATATTCTAAAGGAAGAAACCTCGAGTTACATTTGAGGGGAGCTAGATGAGAAAAGAATTACATAAGAATTTGAGATAAGGCAGGACGCACAGGCCCTATTTAATTAAAACAAAGCGATAAAAATGCATGAATAGATAAGTTTGGTCTTAGTCCATAACTAGCTACCATACCAATAATACATGCTTAAGATACAAAATAAAACATCCAATTTACAAACATCTAAAATCAATATTTTGGAGAAGTATGGGTCCAAAATCGAATTTTGAAAAGTTTTAGGCCGAAATCAAATTTTAGAAAATTGTGGGTCCTATATATAGTTTTTGAAAAATATTTGTATCCAAAATCATGGGTTTCAAATAAATTCTAATCATTATTAGAGAATATTCTCAAAATTAGAAAAGATAAAAAAAAAAATTCTTCTAGCACATGAATAGGGAGCAACCGTGTGCTAGCTGGGACCAGCCGCACATGACTAGCACATGAACATGGACAACTACTCAGCGGCTAGGTCTGAAGCCGCTTCCTTCCTCTATTCCTATTTTAATTTCAAACACGTGATCCTTGGGCATGGATTTCATGGTTATTTCCACTGTGTTCTTATTTGATAAGTATGATGAAATCCAACAATGGTATTAGAGTCGTCGTGTTTGTATTTTAATGGGTCTTTAATTGCTTTGAAATAGTTTCTGAGCATGTAACTATATAATCATGGCTACTGTATGTGTGTTGCTTTGCAAGGCGTGTCTTGGTTTTCTAGTTTGAAGTGTTTGGGTCATTGAAAATCGTTGAGGAATTGTTTCCATATGGGTTCGATTTTTCTGTGTAATGAATGTTGTAGAATGGTTCTGTAAATGACTTCCTGTTCTTCTTGCAATTAAGCTCTAATACTACTATTAGATTTAGTCATGCTTATCAAATAAGAATACAGCGGAAAAAACCATGAAATCCATGCACAAAGAACACGTGTTTGCAATTAAAACGGGAATAGAGGAAGGAAACAAAGATTACCTTATGTAGCAGAAAAATAAAATTTTTCCTGTGGATAGAAATTTGATCAGCTACCCAGGCACCAATTCTCTCTGTTTTGATTGTCCAATTGCACCACTACAATCCAAGAGTAGGATTCTCTCTAGCAGTAATCCACATAAGGTTGAATTGCTCACAAAACCCCACTTAAAACTATGCTAGTAGAAGAGGAGCGGCTAGATTTTAATTAGAGAAGAATAGGAATGAAGAAGAAACAATTTCTCAGAATCCTCTCTGCAAAAGGGAAAGATTCCTATATTTGTAGTTTTTAGGATTTATGTTAATTGTAATTAAATCATCCAAGATCTAACGTCTACAATTGAGCCCTTGAACTTTATCTATTTGCAATCAAGTCCCATAAATTATAACAAACTTATATTTCATATATAAATATATTTTTCTTCTCTTAATTAATCCTATAAAATTATCAAATAATATATATTGAGCATTCAAACCTTTCTTGTGTGTGGTCTGTTAGGTTTCCTAGTCTTATTAGTAGCATAATATGAATTAATTCCAATAGCTTTAGAATCAATAATCCTAAATAAAATATAGGATTAATTTATTAATTCTCTAATTAATAAATTAATATTTAGCATATCAAGAGTGACATATAGCAATGACTCCGATCACTCAAAAGTCTAGAAAGTCAAGTGGCTTGACATGAACCATTCAATAGCAGATAACCAATGCAATAAACTCCTTTCACCATGCTATATCTCATTTGGTTTAGAGTATGGAATTAGTGTCAACTTCCTCCAGAATATTATTAATTATGGCCCGAATATTTTTGTACTTGTTCAAGAAATCCATTACTAGATATATGTATCAATTTAGAACTATTTCCAACACATAGTCGCCTTGGCCAAGGACCTCATGAGTATTGATTTCTACAAGTGGCATTAAGATATACTCTCCTACTATTAGGAGTAGTGAATCCCTTATTAACCCTCTCAACTACTTTCGTTTACTATACATTCTACCCAATATCCATCCCATAGGCAGTCCTTGTAAGACTCCAAAGATTAGAATCAAAGTACAATGCTCGATAAACAAAATACATTGGAGATCACAAGTCTAAGAATACTTGAACACTTGCTATAATGAGATTCTATCACTGACACTCAATAGCTATCCAAGTGATTATCTTATAGCTATGTCATCTAATAAACTTGATCATATAACATGCATTCACATATTAATCCTAAGTATCACAACACTCACGGTTATGAGAACCACTACTTGATCCAATCAATGGAAATGACATATGCTAATCTTGGCATATTAATAATGTCCCATCTCATTAATACTATGCTAGAGATTATTCAAGCACAAACATTTGATAGCTAGTTGGAATCTCACATCATGATCTCTACCATGATTTCCTTAACACTATGTTGTATTAGGGACTTTATCAAATAATTTATACGCATATTAAGATATAACAATCAAATTGAAAGATAAAGAATACCTCTTTTATTGATTATTATGCAATATATATAGTACAAGTGATTGCCTCTAGGGTAGAACAATAACAATCTATAGATTTAATAGTGGGGTTACCTAGGTCCAAGGGAGAAAAAGATTCTATATTTGTGGTTGTGGACAGGTTTTCAAAAATAACACATTTTATTGCTTGTAGTAAAACTAATGATGCTACTCATATTGCAGGATTATTTTCCAAAGAGGTGGAAGATTGCATGGAATTCCTCAAAGCATAGTGTCCAATAGAGATGCCAATTTCCTTAGATATTTTTGGAGGATTCTATGGGCAAAATTGGGAACTAACTTGTTTTCTACAACTTGTCACTCCCAAATGGCTGGCTAAATGGAGGTGTCGTGAATAGAACTCTCTCACAACTCCTAAGAGCCATCATCAAGAGAAATTTTGAAAAATTGGGAAGAGTGCCTACACTATATAAAGTTTGCCTATAATAGCACTATTAATTCTACTACTTTTTTTCCATTTCAAATTGTCTATGCTTTCAATCCACTAACCCCCTTGGACTTAACTCCCTTACCTACATATGAGAGTTTAAGTCTTGATGGCAAGAGAAAGGTGGAAATGGTTAAATCATTGCCCGAGAAGGTCAAGGCCATTATAGAGAAGCTAAATGAGGATATCGCCTTCAAACAAAACAAGGGAAGGAAGAAAGTGGTCTTCAAGTTGAGTGATTGGGTATGGGTGCACTTGCTTAAGGAAAGGTTTCCCATGCTTAGAAAGAAAAGCTTAACCCTCGAGAAGATGGACCATTCCAAGTATTGGAGTGATATGGCGACAACGCATACAAGATAGACCTTCTGCGTGAGTATAATCTGAGTGCCACTTTTAATGTAAGTGACTTTTCTCCCTATGATGTAGGTGATAATTTGAGGATGAATCAACTTTAAGAAGGTGGAAATGATAGGAATAAACCAAGCAAGGAGACACAATTGCAAAAAGGGGGGAGAGGATGTTCAAGTCAATGCATAAGGGCCATTACTAGGGCTATTGACAAGAGCACGAGCTAAGGGATTTCGAGCTAGCCTCTAAGATTATATGAAAACTGACTTAACTTGGGATGGACTGTGGATGATATTAAAAGACTGCAACTAACATAGTTGGGTGATCATTTGCGTGGCCACTCAATAGGAGAGTGATGGAGACTAATGAGGGAAGTTTGGAGACCAAAATAGACTGGGTAGGGACAAACTGGTGTCAGATATGAGGAGCCTACCGGTGCCAGCTTCTTACTGATAAACAAACCCTAGCTAGCAAAATAGAACCAGCGACAGTTGGATCATCATATTTAGTACCAGCCTAAGTTATAGGACAACCCAAGCTACTTAATTTTTGACAAAATTGAAGCCCAATTGTACCTTTTTGAACCCCAACTCTTGTATATTCTAAGAGGTGTTTAAATAGGGACTTTTTATTACCTTTTAGATAAATTTTTATGATTGTAGACTTTATTTTCTCTCTAGAGGTTAGGGCTATAGAGATTATTCCTGGTTCTTCCTTTATCCAAGACCAATCAAGAGATTAGTCCTACCTTGGTTAGTCTCTAAAACCCTTTGGATAATTCCATGAATAAACTTAACTTTGATCTTAGTTGCTTTAGTTCCTTTTTGGTTCTTGTTGTTTGACTTGTTGAGTGCTTGTACTTCCTATTCCTCTTATTCTACCTTGGGTAGATCTTAGTTACTAAATTTGGGATTCTAGTGGCTAAGTTCCACTAGGGTTCTCGATTTGTAACTAAAGGTGTTATCTTATAGTTCCATTTTATGTTCTATTATTTTATCTTCTTCTACTCTTCTCTTGTTTATCTTTATTTATCCTTGTTTTTGTTATTAACTTCCCACACCAAGAGTTTCACCAAGTGGTAAGAGGAGACCCTACTGATAGGGGCAAAATTCATCTATATTTTTCTAGTTATTTGAGGATATTTTGTGATACATTTGATGTAATAACTAGGTACATCCCTTCATATTTGATATTTTACCCTTGAAAAGGTGTTTTGGACTTTTACTCCAAAAAATGACGAAAAAACATCGAAACCGTCGCAGTTGGAGCACGGTCGGTGCTGCTTGTGACACGCAGAACCGGCGCTTGCCCCAATATGAAGAATAGGGGAAATTTTCAATCAAAAAATAGAGCATGATCAGGCTGACTAGAGCACGACTGTGCCAAACGAAGCCTGCTCTAGCTCTGCTCTATCCCATATCGGTGAGTTTTCCAATTATGCACTGATTTGGTAATTTTCCTAGAGTTTTGGTATTTTTCAAGCTCTAATCGGCTCAAAACTCTTAGAGAACAAATTTTGGCCTCTTCGAAGCCTATTTAAACAAGAAAAACACCAGACAAAGGAATGAATTCAAGGATCAAATAAAAAAATCACTCATTAATGGAGGAATTCATCAAATTAAGGAGTGTTGTCCAAGAGAGTCATCAAGAGATAAGATGGAGGCTTATCTATGAGTGCTTTCTTTTACCTTTGTTTTCTTTTTCTTAAAAAAAAATGGTAGAATCAACGTTTTTATTGTAATTCAACATTATTATTGGATTCATGATTTATTGAGTTAATTTTTTCATTTTGATGAATTAATCATTTGTCATGGGATTTGATTATTTGTTTTTATTAAGGAGTTGATTGATAGATTCTTCTTGCTAACTTGCTTGAAAAATGGGTTGATAATGACTTCAACTAATTAATTTCATATTTGTTATCTCTTAACTTGCTTGAAGAAGGGGTTAATTATTTAGAACTTAAGTAATCAAATGTCAGTTGATGATTGCTAGAATATGGATTCATTAACTAATTTCATGTTTTAAATTATGTAGAACATAGTGGTTTATATGATGATTGATTTTAATGCATCTTTTAAGTAAGTCTGGTGAGATAGAATATATCCATTAAGTTACTTAGAAGATAAGGAATCATAGATTGCAAACGAAGTTATTCTAATTTATTCCTTCATGATGCCAATATAATAGTTGCTTGTGATAATTGCTAAGTAGTTCATGCTCATGTTTTCAAGAATATTTGTCTAATTACATATTCTTTCATCCTTGAATTGTATATATTTTTCCTTTAATTTTCTTTTTATGATTTTATCACTTTATTAGGTCGGTTAAACAATGAATGAAAAATGATTAGTGTATACTTATTCCTTTGAGAATTGATACTCGTTAATTCCCTATACTATGCTTGCGATGAGTATACTTACTCATATGTGTAATTTGGGATTAATATTTTAATTAAAACTTGGCTAAGGGGTGGATTTAAATTGAATGATTTTTATAGAGCCAAAATTTACTCATCAAGTTTTTGGCGCTATTAGTGGGGAACAATGTCATGAAAGCTAAAATTTCATTGATTTAACCATGTTTATATATTTATATGTCTATATGTAAATATGCATATATGTTTTTTGTGTAAATAGGTGCTATATCTTGTTGTTTGTAACAATGTGTGACTTAATTGACTAGCATAGTTCATGTTGTACTTGTAAAAACCATTAACTTTTGTGTTTAAGTAGTTTGTGAATATAACTAATGTGTATGTTTTTCTTTTCTTCATTTTTATATTATTTGTTTTTCATTTTTATTTTTTTTGTTTTCTTTATTTTTCTATTGTTTTTGTTTGTTTTCAGTTTTATTTTCGATTTGATATTGGTTTTTCTTTGAGTGCTAGATTGACATCATCATGGACAATTACTTTTGGGCACAAGATAAAAGGAGCTATAATGATGAGAATTTTGCCAAATTTGTAAGTTCAAATTGATGCTTTTTGTAAGATGTCACTTGAAGCATTAATGCATTCTTTTGTTGCTAATACAAATTTATTGATTAAGTGGCATGAAGAAGCATCCCAACGTATTAGCCATCAAAGAACACAACTAGCCCAGTTGGTTGAGGATGCCATAAAAGGCCAATACACCTGAACAAGAGAATCCCCAAGGAGAGGAGAGAGGATATGAGGAACAATTGCACAATGTGGCAAGAGAGGTATTCGATTCTACTCTATGTGCTAATAATTCTAACTTCTCTTTGTCACATGATTTTTTAGGTTCCTCTCAATTCTTTGAGAACAATGGTCTGAATGATGATGTGTTGCGTTTACCATGCCACAAGGAGTTGGATCTTTTAATGCTACATCATACGAAGTCCTTGGAGGATGTTAACAAATTCTACCCTTCACCCCATCAAAATAGAGGAAACTTAGTTTTTGTAGATAATGTATTGAAAAGTAAGGATTTCTTGATCCCATCTTTGAGAACTCAAATGCTAAGTTTAATGGGAATTTTAATTGTGACAAATCTTTTGAAGGAATAAGTGGTGATTCTATTATTTATAAACTTTTCAGACATAATTTACATATTTGTGTTGGAAACTTGATTTCTATGCCTAAAAAGGCATTACGGAAGGGGGGTCATGCATTTATATTTATTGCAACTAATATTTTCCATGAACCCTCCACTTCTCAAAACCCTCTCTTATTTCTACTTTCATCATGCCTATCTTCTATTTTGAGCATTAACTTATTTTACAAATGTTTGATGAGGAAGCATGATGAATGAAAAGATTTTGTATCTTTGTTTTGTGTTTAGTTTTGTTAAGTGTTTTGTTTTTTCTCTCCCAAATAAGGAAAATATTTTCCAGTTTAAGTGTGAGGGAATGAATCGTCTTTATTTGTTTTGTTAGGATTTTTATTGGTATTTTTCTTTAGTTTATTTTCTTTTATTTAGGTGCGTCTTTATTTTGTTATTATGTTCATTGTTCTTTTATTTGTGTTTTCTTTTGTAGGTCAGAGTAAAGTCCTCTTGGACAAGCTCTTCTTTGTTTTCCAAGTTAATCTTGTTTGGAGTATTATTGCACTTGGGGAGTATTGCTTCACCCTTTCTTCCTTTATCATTTTTGGTGTATTTGGAGATGCTTTCTTGTGCTTATTTTTGGCCAATGAGGACATTGTCCAGTTTAAGTATGAGGAACTGGTTTGATGATATTCTTTATTAAAGTTTTTATCAATTATCTTGGTGTTTTTTTTCTTAGTATCAAGCTAAGTTTTTTTATAAGAGCTTGAGAGAGAAAGTCTTTGAAGATCTTAAAATGGCTTTTGTTTGAACTTTATCAAGGTAAAAAGACTTCAAAACAAATAATAAAGGACATAAAAAGATCAAGGAAAGATTATAAAGAAAACACCTTTTCCCAAAAATAAAGAACCCTAAAAGAGCTAACTTTTAGGACCCGAATAACAACTTAGAACCCTTGACTTAGCAAAAAATCAAGAATTAAAAGGATAGGGAATTGTTGGCATTTAAACAAGAAATAATAAGAACCCAAAATGACAAGTAAGAAGAACCCTTGTTAATTTCTAGTTAAATTATCCTTAAAGTTTATAGTCACTTACTCAAGAGTGGACTAAGCCCTTAGGTTGGTCTTATATTAAAGTTGAACAAGGAATCTTTTCTAAGCTTCAAGCCTTCACGATAAAATCTTCATTGTTGTTTTAAAATGTGATATATGTTGTTGTTTTCTTACAATACAAAAGTAGTTTATAAGGATGTTCTGTCCATGAACTAAACAGCTCTTAAACATTACAATATGATTCCAAAATAGCTGAAAAATCATTAAGGGTTCGGGTTTAAAACTACAGCTGGCACCGGTTCTGGCTCATTGGGCCGGCTTCGGTTCCACTTTGAAGGAATAGTACTTCATGACATAAAAAGGGTATTTTATCATTGGTCTTACAGGCCCCAGTCGGTGCCGGTTTTAGGCACCAGAACTGACGTCGGTTCTGCTATGCTGGCTATCGTTTCAGCATGAACATCTTCCAGTTGTTATTCTTCGTATAACAGCAACAAGGACTGCTCCCATTCCTCTTCTGCCATTGCCCATATGCTATCCCACTTGAAATGTGCATGCAAATATGCTTGAAGGTTGTGTTGGAATTATTTGGCATGGGCTCTCATCAATAGATCGGGCAAGCTCAGTTTTGATTCGGTCTCATCCTCTCCCCCTTCTTGTGCTCGATCCCCATGGCTGGGTTGATTCCTATCACTTTCCCCTTCTTGGAATGGATTCATCCTCAAATCATAACCTACATCATATGGAGAAAGATTAGTTATATTAAAAGTAGCACTTACATTATACTCACCCAGTAGATCAATCTTGTAGGCGTTATCTCCATATCGCTCAAGAACTTGAAATGGGCCATTTCCTCGTGGTTCGAGCTTTAATTTGCATTGGATGGGAAATCTCTCTTTGCAAAAATACACCTAAACCTAGTCTCGTAGCTTGAATATAACCTGCTTTCTTCCTTGGTTACATTTGCATGCAATGGCCTCATTTCGTTTTTCGATTAGAGACTTAACCTTCTTGTGCATGGACTTAACCATTTTGGCCTTCTTTTTGCCATCAAGACTCAATCATTTATCTACAGGTAAAGGAGATAAATCTAAGGGGGTTAATTGATTAAACCCATAAATAACCTGAAATGGAGAATATGAAGTGATAGAATGGATAGTTCTATTATAGGCAAACTTTATATATAGAAGACATTCTTCCCAAGTTTCCAGGTTCCTTTTGATGATTGCTTGTAGTAGTTGCGTGAGGGTCCAGTTAACAACTTCCGTTTGTCCATCCATTTGTGGGTGATAAGCTGTAGAAAATAATAAATTAGTTCCAAGTTTTGCCCACAATATTATCCAAAAAAGACTTAAAAATTTAGAATCCCTGTCCGATATAATATTCCATAGTAAATCGTGCAATCGTACTACTTCTTTGAAGAATAAACCTGCAATGTGAATAGCATCATTAGTTTTTGCATAAGGAATAAAATGAGCCATCTTAGAAAATCGATCAACAACTACAAAGATGGAATCCCTTCCCCCCTCGGTCCGTGGCAAATCTTAATATGAAATCCATTGAAATATCTAACTAAGGTGAATTAGGGACGAGTAAATGAGTATATAAAAATTAGGGTAGTGTTTTAGACTTGGCCTTTCTACATGTAATGCATGCAGTACAATGTCTCTCTAAATAAAAATGCTCTTGCAAAATGCCTAATATTTTTGAAATCGCAAGATGTCCTATTAATCTGTTGGAAAGTATGCCCTCAAAGACTTTGTATTCTGTGTAAATATATTGCAATAAAATATTTATTCATTCAATTTTGTTTGTTTCTTATATTATTGCACATTTAAAGGTCCAAGTATCACAAGTAATAGTCTATGTGTTAGGTCGTTCATCACAGTAAGGTATAGACTATGGGTATTTATCATACAAGAAAAATTGAGTTCTTAGTCATTTAATGGAGCTAGATATTTCATCAAGGTAAGACTATTATGCCATGATTTTCAATGAGGAATGGTTTACCTTGAATCAGTGAGTAGTTCGCTCACATCATTGGCATAAATGTATTTTGACTGCATAGAACTGGACCTGTAGTAGTTGTTGGAATGTATACGCTCTTAGACTAGGTTTCTGATGTATTTTTTACTTGTATTAATAAAAATATTTTTCTCAGAATTTGTTTGTGAAATTTTTCTTTATATTTACGGTTGATTTTATTAGAAAAAACGCATTGTGTTTAAGTAAATGGTTCTTATGAATAGAGGTCTTTCACAGTAAGGTATGGACCATAGGATACTTTACATATAAATTATTCTTGATGGGATGATGAGAATGGGAATCTCATCATGGCAAGGTTATTGTGTTATAAATTCCATATAGCGAATGGCTTATCTTTAGCCAGTGAGTAGTCTACTCATTTCATAACACAAGCGTATTTTGAATACGTAAAACTGGACTTGTAGTAATGATTTCTAAAAGTACTATATAATAGAAACTCAAACTACTACTGCTACAGCGTGGACTTGTACTCTACAGCTTGTGTTGTTTGTGGTCTAACGAAGATGGAAAATTATGCTTTGATATGATTGAGGTTCTTGAGAAGGATTAATATACTTGTATGTTGATTATATGTGACTAGTTATTCAAGACAGACTTGTAGAAGATAGTGTCTACACTATATCATCCCTTGTGGTTATCCAAATGATCTAATTATCTAGGAACTTAGAGAAAATCACTTGGATATTGGCTTTAGTGTAGCTCCCTTGGAAAGCTGGAATATTCCAAGAAGTTATGGATCATTGGACTAGAAGCCTAAGGATGGTAGATGTTGTTTAGAGAGGTGGTAGTACACGCTTTCCTCTCTAAATGAACGATGATGTGTAGAGGGATATTTTAGTCATTTCACATGTAGGTCGAAGACATAGCTATTCCAGCATTGTTCTTGGGGTCAATATTTTCTTATGGTGATATTAGAAAATATTTAAAATGTAAAATACAGCTGTTTATATAGCAACGGTATTTTGGTCATTTTAGTAGCCAAGGCGATGTGTCTTTTTGGTCCTCAGAATTGCCCGTAAGTCCTAATTATTTTAGATTGAGGAAATGGTCATAATGGAAAAAAGGATTTCATTTTAAGCAGGAAGTCTAATTTATTTTTTGGCTGGAATAAAATAAAAGGAATGGGAGAAATTAATTTTATTATATAGTTTTATTGGTTAATTAATTATTCAGGGCCTAAGCCCAGATTGAATAATTAGAAAAATTAACCTGGGCTTAAACTAGTTACTATAATACTTAATAATTATTTTAGTTCATTTGGGTACATTAATTATTTATTGAGTTATTTTAATAGGCCCAGGAAATAAATAATTAATGGTTATTATTTTTGGACTTATTAGGTCTAAGGAAAAATAATAAATTATTTTAGACCAATAGCCTAGACTAAAAGGTTTTTTTTATTATTCATGGTACAGAAGATTTGGGGATAACCCAAACGTTTTCTATTGATAACCTCCGGATGTTTGAAATATCAAAACACTATGGTTGATTTATCTGGGATGTGAATATGAGTCGTTGTGTTAAGCAAAAAAACATACGACAAAAACAAAAAAAGAACACCAGTGCTTCTGTTCTCTCTCTGCTTGTCACGTTTTCTTCTTTTTCTTTTTCCTTCTTCTTATCTTTGCTAATTAATATGAAAGGATCAAGAATGACCATCCTCGCCATGGTTGTTTCACTAACATAGATAGGTGGAGGAATATTTTGAGAAGCGAAAAGCTTTGCGTACATGCCAAGAAGAAGCCGACGGATCGCTGGTTTCTCGCCAGAATCATTGTTAAGGCAGATAACTTCTCTCATGGTTGGTGCTTCATCTTCTCAACCAGACCAGAAGAGGGCACGTAGAGGTATATTTTAACCTTCCGTTGTGCCGTGTCTATTTTATTTCCTTCTCATGCATGTTCCTCTATTTTTCATTCCGTCAAAGTGGTATCAGAGCATTGGCTTTTAAAGGCTTAGGATGATGCATTCTAGTTAATAAAACCTGGCAAATCCTATTATAATGAGATCCTTCGCTGTTTTGGTATGGGTAGAATGGCTGTACACCTTACCGTTGAGGTATAAGAGCTTCTGTAAATTTTTCTTCACATTTTTTTTTTAGATTCATGTAAGCCCAATTTGAAAGGGTATAGGCAGGTGTTATGTTCTTTGGTGAAAAAATGTAACAAAAAATGGCCTTGGATGATTGTAAAGCCTTGCAGAGAAAACCAGTGAAATTTGCAGAAAGAAAAATCGCAACGAAATCGTTGGAGAAGATGGATCGAGCCGAACTGAGTCTAGCTGGTGCTTTTGATGTGAGGGGAGCCGAGCGCAGCTTAGGCCAGCCGTGGTTTGAACCAGTAGCTGGGCTCGAGGTGGAGCTTCCTCGCAGTAGCCGGGTTTCCTCGTAGAAACAGAGCAGCAGCCCGAAAGCTGCTGCATCGGGTGTGGGGGTCACAGGCACTCGCTCGTGGACCGTGGTCCATGGGCCATGATCCAGTGTGGCAGGTGCACTGGACCAGAGATTTTTTTTTGGGTCCAATACTAGGCAAAGTTATTTTTATAACAATAGTTAATATTTTTTGAATATTTTGCATGAATAATAATAGTAAAGATATTAGGATTAAACAAGATCATTAATTAATTTAATTACTGTGTTTAATTTTTTTATTTGGGTGCTTAGGATTAAAATTAGAAAAGCTCGAAAATGTTTATTGTTTTCTAGCATGCTAATTATTTTAAGTCTTGTATGTGCTTTTCTCAAAAACCAAAATCTTTGGAAAATTTTATTTGACAAGAAAAAATATTTTTCTTTAATTAAATGGTTATTTTAACTTAAACAAAAATTAATCCTTGGTTATTTTCTTGGTTTTTCATCCTTGGTATAGAAAATATTATAGATTAAGAAATTTTTGTAAGTTAAAATGGAAATCCATTTTCACTCATTTTAGCAAAGGAAAAATTATTTTTGTCAAATAAAGCCTTGAGTTCAAAATCTCTAGGAATTTTTTAATGGAAAAGTTATGAAATTATTAAGTTTTGACTAAAATAAAATTAATCTGTGAGGAAAGATTTCTCAAAGGGTATAAACCTTGACATAGAAATATTTCTATGGATTTAGATATTTTATTTTAAGTTAAAGGAGAACTTAATTGGAATCTTTCAAGTAATATTTTTTCAAGAAAACCTTTATTTAAAAAACTAAGTGGGAGAAGGGTTCCAGTGGTCCCACGGCTTCCATTATGATCCTCATTAGAGATTGTGGGTCACCTCGTGTCACCCT